>CAOKZL010001245.1:0-389417 GCA_948472985.1 Iguana delicatissima
TGATTTGCCCAGGGCGCAGCAGATTTTGGTATGTCGTGTAAAAGATATTGATATACAATACTCTTTATCTTCTGCCCATACTATCTGCTCTCCCATTAGCTTAGGGTTGCAGTTTAATTTTGAGAGGGAGGCACATTATTTACAAAATTTGACCATCCCAAAATACCGAGCTGTGTTTACTAAAGCAAGATTTAATGTTATCCCCTCTGCCTTGCTAGAAGGTCGCTTTAAGGGAACCCCTTACCTCGAACGGGTTTGCCCTTGTGGTGAAGGTTATGTTGAGTCTCTAGAGCATGTCCTATTTTCTTGTATTTTTTACAAGAATGAGAGGCTAAGATTAATTTCACCCCTTCTGCTTAAGTTTCCAGGTAGACCTATTAATTGGTACCTGGCGTATCTGTTAAACGATTCTGAGAAAAGTAAAACAGAAGCAGTGGCTAAGTTTTTCCTCTCTGCTGTTAAAACTCGTAGGATCATGACCCAAGTAAAACAAAGAGACCCATCTTTTATTCTTTAAATACTCATATAAATATTCACTTTGTCTTAGTGTTATATGGTTTAGTATCTCCTAATGTATTTGTGAGTGACTCTGTATATGTATCTTGTAATGATATATGTATATGTATATATGTATGAACTTATTTATGCATTGCAAGTGTGTTATGAATAATTGTTTTACAGTGGTTTTTTTTTCTTTTTTCTAATGTTTTATATGTTTATATATACCCCTGTGCCCAATGGCCTGCTGGCTGAAATAAAGGTATGATGATGATGATGATGATTATGGAACAGTAAATGATAAAGCAGGGATGCAGCATTGTTAGAAGACAGCAAGCCACAGGATGACAAGCAAAAGAAGCTAGAAATCTAGGTTTGCACACCATATCTGAATACCAGGTCAAAACAATATTCTAAACACATTGCTTTATAGTCAAAGACTGGTTCCCCAACACCTGGGAAGAATGGTACAGAGGTGAGAGTTTTGTTCAGTTTTCACATGATATTTGCATGTTTCAAAGTTTTGGGACAAATTGTTCTGCACAGAACTACATGTGAGGATTTGTCTGTGTGCAAAACCCATGTTTTTCACATACAAAAATGCACAACACCCCACCAATTCTGTACATTAAAAAGCCAGATATATTCAAAAAACATTATAGGTTTTTTTTCCAGAAGACAGACAAAAAAAAACATATGTTTCATAGACTCATAGAGTTGATAGACACCACAGGGGCCATCCAGTCCAACCCTCTGCTATGCAGGAACACACATCAAAGCATTCCCAACAGATGGCCATCCAACCTCTGCTTAAAAACCTCCAAAGGAGACTCCACCACACTCCGAGGCAGCACATTCCACTGCCGGACAGCTCTGACTGTCAGGAAGTTCTTCCTGAGGTTCCAGTAGAATCTCCTTTCCTGCAGCTTGAACCCATTTGCTCCTTGCCCTAGTTTCTGGAGCAGTGGAAAACAAGCCTGCTCCCTCCTTGACATGACATCCCTTCAAATATTTAAACATGGCTATCATGTCCCCTCTTAACCTTCTCTTCTGCAGACTAAACACACCCAGCTCCCTAAGCCATTCCTCATAGGGCATGACTTTCAGACCCTTCACCATTTTGGTCACCCTCGTCTGGACACATTCCAGCTTGTTGATATCCGTCCTGAATTGAGGTGCCGAAAACTGGACACAGTATTCCAAACAAGGTCTAGCCAAAGCAGAATAGAGTAGGACCATTACCCCCCTTGATCTAGACACCATAGTCCTATTGATGCAACCAAGAATCCCATTGGCTTTCTTGGCTACTGCATCACACTGCTGTCTCATGTTCAGCTTGTGATTTACCAAGACTCCTAGATCCCTTTCACACGTACTGCAATCCAGCCATGTGTCCCCCATCCTATATTTGTGTATTCCATTTTTTCTGCCTAAGTGTAGGACCTTACATTTCTCTCTGTTGAAATTCATTTTGTTAGATTTGGCCCAGCTCTCCAATCTGTCAAGGTCATTTTGAATTTTGATCCTGTCCTCTGGCATTTTAGCAACCCCACCCAATTTGGTGTCATCTGCAAATTTGATCAGCATGCCCTCTACTCCTTCATCCAAGTCATTGATGAAGATGTTGAATAGCACTGGGCCCAGGACAGAGCCCTGTGGTACCCCACTATTCATTTCTCTCCAGAATGAAAAGTAGCCATTGGTGAGTACCCTTTGCGTTTGGTTAGTCAACCAATTACAAATCCACCTAATAGTAGCCCTGCCCAGCCCACATTTTATAAGCTTCTTTGCAAGAATGTCATGAGGAACTTTGTCAAAGGCCTTACTGAAATCAAGATATGCTATGTCTACAGCATTCTCTTCATCTATCAAGTTTGTAACCCTACCGTAAAAAGAGAGAAAATTAGTCTGGAATGACTTATTTCTGAGAAATCCATGTTTACTTTTAGTGATTACAGCATTGATTTCTATGTAATTACAAACTGACTGTTTAATGATCTGCTCTAGGATCTTTCCTGGTATTGATCTCAGGCTGACCAGTCAATAATTATTTGAGTCCTCTTTTTTTCCCTTCTTGAAGATGGGGATGACATTTGCCCTCCTCCAGTCTGCTGGGACTTCTCCTGTTCTCCAAGAGTTCTGAAAGATTATTGCAAGTGGTTCAGAAATGACTTCTGCCAGTTCTTTTAATATTCTTGGATGTAATTCATCTGGCCCTGGAGACTTGAATTCATCTACTTTAGCCAGATATTCCTGTACTACTTCTCTACCTATTCTGTGCTGCATTTCCCCCTCTTCCTCACCTGCTCCCCATCCCACAGGTTGAGTACTTCTATCCTTCTGGGAGAAAACTGAAGTAAAGAAGATATTAATAGTTCTGCCTTCTCTCTACCCCCTATTAGTAATTGGTCATCTTCTCCATGCAGGGACCCCACCATTTCCTTGTTTTCTTTTTGCTGCAGACATATCTAAAAAAAACCCAACTTTTTATTGTTTTTGATGTCTCTGGCAAGCCTGAGTTCATTCTGTGTTTTAGCTTTTCTGACCTTCTCCCTACAGCTCCTGGCTATTCACTTGAATTCCTCTTGGATGGTTTCACCATCTTTCCATTTCCTGAGAGTTCTTTAGTCTAACATCCTGGTTTCTTTAGACGCCTGCCATTCCCCCCATTATTGGCACAGTTTTCAACTGTGCCCTCAGTATCTCACTTTCAAGAAACTCCCATCCAAAAATGAACTCTTTTCTCTTTCAGTATTCTTGACCACGGATTTTCAGTAAGCAATTCCCTACGTTTACAGAAATCAATGTTTTTAAAGTCTAGTACACATGTTTGGCTAGACTTGGCTTCTTCCCACTAAATGACAAATTCCAATACAGCATGATCACTCTCTCCTAAGGATCCCACCACCACCACCTGATCAACAAGGTCATCCCTGTTCGTCAGGATCAGATCTAAAATAGTTGAGCCCTTTGTCGCTTCTTCCACCTTCTGGACCATGAAATTGCCTGCAAGGCAAGCAAGGAACCTGTTGGACCTTGTGGTCTTGGCAGAGTGTGACTGCCAACAAATATCAGGATAGTTGAAATCTCCCATTACTACTGCATCTCTCTTTTTTTGAATGTGTGGTCATCTGCTCCAGGAAGGCTTCACCCAGGTCCTCAGGCTTGCCTGGAGGCCTGTGAAAAACCCCCACAATCACATCCCTAATGTTTCCCACTCCCTTAATTCTTACCCAGAAGCTCTCAACTTGGCTTCCCAGATTTAATTTATGGATCTCTTCACAGGCGAAAACATCCCTGACATATAAGGCTATTCGTCCTCCTTTCTTGTTTGGTCTATTTCTGTGGAATAGGTTATACCCCCCACCCCACCCCCATTCCCACATCCCAAAAATGAGACTCATCCCACCAGGTTTCAGTGATGCCTATTAAATCATATTTATTTTGTTTTATTAAGAGTTCGAGTTCATCTTGCTTATTTCCCATGCTCTGTGCATTAGTGTAGAGATACCACGTGCCCTTCCCAGAAGTCCTGTACTAAAGTTACTTTTCCTCCCACTGTTGCTCTCTAGTACTACTTGGCCTGCTCTATTTATATCATTTTGGCTATTTTTTCCAGCACTCACTGAACCCTTGCCCTGAATAATACTGTCTGCCTCCCCAACTGAACTCAGCTTAAAGACCTCCTGATCCATTTTGCAAGACTATTAGCAAAAACATTCCGGCTGACAGTTGCGAGGTGCAGGCCATCCCTTGCCAGAAGACCACCTTCATACAAATGGAGACCGTGATCCAAAAACCCAAATCACTCACAGAGGCACCATCTTTGGAACCAGTTGTTGACTTCCACTATTCTTCTCTCCCTTCGACTGCCATGTCCTTCCACAAGGAGGAGAGATGATATGACAACTTGTGAACCAAGGTCCTTCAGCTTCATACCCATAAGCTCATAATCCTTCATGATGTGGTGAAAGGTGCACCTCACAGTGTTGTTGGTTCCCACGTGAACCAAAAGGAGGGGGTTACAGTCAGTGGGCTTGGCCAGTCTCATTAGCCTCTCTGTTACGTCACTGATTTTGGCCCCAGGGAGACAGCACACATCGCAATTGATCCTGTCCGGGTTGCAAATGGTCAGTTCCATTCCTGTCAGCAAAGAGTCCCCAACCACTGCAACTCTGAAGGTTGTCCAGGGCTACTTGATGAGCAGATTCTTGCACAGTTGCCTGAACATTCTGTTCAAGCTGGGAATGTTGATCCTGCTGCTGTTGGATTTCGTTCTGCTGGTGTTGGTGTTCCTGTTGCTGATGTTAGATTTCCTCTTGGTGACATTCCATTACCTCTTCCTGTTGTTCCACTTCGTCATTAATAAGGTCGAGAACTTGGAAGCAATTCTGTAGCTCGAGAGTCTCCATTTGGTACCTTGCCTTTCTACTCCTCTGTGTCACATTCCTCCAAGCATCCACCTCCTGGTTTCATGAACTGACTTCCTCATCTGCTAGCTCCTTCATGTACTCCGTCTTCAAAAAGGTCCTCTCAGCCCTATTCAAGAACTCCTCACCCTCCCTAAGATTCAAAACCCGGCCTCCAGCTGTTGAACCTTCTCCTCCAAGAGGGCCACCAGCTTGCATTTGCTGCAGGTGTACCCAAAGATGTCTTGTGGCAGGAAAAGAAACATGCCATAGCTGTGGCAGGTGACCGCAGCAGCTCCCTCACCCTCCATACTTGATAATCTTCCACTCTCTCCTCCATGCATAATAGTTTCTATTCTCCATGCATAATAGTTTTTCCAAAGACTTCAGGACATGTGAATACTACTCAAATACCATAGAAACATTCAGTTTTTCACAGCATGGTGACAACTACAGAAATTATTCATCTTTACATGCAAGGACAAGATAGTCAAATATTTACATCCTTAATGCACATACACACACACACACCATAAGCATAGGCATAAACATACTACACTCCTAAACCCCACATGGTCTTCCTCCTAGAGATTCTGTTGCTTTGCTCTGTTATATGGGAAGTATTCAGAGGCTTGCAAGATGGAGGTAGTATGGATGATTGAGAAGTATCTTTGCTTATTTTATCCCTGCATGCAAGAACAAATACTCCAGTTTTTACCCAGTGTGCAAAAACTGGAGAGTTTGGGGACAATTTTCAAGTACTATTTGTACTTTAGGGAAAGTAAACTGAAGAAAATTCACTTGAACAAACATATAGATGATGGTTTTCTTTTTGCAGAAAATGCTACTGTCAGCAAAGAAATGTGTATTTTGTAGAAACATTGATCTCTGCATACACACACACACACACACACACACATATATGCACAGAAAACATGCAGCAAAATGACACATTTTTCCTGTGCAGGAACTTGCAGTTGCACAATCTTCATAAAGTTGTAGAAATTGCATAAAAATTGCACAAATACACAGCTTCCTGCACAGAGAAAACAACCAGCATTTTTGCACAGGAATCAAGAGTATTTTGCACACAGCGCATTTTTAATCTTCCTAAAACAGTTTTCTACACATGAATAGTATGGGTATGTTTGTTCATGTGAATCTTCTCAAACCTGGACCAAACTAGAATAGTCTTGTAGCTTCATGGCCTCTTCTTTCAGTGGGATATCTTGAACGTTGAAAGACCCTTTCTAAAGATGTGAATATTAAGTATTTTTCACAACCTTTTATGAAGTAATCACTAGTAAAAACAGTTTCAAGCCTGTCAAGCTTTTTTTCTGGCAGGAGAACAAGGGGGTGTTAATTTACATCTATCTCATTCCAAAAATGTTCTACTAATCTCCTTTCTCTGTTGAAAAAAAAATCTGTAGTTTCAACATTTTGTCCAGCTAGAATGCGCTTACACATGAGTATATTTATGGAAGTTCTCAAACTCCCCAGTTGGACAACCAACTACAAACAGAGGAAGACGCTAGCTGTTAGTTTAAAGCAGAAAATGCCTCTCCCTCCTCATCTATCTGTCCAATCTGCTGAAGAAATAACTAAGCTATACCTCATGCTTCAATATCACTTTTCAAACAGCTACTACACGTATAGCTTAATTCTAGTCTTATCTTAGGATAATGTACTCTCAGAGGATAACTAAGTTCTGGAAAAGTTTGTTTTCTTATCAGATCACTTCTTCTGTGGAGAAGAGCTCCATCTTGTGTGTGTTCTCTGTTTGCGTGTGTGACAATTAAGGAAGCCACTGCTCAGTGAAAGAGAGAAAAAGACAATAAAAAATATAAGCCTGAGCAAAGAAAAGCTCATTAAACAATGAACAAATGGAGGAACCAAAATAAAAGGTTAAAGTATCTTGTTCTAGATATTGTCCCCTACAGTTGGATACTTTTTTCTTTCCTCTTTTCAAAGTAGCCCTGCATAGCACAACTGCTACACCATTGGCCATTAATTGCCAGAAAAGAAGCAAGTGTGTTTCCCTTCAACACAAGGATGGGGAAGGAGTTATCATTGGACTAAAAATCCTATGGTGTCTACCCAGCACAGCCAATAGTGAAGAATGTTGGGACTTGTAGTCCTGTAATGCTCATCACTGCCTTTAGCACAACAAGTCACCCAGCACACTGAGGGCTTCTGCCTGCACTCTGCCATTAATCCATGGCAACACTGAAGCAGAAAATATGTGCAATACTCACACTACTAAGTCAATATTTTTCATACCTACGGTATCTCATAAGTATGCTGAAATTACCCGCTCTTTTAGGGTGGCCTTGTTCTACTGCTCTGATGGCTGACAAGGATTACCTATTTTATTCTTAGACAGAGATATTTTTAGTCACTCAATGTAAATTTGGCAATTCTCTTTTCACATCAGTGACGCTCCACTGAATTAGCAAACTCATGGGATTTCCTCCAGTATTCCAAGCCTGCCCCATAGCTCAAAACAATAAATTCCATGAACTCAATACAGACAACTCAATTGGATCAAGTACAGTTGTAAAGTATTCACTGTATCATGTTATCTGGCTGTGTTTTCCTTGTCATATTGAAATGAAATGCAGGGGTAAGGGAAATAAAAAGCATTCATTTAGAAATAAGTAGACTTCACGGTAGTGTGAGACTGTAATGATAGAAGCGGCATAAGAGCTATTGGGAGCAACCATACATTTACCTCCACCCAGTATCGAAAGCCCTCTTGAATCAAAACAGGTGGTACATTGTACATACATTTAGGTTGTTGAGGGTATTAAATTCCATCAGGTCATGCAGTCTATTAAACGCTTCATTTGAATATTGGAAGTTAAAGGTAGAGAAGGGTGTGTTGGGATCATCAAAAATATCAAAGTCAGCAAAATCTTTCTCTTCTTGGGTTTCCCTTGGAACACCTGCAAACAGACCACAATAGATAGAATACTAAGTGTTATCACTCTGGCCTGTGGGGTTGATCTAGTCTACCGAGCAACTGATCAGAGATGAGAATTCTTCTCTGCTGAAAATCTCTTACCTCCAGTCATTAAATAGATAAAAAAGACTTTCCTTTTTTCTGCCACTTCTCATACTGAAATCATTTTTCTTTGTAAACCTCCAATGGTATCAATGGAAGTTTTAAAAGCTCGACTGCAGTCTTTCCCAGCCGCTGGGAAGAGTTAACCTTCCCCTCACCAAAGTGTTGCTCCCTTAAACTAAGATCTCCCCCATCTGTAATTTATGTTGTGGGAGCGACATTGGAGGGGGACAAAAATGGATGATTGGGTGAGAGGACCTTTGACTTTGGATTTGGTGTTTATCAGAAGTCCCCAAGCAAGCATATGCTCCAAGTGTCCCTGTTACTTGATTCCTAGGTATAGGTCCATATAATCTCTTTTCACAATCTTCCTGCTCTAGGAAATAGAGGAAGGATGAAAGAGAAAAGGAAAAACTTGTCCAGAACATAACAGAATTGGTTTACAGCAGTGAGCAAATGAGGCGCACCCCGCTGAGAATAAAAAGATACATACAAAAATCTTTGACTGTTTGGTAACAGATCTTTAAACAATATAAGGTCATTTTTCATTTCTCTTGGGTTTCTTTTACTACTGACCTGGTGCTTTGTAGTCTCTAAAGTTGATATTGGCTAAAACAAAGTGAATAATTGTTGGACAATCTATGTCAGAAGCAGGATTCTTGGGTTTGAAGACATAGCACTCCTTTAAACCCTCTCGATCAAACACGTATGGGTCTATTTTGGGGAAAGGAAGTTTGTTCATTTTGGCCCATTTTTCAGCAAGTAAAATTTCCTATAAAGAAAACAAAAGCATGCATGTTCACAATAAGCAGACGTCACTGAAGAAGATGTTTGAGGCAACATGTGAGCTTGTCCAAAATCTTAGATCCTCAGCAGAGTCCCTGTTGTGTTTCCCATCATGCTGTACATCTAGGTAGATGGGTCTGTGTGACAGAGTTTTCTCTATAACAGCACCTTGATTATGTAACTCCCTTCCATGGGATGTCCAGCTGGTTCTGTCCCTTTCGAATATCTGACAGGCAGCCAAGACTGTATTATTTCACATGGCCTTCAAGTCTTTAAAATCAGGGATGGTTGCTCTGTCTCTTTTAACTGTCTGTGATCTTTAGAGCTCTTTAAAGGAATTGTTGTAGTCTGAGTTCAAATTTGTACATTTAATGTGTATTTAAATGTCCCAGGGCTCTTGGCAGGCTGACAAGTGATAGACAAATGCTTTAAATACATAAACAAACATAACTGTCTTCAAACTGAAGACAGTCCTAGTTTATATACCGACTGCGCACTTGGGTGTACAAATGGACACACGCATATGTCCAGATATAGAATTTAAGGGCTTTTTGTCAACAAGAGCTTGGCCCATAAAGCTAGCATATAAAGATAGGGATGTGCAGCAGCAACCCCATTTCATTCACAAGCTCAGATACAACTTTTCAACTGCATAGTTAAATCAAAAGAATGTCAGTAGTTATTTTTACCCTGGAGCAGAACTAAGTTTTACAATGAACCAAGGAAATTCCTTTGCTGACTTTGCCCTAAACAGAATATAGAGCATCACATTGTGATTATTGGCCATCACACCACTACTCCTATAAGTGAAAAACCTCCAAGAGATATTGTTTCCTCCATGGAAACATCCCTGCTCAGATCTTGCAAATTCAGGCTTTTTTATTGAGTCAGTTCATCTCTAATGTGGTCTTCCTCTTTTCCTGTCCAAGGTATGGCAACCTCAGTTTAGTCATTTTGGCTTCTGGTGAGAATTCAGGCTTAATTTGCTGTCAGAGTCATGCTTTTTTAGCAGTCCATCATACCATCCCTTCTAACAAGGTAATGTACCATATAATTATAGTTTATATTTCTTTATTCCTATCAAAAGCACCCAAAGGTGTGGAGCATGGGCAAGACTACACAGAATGTCATTTGATCATTTGCTACTTATATAAGACTTTCTACTTTGATAAACAAAGTTGAGAAAAGAACTATACATAAAAATAAAGTCAATGGCAGATACAGGCTTTCAGCAATTGACTGGCATCTAAGGAAAGGACTTTTAATGGTTGGATGCTATATTTTCAAAACTGCTGTATTTTAAAAGAGTTTTAACTTAATTGTGTTTTCATATTATAACTGTTTGCTGCTGTTCTAATATTACAGCTGAAATGATTGTTCACTTGTAATGGTTTTAAATCATGTTGTGAGCTGTCGTTGTTCCCAGCTTGGGAGAGAGGCATGATACAATAATTTTTTAAAAAATGAAATGAAATGGGTGGAAGCGTAAAAATACACCCTTATGTCAAGTGGTCAAGTGCACTCCCTTCCCATGATTCAGTAGACCGACATGATTTCTCTACTCTCCCCACCCATACTTGAATGGTCACAATCTGACATATGCTTTTTGTCTGCTCTTCTTGTTTAGCATTTCCTTTGTGGAAAACTTTTGAAGGAAATGAGACACCAAGGAATGGGAATATCTATGGCAAATTTCAGACCCCTCAATAGACAGATCTCCCTTATTTTTCAACATCTTTATGAAAGTACAGGGGCAATGATGGTCAAGCTGAGGAAATAGTACAGTGATTCTTGCAATTTTTTCCCCTCCAAGATAACTGGAAAAAATGGAAGGAACAGATTTATGAGAAGATAGCTAAACTAACTTTACATACTTTTATCAATCTACTACTGAGATGCAACATTTGGAGATTTTGCAGTATAGAAATCCACAATGTTAATCCCTTCATATTAGCTGTTTAGGGAAGCCATCATAAAGCATGTTTTGATTACATCTGTGGAAGATCTTTAAGGTTCCTGGGAATTTTACTCATTGAAAAAAGGGGTAAATCATTACAAAACAAGATGAAAAAAAAAAACCTTCCTTGCATCATGCAAGTGGTTTCTCTGTAGTGCTGGAAATTACGTAGACACTTGTGGCTTGCTTCCCAGTTTTTACATTCTTTCCATGTTCAACAAGAACCAGGGCGTTAGTCTTAAGCATCTGGTGTATGATCTTTGAGTCAAGCAGTATCTTAAGATACCACATTTGATCTTTCTGATCCTATCTGTGGTGGTGATAATAGGTTTTTCAAGGAGAATTCCCATCTCCATTTCTGCAAATAAAATAATTGCATGAAACACACTCATACATTCCTCTATGCAAGATCAAATGTATACGTAATGAAATCAAGCACATCATGGTGGGGAAAGCCAGCACTATGGAGGAGAGAAGGAACAGAAGAAGAAAGTATCAGCTGAGCTTCAATATACTAGCCACTGTGAACAGAACGTGGCCCAGTTCAGACATGTTTTCTATTTACCGTCATCCTTACACATTCGCTAGCATTAGGGGCACAGGACCCCTCTGAATGTGGAAAAACCATGAATAACTCTAGGCCCTCCCAAACCATATTTAACACACAAAACCACACCGAGGATTCCTTTGAGGCATTGCGGTTCCTTCACAAGGCTGAAGTGGGGGGCTAGTGGGGCTTACTGCCACACCCACTGCTACCTCACACCATTTTTAATAGGGACTTACAAGCCTCATTCTCAGTTTCTCAGTCTCATAAGGCTTGCAGTCCCTATTAAAAATGGCATGGGAAGGCAGCAGAGGTGACAGCAAATAATCCGTGAATAATCAAATCCACAAAAGTGAAACCCATAAATGTGGAGGGCTGACTGTACTAACAATGGTTCCTGGAAGTACCACATTAGGTGCGTGCACATGTCTTCCCTCTCTCCTCCTCTGTACTCAAATTGCCCCTCTCCTTTCCATTTTTCACAGATAATCAAAGTGAAGCATTACATCTTCCATAATGATTATCCTAACCATGGTCAGTTGAAACCTATATGCAGTTATCTTTCTTATCATAACTGCAGTGGCATTTTGCACTAACCGTGATTAGCATTCCCACTTGTGTAGGCATACTGTTGCACCATATAGGTATGAATAAGGAAAGAAAGAAGGGAGAGGATGAAGACCATCAGGATAACCTGTCCTAACCATAACATAAAGATCAGGAACATTATGTTTGGACTGAGTTTATTATTCATTTTCATTAAGCCTGCTTTGTAACACATGAAATGCCAAAAGCGCATTTAAAATAGAGGCAAAAATAAGAACATGAATGACATGAATAACTTCTCCAGCTAAAACAGGATAAAGAGGTCTTAATGTGAGATCTGGCATCTTTGAGCTCACTTTAAGCTTTAAGCATTTATCGACAATGAAAAAAGATGTCAGTATTTATCTATGGTGACGAATGTATCTATAATGAAAAACTAATAGCAGTATAAGCAAACAAAGCAAGGTCTGTTTTAGTAGATGAGATACTCCCTCCCCACTGAAGCTAAAAGTGTTCAGCACGGGCAAGTAATCTCCCCCTTTTTACATCATGCCTTTATCCAGTGAGATATCTTTCTGCAGTAGGAATATAAAGTTTTGAATTCACCAATTTATGGATAACATTCTTTTTGACAACTTACCTTAAAAGGAGGACTGGAATCACTCGGACGTGCAGAAAAATCAAATGAGATTATAAGGTCAACCCCTCGTTGTGGTCTCAAGATAAGGGGATAGGGCAGGTTAAAAGTCAGTCCACTATCCACAACGTGAATTTTTTTGCTCTTTACATCCAAAGGCTCGTATATCCTTTCAAACTCATCAGGATCTAATAACAGTGAGGCAAATGGTGTTGTTTTTGTTAATAAACGGTATCAAACTGACTTTCTCATGCAACAATCCTAAAAAACACATAAAAATCTCATTTAACTAATTTCCATGCAGGTAAATCACTGTTTAATATTAAGCAATTGTTATAATGAATTCTGTGTCATTATCATCATGGGTCCCATTCGGTACGTATAGGTTGGTTCATGTCTAACACATTTGTCATAACTGAAAAAAGAAACTTTGACTGACATGCACAGTCCCCACATACAGTTTTAAATAGTGACTTACAGTTACTATTATAAATGGTTCTGGGATAACGTCTTCCAATTCAGGGTGATACGTGAAGGGAAAAAGAATAGGAGAAGAAGTACCTCACTGACCTCTCAGGTGGAAGCATTAAAACAATTTTTTAAGCAGTCACTGCTTAAAATGTCCTGTCCAAACTGCCACCTCCCAACACCAAACCTATGAAAGAACAAGTTCCTACACTTTCGTTTGCCACTGACAGGTTTTCTGAGCAATCTGGGAACAACTGATTCAACACAGACCTAGCAAAACAAAAAATTTTTCTCCCCTAACATTCAAACAAAAATTCCACATTGTTTGCAGTGTGCATCCGGACAAGGCTTGCAAAGGAGGACAAAACTGATTTGCAATTTTTATTATTTATTTATTTGTTTGGTAAGCAATTGATTGCTAGTTTGGTTGTTGTGCAAATGTTGGTTTACGTGAACTGAGAGTAATGGAGAAGAGGGCAAAGGACAGCTGTACAGGGACACAAGGATTTTCATATGATAATAAGCTATGCCTTCGTGTTAAATATGCTTTATTTGCTTTAATATCATGTAATAAGCCAGGATTATAAACCACAATCAATTAACTGGTTTGTTAACTGACTGCATTCCCCACTTCAGATAGAACAGGTAATACAAACTCAAAATTATGTCCCAAAGCAGAACATGAGGGAATAAAGATAGGAACAACTTTGCCCTAGAAGCTCATATTTTGCTTCATTATAATTTATGAGGTATGAAGCACATATAATTTAGGAAACGATAATCTAGACTAGATCACTATTTTTCAATATACACCAAGAAGTTAAAATATATTTAAGATTCATTTAAGTAACTACGTAGTACTTCAAAAAAACAGCTAATGTAGCATTCTTAAGAGATAAACAGGGACTTTCTTAGAAGACTAACTAGAAGAAATTTGTGAGTACACAGAAGCCCTGTACAAAAGTGCTCTGAGTTTCTTACTCTGTTAACTATTTTCTTCCACATTAAGGTAGAATTCACCTCGCCTAATAAACCCGATGGTTTATGTCATCTGCAAAGCTCCTCTGGAAGAAGGACTGTTAAGAATGGGCCACTTTAATGGAAAACGTGGAATGAGTGAAGAGATGCAAATCTGTGTTCTATTTTAGAATTATTAATTTGGCATGGAAGACCATATTTGGTTAAGATTATTTCAGTAGGGCCCTGTTTATTTCCAGATGCTTCTTTTCACAAGAAGAAGCTTACATGTATATAAAACATTTGCCAGCAACATTCTTTACTATTCTCACCAAGGACATTGAAACAAAGAAACAAAGACTATGACCGAATATAATTTTTAATGTTTCATTGCTTTCTTTTATCTCAGTGGTGTTTTACGTCAATGGCGCAAACAGGCAAGAATCTTATTCCGCTTTATATAAACAGAATAGCTCTGGATGGCCTTCACCTCTGAGGCCTGACTTTTTTCCCACACAACGCCCCTTAAAATGACACTATGTCATGACTCAGTATCATTCTGAGAAAATAAAGATGCTTGTCACTGGCTGGTGAGTCTTGTTGGGAGTTACGGTTACCCTGGCTTCTGGGGGCCCCTTGGGGGACACTGTGATTTGCTCCAAAATGCAAAGGTTGGGGAAATTAGCAGAGCACTGGTTGTAGCCAAATAAGGGGCAGGGTAACCCAGCAGGATCTTTTACCCAAACGAAAAGCCAGACAATTGTACCAATAACTGGATTTTATTAATAAATGTGTTCTCACTCTCACACACCAGTGCACTCACTCACTCATGCACACAAGACCTATTGAGAAAGGAAAGAGGTGAAAATTGATAGGCGATTCAGTGGAGAGGGTGTAAAGGCGGTGATATCACACCTATCCTGAAGTCTTCAGTCCGAGCGCTGGCGAGAGGAATGGAGCTCAGCGAAGAGAAGTGGCTGAGGGGATCACTTGACTAACAGAGTGCCAGTCTGCTGGCGTACCAGGGAGCTCTCCAAAGAGACCCTCACAAAATGGGACTAGTTAAAGGAGAGAATGTACCTTGAGGGCAAGCCCTCTCCTGGGAAGAACAATGGCCAAAATAGAGGGAGAAATGCTGCACAATAGCAATTTGGTTGTTTGCATGTTTGGCTTATGCAGATGGACCTTGCAGTGTAGGGTTTACTAAGGTTGGAGTTGCTCTACCTGGGGAAAACCCAATAATCCCCTCAAGTTGGCTATTTGTGGCTGAAGATCCTTTGTCCGTGCAGACGTGTTTAGCCTGAGGGAACGTGATGGGGGATTTTCCTGGCCTGACCTATTTTCGGTCATTCGACCTCTTTGTCTACATACCCATTCGGGCAGCCTTTCTGGCATGGCAAGCATATTTGATATCAAATTTATATTCCTCGGGATAAGGTATGCCAGTGGAGTAACATTACAGTTTCCTGGGGCGTTAGCCCTTTTGAGAAATTCTATGAAAACTAAAACTATTTTAGCAGAGCTACAGAAAAAAGCATGCACAAATTTCTGTGTGGATTCCCTGAACTGAACTGAAACTGACTGAGAAAGCAAAACAAGACAGGTAGTTTCAGGTTACAAACTTAGAAAAGTTGACTAATGGCTTTTACACTTACATATGCATTGGGGAACCAACATTCTAACTAGCTAATGAACAGATGAGGTAAGGTAGTAGCTTCATTCTTAACTCAACATCTTCTTGGTGGAAGTGTAAAGCATGGTCAGAGAGAAGGAAGAAGAAGCAAAAATGGAGAGCAGAAGAGAAAGAGTTCTGAGAAGTGGGGGTCTTTTACAAGACCAATGACCCTAGGAACTATCCTGGATCACACGATCTGATCATCTGAACACCAACATTATCTATGATCATGCATTTAAATGACACAAGGGCAAATGGTGCGGGTTTAGATGAGAAGAGAAAAGGCTTTGGCATGCAAAAAGAAAAAAAAACTTATGCTATCTAAGCCTCATTTGCCCTAAAACAAGATGATGGGGGTACAGAGAATGCTAGAAATTTTCCAACAAGTCTCAACAGCCTCCTGTTGCTATTAACTGCCATCAAATCAACTTCGACTTGTGTCAACCCTGTGAATGAGGGACTTCCAAGACTTGGTCATCTTTTGCAGACTCAGGGCTGTGGCCTCCTTGACTGAATTTATCCAGCTGTAAAGTGGTCTTCTTTTTCTACTGCTGTCTCCCTTTCTTAGGTATTGGCATGTCTATCAAGCTATTCCAATCTGTAGGCCATTATTTTGTTTTCCATATTTCTTGACAGATTTTAGTTAGAGCTAAAGTAGGTTCTTTCTCTGTAGCCTGAAACTGCTCTCTTGGTATGCCATTTATTCCTGGTGATTTAATTTCTCCCAAGTGCCCTGAGTGCAAGCTTCCACTTCACTCTCTGAAATCAGAAACCTTGGGTGCATCCCCCACACTCAGCTCCAGAAAACCCTGTGATAGGTTCATCTTAGTGTTGCCCCCCAAACTGCAAACCCTAGGATTCCACAGTATGTTGAAAGTGGAATAATAGCACTATAACAGGCTAGTGCAGAAATGGCCAGAAATGACTTGAAGACAAGTAACAACAATAACATGTATTGTGTTCCCTTGCAGGTCACAGAGCACTCCCACACTTGATTTAAATTTCCTTGTAATTTCTCTCATCTCGTGGAAAAGGTCTCTTGTTCTTCCTTTGTTGTTGTCACCTTATTACTTCTCTGTATTGAATATAATAGTAGTTCTCCTTGTCCCACTGCACAAGTTGAACAATTCATTCATTCTGTCACATTTTACTTTTGCTTCTCATCTGTCCTTCATGGCTTGAAGAGTTTAATCTGTCATCCACTGAGGCTTCTCTTTCTGTTTGACAGCAGACAATGTCTTTTTGCATTCCTCCCTGGCAGTGTCCCTGGCTTCAGTTCGAGTTCTTCTGGCTCCCAGTGAATTAGGCTTAATAGTGAAAATCTATTTTTTACATCTTTGGTATGTTCTTCAGGTTGTGTTCTGGCACAATGGTTGGTTTAGTGTTCTTCTTGACTTTACTCTCATTTTTTTAAGTTAGCAGTTTCTGGTCTGTGCCACAATCTGGTCCTGTTGGCCTTATAAAATTAAAGCAGTCATTCTCCTGTTTCGTGTCTTGATCCTATGCTATTTTTTCTACGATCTTTGATTCTGCTCTATTTCCTGTTTTTGCATTCCAATCACCTACAATTAACCAGATGTCCTGTTTTGGAATGAGATCAATTTCCTCCTGGACTACAGCACAAAATCTTTCAGTTTCTAGCAAGTTTGTGCATGTTTTTCATGTGTGTGTGTGTAAGATTTTTTTTCTATGAAGGAAAATTTAAACCCCTGTTTCATTGCCCCTGAGCATTCATAAATGAAATCTTTGGTTACTGTACAGAGAACTATCTGTAAATCTCCGTAAGGCATCTTTCCACCCCCGCCTCTGATGTCACCAGTGTCTCTGCTTGGTCCTTCCTAGACAATTTCTAGTTAAAAAGTCCAATTTTCAGCAGGACAATGGGTTATTTCCCATACAAGCACTCACATTAGCCTTCCTGCATCAAAATGGCATGAGACTTTTCCTTCTTGCCTAATAATTTATATTGTATAAGACGAAAAAGTACCCCACAGGAAAATACAATTAAAAAAAATATCCCTGTTGTAAGCGGTTTTTTCCCCCCTGCTTAAAAACAAAACAAAAGAAAAAGTACATGGTGCATGGCTAAAACTTTGTTTAAAACTCTTAAGTGTTCACAGTGTTGTAAAATCCTCACCTTCTAAGTCTAATTCTGAGAAATTTTGCAGCAAAACATAACTGGTGTAAAGGCCCCCTCTGGAAGGATGAGCATTAAAAAGAGCTAGACAACTTCATGGAGAATAGGGTTATCAGTACATATTAGTAATTATTCTTGAGCAAAGTGGATGTTTGCTTGTGAAAATTGGGGTATTACCAACAGATTTAAAAAGGACAATTTAAAATCTAAAGTTGTCATTCCTTATTTTTTCCCCTTACCTTTTTCATTACCCTAGTTTTTCCTTCCGTTGGTAAATATTAGCAATAGGTAGTTATAAACAGTGGTAAGTAGTTAAAATATTTAGCAGAGCACAGATGGAGAAGACGAGACAGCTACTTGAAAGAGGCCTTTTCACTAACAAATGCTTTTTGAGATGTTCCTGTTTTATTCGAGCTTTTAAAACACTTAAGGTCAGTTTACAGTTCCCTGATGACACATAATTCCATCTTACCTAATGACTTGTAGAAGAAGAGGATAATTGTTGTGAGGGGAATAAATAAAAGCCAGGGTGTGAACAAGGTAATAATCCAGCACTGCGGAGCTAATAAACTACACACCTGCATTGCTTATTTCTCTATTGAAATTTCAGTGATTTTCGTTTTAAAAAGCTTACTAGTAAACATTAACCAAAAATCCCATATTTACTGTTAAAGTCTGCATTTCTAGCTTCTAGCAACCTCAGTGTAGTGAACTAAAACTAACATTGTATTGAATCTGTCATTCTATAGAAGAGGAATTATTCCCATCTTGACAATAAAAATTCAGCTTCTCATCCATTTTTTTCCTCATTCATAGTTCAATTCAATACAGAGATTTCTCACAAAGTTGCTTCCAAAGAAGTATAGCAATAGCATTTATTTCTATACCGCCTATCAACTAGTGTTATCTAAGCGGTTTACAATGTATTTTTAGCTAATTGCCCCCAACAAGCTGGGTACTCATTTTACCGACCTGCGAAAGGATGGAAGGTTGAGTCAACCTTGGAGGCTGGCAGGATCGAACTCACAACCTTGTGGTTGCAGTACTGGCATTTAACCACTGCGCCACCAGGGCTCCTTTCCAAGTAGATGGAAAGGCGTGTAGGAAACACGTGGCATATTTCAGAAGTGCTCCAAAATGAAACATCTTATAAACAAGTACCACTCGAGGAAAGAAATGTGCACTCTTTTTCAATGGGAAATTACAGGGCCTTTTGACACAGTTATACAGGGAGCAGAACTGATGGTGCAATAAGGCAGTGAGGGGCCCCACTCCTGCTTCAAAAAGCCAAAAGCCAGAAAAGTAGGATTTATTAAAGTGCTACAATATATTCAGATAAAGATTCCTTCATCAGTCAGAGATTAGAAAATCCCAAGAGTTTTTCACACAACCGAAAACCTGCTATTGGAATTTAGTGTTATCAAAAGTGAAAATCTTGACCCTAAACTGGTGAGAAAGGCATGTCTAATAGATGTTGTTGGACTCCTACTTGTCATTGGCCATGCTGGCTTTGGCTGAGGGACAGGGAGTCCAACAAGAGCTTAAGATTTTGCATCCTAGCAGCAGACTACTAAGCATTCTGATGAATGTTTCCCTTTGATATAGGAACCCAATTATAGGTATTCTCGTCAAATTAAGACTGTGGCTGTATGATACTTGGAAAGAAGAACTACTGAAAACGAGGCTTAAGTGAAAGTGCAGAAAGAAACGTACATGAAATTGGACTGCATTTAACATGCACGTTTCACATGGTCTGCCTCTCTTGTTCTGAGAAGACCAGCTGAAAAAGGCGCGCTGCTCACCTGCAACAGCAGTATCCATTTCGTCCTCCTCCACAGACTCTTGAGAGAGGAGACACGCCAAAGGGGAAAGCGGGTAACACGTGTTGAGATTTAAGCCCAGCATGAAATTGTGTACTTTGCCTGCACGGCCTTCTCGGGTGGTGAAAAGGGCACTGTCGCCCACCAGAGCCATAAACATGCGCTGAACCCAGCTTTCCTGGCTGCTCTGTTCATGCACTTTGTCAGCGTCAGGGTTTTCTGTGCCTGTATAAGGATGATGAGCAGAAAGAGCATGAGAACGTAAGAGAATATAGAGAGATAAACATTACTGACTTAATAAAAATACCACCATGCAGGTGGTTGGGATTCTGGCAGCTGTAGCACAAAATGCAACTTTTCTACTACCACTAAAACCAGCTAGATCAAGACAAAAATTAACCTCTAACTTGCTCTGTATTCCTTACTCCATGAGAGCAAACAAGTTAATACTCTCACTGGCATTATGCAGATTTAGAATTATAAAGAAATATCATTTTCATAGACACAGGAGTCCATATACCTTTGAAACCAAAATGCACCACAAAAAAGATATGAACTCTTCCATGAGATTTATCCTCAATTAATGCCTTCCCTGAAAAACAAGGGCCAAATCCTCATTTTTAAAAAATTAGTCCAAATCAGGATGACCACCTGCACTGACTGACTGTTAAGCTTTTGACCGTCACAAAACCTTCTCCATGGATTTCCACAGGAGTGCTTCCAACATTTCTCATTGATGTAAAGGACACATGTATGTGTTCCTGACATGGTGGGGGGAAAGAAACATCACACACAGGAACAAAAAAAGGGTTTTGCCAAAGTATAGCTGAGACTGAGTAGGGAACCAGAAATTCCCTGATTCAGATTACACTTCTACCATAAACTCACTACCTGTGCTTAGGAAAACAATTTTCAGTATCACCTGCCATTTGCAATATGGGTTTAATCATTCTGACATGCCTTTCAAGTTGTTATAAGAAGAGCTGGGGAATTTGTGGTCCTCTAGATATTTTTCAAGTCCACCCAAGGTAGCCATCATAGCTAATGGTGAAGGATGCTGGAAAATGAATCTGAACAATCATTTGGAAGGCTTCATATTCCTCACCCCTGTTTTAAGGCTCACAAAGCATTAATGTATGAGAAACACTTTAAAATACTTTCAGGTACATATTAGCTACAATATTTCAATATGATGAAAAAAATAATTCAAGCTATTTATTTTTTAAAAAAACTAACCCAAAAAGGCTATTACCAAATCACTAAAAAGGTATCTATTAAACTCGCTACTTCTAATTAACATATAACATTATTTCCCCCTTTTTGTTATTTATGTCTTGCATTTCTTTTATTGGTGAGATACATCAACAGAAACATTTTGTAAGAAATGTCATGCTCCATGATGTGGCTTACCTTTTGGCCCTTGTGACTCATCATCACTGTCTGAGTCATTGCTCACTAGATGCCGCAACCTGATATTTTCTGTGAATAAACATGAAGAAAGGCTTTAATGCCTTAAATGGTTAAGCAGAGATAGAAACACAATAGCAATTACAAAAGATATTGAAGTTCGGGGCAGGGAAGGAAATCTCTTCTCAAACACAGCCACTCTCCACATACCTATCCATACAAATTAAGAACTCATCGGAGCATAATGGCTACACACAATGATGAGAATGGAAAGAATCAGCTCATATATACACACAACATCTTTCGCACATGTATTTGATATAGAGAGAGACCTGAATACACTCACCTACAGAATTGTCTCAGTGGAAGCAACAACAGTGCCATACTCATAGAATTGTAAGTTAACTTCAGATTACACTATTTATCATTTAATTCCAAAGCCATAAAAATCAAAAAATCAATAAGGTAAAATGCAAAAGGCAGTCAAAGTTGTATGCCATTGGAATTATTGTACATATTGGTCCCTGTTGAAACAGACTGACAGGCCTTTTTTCCTCTCTTCTTCCTACTATCCCATTTAAATTGTTCAGATTATTTTTATCAAAACCAAAGAAATGCCTTTTTTAAAAAACATAGTGACTTTTCTTCAGCTAGCTGATTTCATTCAGAAGAAGGCACAGTAGGACTCAGCAACTATCAGGGGGCTAGGGTGGCCTCCCAGGAGACTCTGTACTTCCCCTTCACATTGTTTTCCCCATGAAAAATAAAAAATAATTTTGCCCTAAATGACCACTAGCAGTTTAAGTTGGTAGATCAAGGTCACCCTATTTTGCACTTTGGCAGGTTGTTTCCTGTTTCACTCAAGATCAAACAACAAGATCTGGATCAAGGCCATGTGCTCTTAGTTTTGAATTAGAAGAAAATAGAGGAGCATGTTATGTATTTAATATATCACATAGCGTGATCTCCTAGAAGACGCTTCAAGACAAGACTAAGAAGAATACAATTAATTTCTCCAGTTCACAAGCCGAGCTGTTAGTATGCAAAAACTCCTATCCCAGTCACTTCCTGAATCCTCCCCTTTGCTGAACCCCCTCAAACATATATGTGAGAACCACATCAAGGCCCAATCCTATACTGCCTCGGTAATGTGGTTACTGCCACAAAACTACTCTCTTATGGCTGGTTTCTACATTATTACCATAAGGTAGTAAAAGATCCTCACATACGGGTAGGCTGCACCCTACAAGTCCTCTGGCCGTTCGCAAGGGCTGCTGATAGAAGAAGGGACTTACACAACATGGATCACCAAGATCACAGGCAGCTTTCATAGCTCACCTTGGGACTCAACCATGGAGAATGGTTTTGCAGTGGGAACTACACCCTTGAGGTAGCATCAAGACTGAAAGCAACAGTAGCAGGGAGGAATCCAGGAGCAGCCAAAATTCCTCCGCTCCTTTGCACATCAGCACCCCCTTTGGTTAAAGACAACATAATGAATTTGTACGAGGATTTGATTCACGTTTAACATCCTGCTTTTCAAAATGATATTCACCCAAAATTTCCTATTTCAGATGTAATGGGGAACTTTGGATTAAAACGAAACAGCTGAAATTGGTGTGTGGAAGAAAGAGGGCCAGGGGAAGGACATTTAGCCCCTGGAATTCACTCCTAGCTTTCTAAATCTTAATTTTAAAAAACCCAAATGTTGAAAATGGGTTATTGATTTCCATCCACATTAAAAACCCAGATATGTGTATGCGTTTTTTAAAACGGCTTATTATATAAGGCTTATAGATAACTCTTCAAATTTTAGTCATTTTAATATACTTGTGTAAGTAAAAACAGATGAGCAAAGAAACAAGTCAAGGACTTGCTTCTTTGCTTTAAAGCATCATTACAACTGTGTTGCAACCAAAGTAGTTTTTTTTCTTTTAATTCATGTATAGACATTTAACTGAGACAGTTCTGCATTCTAGAAAACAAACACACAGTTTAAATGTATATTTGGGTACTATGACTTCTACAAAAGTCATGTCCTTGTGCGAGTTACATCTCAGTTCATGTTTATACGGATTGGTAGCAAGGTTATGACATGGAACATTTACAAACTTTAGTTCTCAGCTGTACATTTACACTATTCAAATTGTTGTATTTATTAACACCATATAGTAAAGACAAAGCAACAGACATTTAAGAGAGGTGATGGAATGAGAACAAGATGAAAGAAACCACCTAAAAAGGAAACAAAGCCACATATTGTGGTTTTAAATGCCTCACCCACAGTCTTCCTCAAGAGTTACTCACACCTCGGTTCACTGAAGCCATGGACTTAACTGTGCTTATTTATTGGATTTCAGCAAACAGAGATATGATTTCAGTACCTTCAAAATAATTTAAATTATAGACTGCAGAAAAATGAGCCACAATGCATAACTGAGTGATGAAATAGCATAGTCATGGACACCACTGAAAGCCAAAGTAGCTTTATTGCTATTTTTAAGATATCTTCAGAGTGATTGTTACCGAACAGTAGTTAAACCAAAACATACTTAAGCTTATAGGTAAACTTAACTAGAATGAAACACAAGAGGCAAACGAAAAGCTATTGTCAACTTAACACTTATAATGTAAGGATGAGGACAGGATGACGACAACTTATAATGTAAGGATAGAGAACTGCATGCCAGGGAACTGGACAGAGTAGCATGTCCCTGTTGATTCTCCTGGATCTCTCAGTGGCTTTTACCATCACCCATTACATCTTTCTGAGTCGCTTTTCTGGGGCTGGGTTTGAAAGTACTGACATCGGGGTGATTCCTGCTTGAGTCCTTGGCTTGTGAAATACCACAGGGTTCTGCCTTGTTCCCATGCTATTTAACATACACATGAAACCACTGGGAGAGGTTGCCCAGAGTTTTGGTGTCAGGTGTCAAGAGTATATTGATGACATTCAGCTTTGTTACTTCTCCCTATCTAATTCCAAGGAAGCTGCTCCTGTGCTAAACTACCATATTTGCCCAAGTATTAGACACACTGGTGTATAAGACAAAACTTATTTTCAGACTGTATACTTTGGGGGGGGGGAAATTAGTATCCTGTCTCTCATTCCCCTTGTTTCTGCCTGGGTTGAGGGGACCTCCCTGCCAGGCAGAAAGAACAGGAAGAGGTGGGTGTGTGTGTGTGTGTGTGTGTGTGTGTGTAAAAGAAGCTCCCTTCTCCACAGTTCCTGTTGTCTTTCCCTTGGTGGAGGGAACTCCCCCCTCCAGGGAAAAGGAACAGAATGGTACCTTTCCTTTTTGCCTAGGCAGAGACTCCTCCCCACCCAGGCACTTGCTAAAGCACTCCTTTCATCCCCCTCACTTTCCTATGCTCTGGCAGCAGTTACCATGTTTGCCAGTGTATAAGACGCACTACATTTTCAGAAAGCGTTTTTTTTGGGGGGGAGTGTGTCTCATACACCAGCAAATATGGTAGTGCCTGGCAACTGCAACAGACAGCATGAGGACATGAAGCTGTCCTGATAACTGAAACTTAATCCTGATAAGACAGAGGTGCTCCTGGTCAGTTGAAAGACAGATTGCAGTTTGAGGTACTCAGCTCTGAGCCTGGATGCCCAGGTTTCAGCAGTGACCAGGAGTGCATTTGCACAGCTAAAGCTTGTGCACCTACTGCACCCATTCCTGGAGAAGTCAGATCTGTCCACAGTAGAAGATAACTTGGTTCCATCCTGTTTAGATTACTGTAATGCAGTCTATGTGGAGCTGCCTTTGAAAAGAGCTCAGAAACTTCACTTGGCACAAAGAGCTGCCGCCAGATAGTTACATGGGGCTGGCTCCAGGATGAACATACCCCTCTTGCTGCAACAGCTCCATTGGCTGCCATTCCACTTCCAGGCACAATTCAAACTGCTGGTTTTGACCCATAAAGCCCTATATAGCTTAGCTCCAGGTTACTTGATGGATCATATCTCCCTTTATGAGCCCCTTAGAGCTCTATGATCATCTGAGTGGCCCTTTATGCTGCCGCACCACCTTCTCACGCATGTTTGATGGGAACAAGGAAGAGGGCCTTCTCAGTGGTTGCTCCCAGAATTTAAAACTCCCTTCCTGGGGAGCCCAGGGTGGCTTAATCCTTGCTCTCCTTTCATCAGCAAGCCACAATATTTTACGCCATCAGGGTTTCAAAAACTGGCTGGGGTGGGGTCTTAATGCTGTGTGGTGCTGTTTATTGCCCTTTAATGAATTTAAACATTTTACCATTTAATATTTTAACTTTTTAATATAAATTGTTTGATCACTTTTTAAATAACTCTTATATTTATACTTTTATTAATGACTTTGTATAGTTTTAGTCTGTATTGTTTTTAAATATGTTGTTAACTGCATTGAGTCCCATTACTGGGATAAAGGTGTGATGTAAATGAATAAAATAAATACAAAATAAATGAAATAAAATCCAAACTATACATTGTGGTTATATCTTTATTAAGCCAAAGAAAAGCCAAAGTTCATTACATAAGCTTTTAAAGCTCACTGGCTTTTTCCTCAAGCAAACTTGTTAAAAGTCACACAGAAAAATAAAACTGACAGTGTCAGAGTCTTGCATCTTATCTGAGATATTTGCTTAAGATGACATTAAAGATAATCTGGTGGAAGGGTTGATGCAGGTTAGAGGCCCCACCCTTTCTTGGCCATGTAAGGGCAGAGGACAAAGGCAGCAAAAGTCAGGTGATAAAATTTCCACCTCCATTAGCAGCTCTTAAAGTAATGCCATTTGTGATTTAGGCCATTTCTCTCCTATGTGAGGCCATAGTTATAGAACGACCGAGTGAGAGGCTCCTATGGTACATATATGGTGATCCTTTTAGTGTTAAATAAATATATTTTTATTTTCTTGTGCTTCTCTTTATTTTTTTTAATCTTTTCAACTGTGATTACTGCTTATCCATGGTTATATATATTCTATTTCAGATTTTACATTTATATATATTTATATATACACACACACACACACACACACACTTGTACTATCATATCAAGGCCACAGGTAGAATACTTGTTTCATGTTTATCCTTTATTCTCTCTGTTTTTTTAGATGGGCAGCTAAAAGCTTCTGTTTCAACAAGGGTTACAATACTACCTTTTTAGCAGCCAAAACATTTAGTATCAAAGTGCTTGAAAACGAGGCAAGCAAACAAACAAGCAAGCAAAATAAAACACACAATCCCAACAAAGAGTGAGCAGAAATGATAGCTGTGTAGACAGATCTCCTGAAATCTAGCAGCATTTCTTGCAAGCTAAAAATTATAATACCTAGTTCTTCTTCCATTGTGGGCCCTTTATTTTGAGAATTGGAAACTCCAAGGACTCTGTTGAATAATATAGCAAATGCACTTCCCCAGACACCTGGAAAACATTGAATGTTATGATGAACTACAGTATTTCTTAACTGGAAAACATCTAAAGCACTACAGAAGATCTTACGAATAGGATGAATGGGAGATGCAATGGTCAGGAGGTTGGAGAAACTAACTACACGCTTCAAGGATCAGAGTTCAAGCCTTACACTGGACAGAATCCTTCGGTTGACCCAGCTGCAATATCAGACTTCATCCATTGGACTGGAGAAGCTAAAAGCCACTCACACATGGTGTCAGCCTTCCCTCTGTTGCATACTGCAGATTGTGGAAAGCAGAGTTCTGTAATCAACCAAGTGGTCCAAGGCATTCTTTTATCTCTACAAAATACTTCCAGGAATAACATAAATAACTAGCCATAACTCTGACATTCATTAAACTCACAGGCTGTCCTATAACAATTTTCAAGTAATCTAGCATTCATATCAGAGCTGAGTGGTCACTAGTAAGCCAGCTTACGCCTTAACTATTGCTCTCTTCTCCTCCATGGTTATAAGAATCATTTTTTTTTCACGAGGATCAGTAAGCTAACGTATGTAAAGTTCTTTGACTAGTAAGAAACACAATAGATAAAAAGTTCTTAATTATTAGACTATATTCTATACTACATAGCATTTGGCCATATTACTTTCAGAAATACAAGTAATGTCATGTTGTTATATCTCCTAGACATGTAGAGATCTGTGGAAGTGGGGGAAGCATGTGGGGCTGAGTAGAAATGCTGAGGGTAAAAGGGATCGGAGGAGATGTAAGTGAGAATTAGTGTAGTCTGGTGTCTTAGAGACCAAATGGTCAGGATTGTTTATTGGCTGGGGCAATAAGTAACAATTGGCCAGGTAGGTAAATAATGTTTGGTTTTGTACTTAGATGATAGCAATCGGAGGGTAATTTAAGAGGATTAGTCTGGGGAGTGCAGCAGGAGAGTTGAGAATTATAATACCAAAGGCCTAGGAAGGATTTCTAAAGATCAAAATGGCTGTAAATAGGAGTTGCCCTAACCAAATAAAACCCATCTGGCAATTATTGGAAGGGGAGAGTAAACCTGAAAGAACCAGCAATGAGCATGCTGATGAGATGCTGATGGATTAATGTATTTTGCTATATAATACAAACCCTGAAGCATGGTTTTAACTCCAGCAAGGTTTGTGTTACTGATCTGTTGTGTTTCCAATAATTTGTGTGTTTTCCTGAGCAACATAAAGTAGCAGTACTTGAAAAGTACTATTTTAATCAGGGCAACAAGAGAGGCAACAGCTATTGACTGGAAGACTATATTAATCCTTCATAGGACTTTGAAGGGTTAAACCTCACATCTTGCCCTCGTCCTGAAATTTTTTAAACTTCCTGTTCACTTCCCTTTTTTTTTTAAATAAAAGGACTTTCCTAGGCTTAAAATTACCTAGAGGGGCTCAAGGATGGTGAATGAGTCCCCATACTTTCTAAGCAGTAAGGGGGCACTCTTTAGTTTAGTCAAAAGTAGTTTTAGAACATGAAATAAAATTGGGGAATCCATTTTCCCACCCCTCACATAAATATTCAACAGAAAATGGTAGAAAGTCCTGCTTCACATACTTTTATACTACCGGTATTTATTTTCTGACATAATTCAATCAATAACTTACCCATCAAGAAATGCAAGGGATTCTCTTTATATTTTTTCACTACTGTTCCCATAAAAAATTTGCTGCCAAACAAATCAGGAGTCATGAAGGTCCCATATTTAGCCATTCCAATTTCATAGGGACTGAATTCCACCCAATCTATAAAGAACAAACACTCATTAATACAGATGTTCTCTGCTAGTTATCACAGAACACAAACCAACATAAGGTATGAATGGATCTGTCTGTTTCACATCCTAACACATTTATTTGAAAAGAAAAATCTCAAGTTCTTTCCATCAAATATTTGAAAGAATAGCTAAACTTTGGAAAGTTCTTATTAAAATAAAGGAACCAAACAAAATTATTATTTAGCTTTTGTTGGAACAGAATATTACTGCAGACAAAATAAGAAACGTGAGCAGACAGAATAAGAAATATAGATGTACCACATGGCCACACTTTGCAATGGGGGATGGGGAGCGTTTTTCGGCATCCCGAAGAGTTTGCTTTGCCATCATAGAGACTATCGATGAAATTAGAGACTGTCGATGAAGTTAGGCATATGAAGTATAAGTTACATTCTCAATGAAAAAAAGTATACTACCACTCAAGAAACCCCACTGAGGAAAAGGAGAACAGCTGCAAATTTTTCTTTCTTTCTTTCTTTATTTTGTACCGCAGGACTCCATTTTCTTAACCAGTTTCGGGGGCAGAAAATGTGTTTCTTGTACAAAACCTAGCATTTTTATGCACTATACACTGATTCCTGGAGAGCAAAATGCTTCCTGTTTTTGTGTAAATATTAAATATGCCAAGATATATAAATTGTGCAAACTCATTTTCTGCTAAGAAAAGCATTTTGCAAATTTCTGCAAAAGTTGTGTATGAATAAATGTTCTGGAAATTTTCCAAAACAGCAAATAATGTACTGCAGGAAAACCCCAGATTCTCCTGCAGCAGGAAGAAAATCTATGAAATTATTTTTTTGTTGCATAAGGAATAAGAGAAGATTTGCATCCCTAGTGCTGACATAAATGTTATTTAAGGATATTTTTATATTGCCTTCCAGACCACAGGGATCACAACAATCAAAAGCATTTAAAGCTGTGCAAAGATGTTAAAAAATTTTTTTAAACATTTTAATATATTTCATATTAACCTTTAAAAAGAGTCTAAAAACAATCCTTAAATAAGATTTGAAAACAAATAACACTCCTTAGTCTCTAATATCAACAGTGAAAATGTATTGCCTCAACCCAATGTGAGATCCTAAAGATGTAGTGTACTAATAACTTAGCTTATTCATAACTTAGGGTTCAGCCAAGCCCTATTCCCCAAAGGGCATTTATAGGGAGAGATCATCAAGACTGGCTTATTATCCTACAAGCAAAAAAAAAAAAAAATGAGGACATAGGGAACCCCCTTAATCAACGTTTGCTCAGTACAGATACTATGTTTGACTTTGTTGAATACAAATCATGGCATGCAAATTCACTTCAAAGCAGGATTTCATATCTTAATCTGAACCAATGTGAAGATATAACGCTTAAGCATAGTTAAGGAAAACAAACTAAGATTAAGAACAATTTTGTGATTGTGCAAGGCATGATTACTGATTATAGGGCATGCTATTGTAGCATGAGTCTTTGTCCTTCCAGTTTCCTGGGGTTTCTGTAGCTTTTAGAAATAGTCTTAATTCACTTTTAAACCAATCGATTTGTGCGTTCACGGAATATACCCATATTTTAGCTAGATCCTTGCTTTCGGTAAGCAGGCAAATATTATTTTCTCATTCATTCCCCATGCCCCTGCAGTTCCTGCTTTCAGCCTTTCGTATTCATCGAAGGGAATACAACCTATGTGTAAAAATATGCCACCCACACAGAATGAGATTAAATCTAAACACACACAAATGAAAATGCAGATACCAGTGATATTGAGAAGTAGCAAAATGAATATAATTAAACCACACACGAACAAATCTAAATATAGCTCTTTAGTTTACAACACTGCTGCAGGAAATGCCACTATAAAGACAGAGCGTGTGTTTTCAATTAACAGTTTATACATTTTATGTAAATATCTGTGCTTCCACAAAAAAAAAGAAAAAGAAAAAATAACCTTAGTTATGTCTGAGCATTAATTAAAAGTTGCTGACATGAGCAACACTCACTGGGAATAAAAATGGTATGAATAATGGGACCTTAAAAAAATACTCAGTTGTGAATCTTGTTAGCTCTGACAATAATCCTGAGCCATTGCTTTGTCAAAGAAACTGTATTTCAAATTATTAAGAAACAAGGAATACAACTAGTCTGAAAATTCAGATAACAAACAGCTGTTTTCTTTAAGACATGCTGCTGATTTTGAGACACAAGGATAATTAAACTGGATTTTGCAGGTATGGTGTGTAGAAAAAAAACTGATCTATCGACCACAGCTGAGAAGAACAAAATGTAGCATTCAAAGTGGCTGAGTACTGTTAATCACACAAACACAAGGTTCTGCTTTGTGCTAATGTAAGTGGTGTGGCTGTGTATGCGTGTGCATTGTTAAGTACTATCAATCTGTAAGAACGGAGAAACACACGGTCAAGTTGTTTGCAGGGCCAGTGTGCCACCATGTCTGAAGCTGGCCAGGCCCTGAAATAAGCAATAGAGGGCCTGCTGATGTGCACTCTAGATTTATTAACCTGGCAGGTACACCAGACAGGGCCTTTTATGTAGTGGCGCCGTCCTTACAGAATGACCTACAGTAGATTGTGCACGTGGTTTGTCCCTGCACACAGGCCTTAAAGATCAGGTACTGGAACCTCAAATATGAGGAGGGAATTTCTTACATATTTCTATCAATTTGAGGCCTGTCTAAAGGGGATTTTCAAATGCAGGACTGGCAAGTACTATCAGTCTCAGGTTAGTATGGTTTAAAGAAGAAAAGGAGGTAGAGGAGGAGGAGAAAGGAAGAGAAATACAGTCAGCCCTCCACATTTGCAGGTTTCGCTTTTGTGGATTTGATTATTCACGGATTATTTGCTGTCCGCTGCCTCCCTATGCCATTTTTAATAGGGACTGCAAGCCTCATGAGACTGAGAAACAGCGAACAAGGCTTGTGACTCCCTATTAAAAGTGGTGTGGGGCAGCAGTAGAGGTGGCAGTCAGCCCTACCAGCCCCCCTCTTCTGCCTTGTGAAGGAACCCTGATACCTCAAAGGAATCCATGGTGGGTTGAATATGGTGGTCATATATTTTTGTGTGTTAGATGTGATTTGGGAGGGCTTAGAGTTATTCACAGTTTTTTCCATGGCGGTCCTGTGCCCCTAACCCTCGCAAACATGGAGGGATGACTGTAGTTAAGTTGTAACATACCTTAATCAGAAGTTCCCAGAACGGTATGAATATTAACATAACATAGCTTAAACTAGCCAACAAGTAACTGTGGTGGGGGGAGACCTACCTGCAAACATCAGTTCTGATACATCAGGTTTAACATGAAGGCATGTAAAAAGTGGCAGAGCAGACTGTGCCTTGTTCACTTTCTCTTTCATGGCAGACAAAGTCGTATCCATTCTCTACAAGGAAGTTAAGAGCAAAAGCAGTGTAAAATCCAGAGTTAAAAGAGTCAGCTATTACTTGAAAGCTCTGTAAAACTATTCAAGAAGACCGAAGGAGAAAAGAATTTCCTACAGAAGAACTGTGAACTTTCCATCTTAGTTAGTCAATGGCTAAACTAAGCAACGTAAACTATCTCCTCTTTCACAACCTTGGCCAAGAATTTTGAAGAGATGTAGGATGAGGCCTGGAATGGTCTCAGAGCTTGGAAGCAATTTTTAAAAAATATTTAGTTAGTTACCATTTTGAAAAAGCAACTCTACTTTCCTGTTTTATATGTCAGTTGATTTTCAGGTGTTAGTTGGCCCCAAATAAAATGCGTAAATGAAATTTTGTGTGAAAGAGGAAAAATTGTGGTATACCTGATGGCAGTTCTTGCTATTGCACAGTCCATAATCTTGTTTCAAAAAAAGAAGAAGAAAAGGAAACAAGTTGACAACAGAAGTAGGTCCTGTCATCACAAACCCACAACTATTCAATGATGCAAAATAGGAGTGGGTGGGTTTTTTTGGTTTGTTTTTTGTTTTGTTTTTAATGTCAAGACCATTACAGGATGGAGTGATTGCACAACAATACTACTTGTCCTTCTGTCCAAGACTAATACAACTTCCGTGCTTATTTAAATAGAAACTTACATTTTGAATAAGTGTTTCTCCAATCAACATTCCAAAGATATCTGTAAATGTAACAGGCTGCCCAGACCTCTTCTTTTTCCATAATGCTTCAATGTATCGCTTCACTTTCTGAGGAGTAAGCAACTTCAGTGGGTTGTGACTGACACTATTTCTCAACTCTTCATTTATCTCTTTTGGTCCTTTTACTGGAAAATCTGGGTGAGAATACAATGTTGACATGTACCTGTAAATAAACAAAGCTTTTCAGTAGACAAAAACAGGTTCCAAAGATATTCTGAAACAGCAACATATAAAACTATCCGTATTTTAGATATCAATCAAAAACATTTTTAGGTCACTTTAGTCTCTAAGATACCTTGTTCTTGTTAAGACTGTCCACATGCTGTAGTTTTTAATCCGCCTTATTCCAAATAAGACTACCTGCCCAGCAACTCCAGTATTGCATGCTCTGGCAATACTTTAGTAACATCTCAGATAGAGGTTTTTCCAGTCACTTGTCCCTTGCATCTTTTAAAAGACAGGTATGATGCCTTCTGTGTTTAGAGTGGGTGCGCTGCCATTGAGCTATATATGCCCCCCTCCCAGTTAAGTAAAAATGGGTTACAGACAAATGTTGATCCTACAGATATCCAAGGGATCTGAAATAACATCATCAAGGTGGCACGTATCTGCCATACCATGACTGTTGCAAAAACATACTGGAACTAAATAGTTTTGGAAGTCTTACAGATGATGATTTTTTTTTATTGTAGGCATGCTTAGGTTGTCAGTTTAAACTCTTTTGTGTGATGTTATTGTCCTGTGATACAATATCTTTGCTTTCATTCTCTGCCTTGAGCTTTGAAAAAGAGTAAATAGATCTCATGTGTGGTGATGTCACCATACTCCAAGTTGTTCTGATAACTAGTCCCAGTTTTCTCCCATTGCCAATGTCCCAACAAATGGGCCAGGGGAGTTTGGGAGCACAATAATGCACTGTTAGATTTTTGTTTTACTACAGAACCCAGAAACTATTATGTTTTTATTCTGCTCCACAGAACACAGAAAGAGGTACATCAGCACATACTAAACTATCTGCAAGACTCAATCAACCTAGCAATCTCATGACATGTTGGCTAAAAGAGTAAATGTAGGTTGAGGCAAGAGGGATGGTTAACTGTTATTCATCATGGGACAAAAAGATGAAAGTAAAATAAGACAAGCTGATGTATTTTGCATCACCTAAAACAATCAAATACGATGCAAAAATAGAATATCCACAGTTATTCAAATGGCCTAATTCTGTCGATGGGTCCTGATCCAACTACATGCTTACAAATAAGTCACACCAAAAAAAATCTTGTGGCCCCAAGTTTGTCTGAGCATCCTCATTCACTTCAAATCAACAGGGTCCAGATATACATTGCCACGTAAATGTCAGTGTGCTACCAATTCCACATTTGCTATCTTGTCAACAGCACATGCAGAGCTCTCTTGTTGAATCAGGATGATGGTTTCCATTATAATATCCCATTAAATAACTAGGAATGCTTGCCTTTAAACTACTTTGCAGTTGGAATGCACTACTATAATTAAATGACAAAGAACAGTTAAATCTCAGGTACTACGTAAAAGCCTGATTGTCACACAAGCAACAAATACAGTTTATCTTTATAGAAAGTTCCACATTCAGAAATCATCCTGCATCTCTGTCCAGTTCTCAGTTCGAATTGCTTTGCCAGAAAGGGAAAGAGCTAACCTCATGGCAGACTAATGCCCAGCAGTCAGTCACTCACATGCAAAAATTGAGCTTGCTCTTATGCCTGACTATAAATATTGGCATTAATTATGTGTGATACAAAAGAAAGGGGAGGGTTGGGACTTCCAAATTTCCAGCTGTACTACCACTCTTGCTGTTTAAAATGGATTAGGGAATGGATTAAGTTGGATAAAGATAAGCTGCTGAAGTTGGAGGGGAAGGATTGGTATTTGGGTGGCATGCCTACTTAGGATGTAACAAAGATAGAATACATAGTGAATTTAATAACCATTACATAAGAAAATCACTATTGAAGATCTGTAAAAAAATACAGAATGAGATTATATCCCAAAACTCCTCTGTGGCTTTCACTTCATGAAGCTTTTTACAAAAAAGAAGATATATTTTATGGAAGACGGATAACTTTCAAAGATTTGACAAAGATAAACAGAGAGGAAGTGGAATACAAAACACAGGACGAACTCAGTGAAGATGGATTAAAATGCCACTGGCTGCTTCATGGGAAATTAAAAGAAAAGGGGAAGATTGAGAAGAATTTGAATGGTTTTCAAACTGAAAGAATGGAATTTGACCAGATAATATTTGAAGATAAATTGAAACTGATCTCTAAAATATATAAATTGCTTCTTATGTGGGAGACTGAGGAGGAAATTACCCAAGAATCTATGATTCAGTGGGCACGAAATGTAGGCCACCCAACTGAATATGGAAAATGGGAAAAAATTTAGAAAAAGAGTATAGGGTATACTGTCAATCAAAATATAAAAGAAAATGTTTATAAAATGTATCTAAGATGGTATTTACCTCCTGATAAACTGGCAAGAATGTATAAAAATGTTGACAATAAATGATGGAAATGTAAAGACGAAAAAGGAACATTCTACCATATGTGGTGGAATTGTCTCAAAGCTAGAAGATATTGGAAAACAATTAATTTGGAGACAGAGAAAATTCTGGGTATAAAATTACAAATGGAACCAGAATTATATTTGTTGGGTATGATAGAAAAGAAACATGAAAAAAAATATGGGAAACTGTTATTTTATATAACTACTGCAGCTAGAATTATATATGCCAAGAATTGGAAACTATCTGATACACCTAACGAGGAAGACTGGTTAATTAAACTCTTATATATGGCTGTAACCAATAACTTAACTGCCTTAGTAAGAGGAACATTATTGGGACCATTTATAAAAACATGGGACCGTTTAATACATTATTTAAGAAACAGATGGGGAAACCTAGACATAGAGAGTTTTACAGATTAAAACTGGATTTAAATTGAAGACATCATATAGCTATATTCTTTAAGAAATTTGAGTGAATAATTAAATGATTTGGCATAATTGAGTTTATATGGAACCAAAGGAAGATATCTATTTATGGATAAAGATTAGACTACTTTATATATAAGATAAATTTCAAAGAAAACCTGTCGAACTGTTAAACATTTGGATATCTTGTTCTGCGATACAACAATACTTTGTATATTATGTTTTTTTCTTTTTTTTCCTTCTTTTTGGAGTATACGTATGCCCTATTTTATTATATAAAATCTGTTAATAATTTTTTTAAAAAAAATTGGCACTAATTGAACAGCATATATAAAATCAGCAAAGTCTTAAAGACTTGAGTAAATGCAGTAACATCTATAGGTAAGAAAATACATAGATCAGCAAAGTTCATATTTACTGAGGCAATAGATGTTCATAAAGTAATTCAGAAAATAACAGAAAACAAATATGTAGCTAATTAAAATCACAAGCAGTTTACCCAGTCTAACATGAAATGAACAGGTCATAAATAGAAAGTAGTAGGTGAGGGGAGATCACATCTGGGGGGAATGTGGTGGGGATAGTTAGAGACATCGACATCCCTCACTGCTTGTTTGTTTACAGAAAAAACACAGCAGAGGGCTTCAAATTTCCAACAATTTAGAGCTGCTCTCATGAGTTTGTTAAGTATTCCAGTTGGATAAAGCTCGATTCCTGGGACTATAGATAGAATTCTGAGCTCCTTAGGGTCTCTAGTACTTGTTTCCTTTTGCTTCTGCTGCCCAATCTCCCATTTTCCTGTCATTCCACATGGCCCCTCCTCCTCTTCACAGACTTCCCTCCTATAGAAAGCACGATAGCACAAATCTATACAGGACACTCCTAGACATCATTCCGGCTGTTTTCTGGCTGCATTGGTTAATCTTTTTTTTCCCCTGAACATGCTAAGCAGAAAAGCCAGTGTATACACTGCAATTATTCATATGCTACAATTCTGCATGGGTTGCAGCACTTCAAACTATAGAAGGGAGATCACTGCATCCTTGAAAGCAATGCCATGTTATCACCTACCAGAAGAAAGGCAGAATATAAAGGAAGGGAGAAAGGAACAAACAGTCTGTATTCACAAGATAATTCAAATTGCAGTGTGCATGTGTGTGCGTGTGTGTGTGTGTGTGTGTAGTCCCATTTGGAGAAAAAAGCAGGATATAAATCAAATAAATAAATAAAGACATCCTCTGCAAAATCAATGAATTAGGGGAATATATATTTTTGTTAGTTTTAGTTTTATCAAAAGGTGTTTTCTGTTTTTGGGGGGGGGTTGTCAGGAAAAAAATCAATGTCGGAATGTTTAATTAAAAACAGAAAGTATTTCAGTTGCTGGAGACCCTGAATTGCTTTACAATTTAATGAATAAGGTATTTAATAAAATTAAAACGCAAGACAGAAAGCCTGATTTGCTTCCTTTAAGCAAGGGATGAGGGGTGAGTAAAATTTAGCCCTCCAAATGTTTTCAGATTTCAGCTCCCAGTATTGCATATCATTGGTCATTCTAGTTAGGGCTGGTGAGAGTTGGAATCCAACAACATGCAAAAAGCATCAAGATCCCCACCCTGATCTACATCTATACATGCATATATACAGAAATAGCTAGAAAGCCTGGCCTTTATTTGAATATATTATCTAACCCATAAGAAGAAGAAGACTTCAAAAAAAGATATACCATGTGGATCCAGATAAGCCAGCAATGTATGTTGCACAGTCTAAAATTCCAGATTCAAACAGTGCTTTCATCACTCCTGAAAATCCCACCGTGGCACGAAATCCACCACCAGATCCTAATATTGCAATCACTGGTACCTGGGCAAACAGAACAATAAGGAAGCATTTTAAGCATTCTCAGTTGGGGTAAATAATATACTGTATGCTTATGTGTGTAACACTTCCCCAGTACTATTTTAAAAAGAAAGAAAAGTCTCACCATGGGTACAAAATTTAGAAAAGAGACAGAGGTGAAAGAAGTTAATTTTCCCTTCCACAGTAAGCCTTTTCCCTATTCCAGATCACAAACCCTCAAATGTGTTTTTACCTCTTCCCCACCCACAGCTTTCCAAATACATTTTCAAGAACAAACATGCATTCAAACAGAGGATTTGGAGCATGGAAAACAGCAAGTGGATAAAATTTTATGTGTCCTCTCATCATTTTGGTACTCCAGGGTTTGATTCCCCACCCAGCCACTGGGTGACTTTGGACATGCCACACACTCTCAGCCCCAGAAAACCCAATGACAGGTTTGTCTTAGGGTCACCATAAGTCGGAAATGACTTAAGGCACACAACAACAATAATTACTATGTCTATTTAGCCCCTTCTTCTGCACTGTCCATGAACAGTCAGATATATCAGTCTTTTTCTTGTTTTGCTTTTAGAATCCAGTATGGAGATGTGTGGTGGGTTGCTTAGTATGTCTGCCTCCTGAAATTCAGCTGCTTCTAATGGCCTAGATTGTTTACATGCTGGTCAGAGGAACATAATCACTTCACCTTATCCTGTGAGACAGAAAACTTGTTGAGTCAGGGAGAACTATACCCTTCAGAAAACTAACACTTTGAGAACACTGTGTATATGTCGCCACCCTTCCAACCACCAACATTCTTCCTCAAACCATATTTGAGAACTACCACCATGCAGTAATCTTGTTTAGGGAATGCCATTCAATTACTTCCTTCTGCTAGATTAAAGAAAATTTTGACAGCTAGGGCGTGTGGCTTCACCACACAGTCTAGCTGCTAGTGTTCTATAAATTAAAAACTGCTAAAAGCTGGGTATCTGCTTTAATATAAAATTCTTCATTAAGGATTTAATGAGATAAAGCATGACAGTACATGTGAAGATATCAATCTGAAAACATGTCGACCTGCACAGAATGATGAGTCACTCGCACTGTTGTCTTAGCCTACCTCTTCTATTCTAGAAACGGATAGGAACACGAATTATTAAAATTACATCATGCATTATGCGTCACGTTGAAATCATTATGCAGAGGTACAAAGAAGAGAGAGGTTGAACCATCAAATGGTGAGAATAAGGACAGAAATATGTGAATAATAATACGGTGCAGCTATATGAGTTGGAAAATATTAGACAAACTCTCTTTTAGCTGTTTGACTTTGCCCTACCTTTCTTTCCTTGGTCTCTAATTCTTCCATCTCTTTGGACCATCTTCTCTGTCCAGTCCTGCACGTGTCCTTTTACAACATCAGCCCTGGCACTCAAGTTATGTTGCTAGATTGTGTTGTGCTATTTGTTCTTCACCACCCCATTCAGGCATTGAAGCAATTTGTAACATGGCGATATGAAAGAGAGCACAGGAGTTTTCAAGGGGTCCTTGAAATGCAGTTCCTGAGGGATGGTACCAGAAAGTTGAACTACAAGTGGAACTAGCACACTAGTGGGTAGCTCTTTCTCTAAAGGCCTGACAATCAGGAGGGTCCTTTGGTGCTGCGTAAGCAGATTTGTTCAAGAAATCTGTTATGACACCAAACCATATGGCACAATAAATATACCCAAATCACAACCCTTTGCTGGATAACCTGGACACAAATTTCTTATACTTACCGGCCCTATTATGGCTTATGGCAGTGTATTCAAAGAGCTTCACAAATATTATTTTACTCTAAATCTAACAAAAAAAATATTACCACTAACCACATGTTGCCCTCTTGTACTTGTGGCTTAGAAACTCGAGCTTGCATAAGACCACAAGGTAACATAACAGGAAGGAAGCTATCTCTGCAGTAACTACAATGAACTTAACTTTCACCAGAATGACGAAGACTGTGAAATTCACTACTACACCTCATTCAGCGAAACTTACCATGGAAAGGATAAGCAAAGTTAAAATTAGCCTAAATACTGTTAGGCATGCCTATGAGACTAAAGGGGTCAACCAGAGTGATGATCAGCTATATAGAAATATGGTTGAGAAAGAGAAAGCTCTAGACATCAGTGTGAATAGAGAAATAGGATAGCAGGGGCAGGATAGCAGAGACTAGGATAGATGCTAAATGATAATGAAGTCTGATAAAACATTTGATAGAACAATAAAGATGATGTATTTATTTTAAAATATCTGTTGGCCACTTTCTGCTGTGGCTCACAAAAATCAAATGCAAGTTTGCACTGAGTGAATTAACATGACACAATAAGGCAAGATTTATGAAGAACACTATCTAATTATTTCTGCTGCAGGTAGAGATACTTTTGTCAGGCTAACCCAGCACACTGCCTTGTCTCTTTCCTTACAAGCCAAAAAGTTACCCAAAAACAAACTAAAACTTATTTCTCTATCTTGTTTCAGGACACTAAAGTCAGAGTACATGGACTGTTGTTCCTTAGTATCACAAAAATGAGGCCATGGACAGAGATTCTAAGCTTGGTTGACCTGCTCCAGTTTTCACCAGTCCACATATGTGGATCTGCATATTTCCTCAATCCAATGCTATTATGATAACTGAACAGATTGAGCTGCATATAATCACAGCCAACTACAAATAGACCAGGTAGATAAAACAACTTCTCACACAAAATCACCACAACATCAAAAAGCCTGGGTAGATAAAAAGGTTTTAATCCAACACCAAAGAGAGGCCCATACAGCATTTCAGGGCTCAGGGTTTAGCCCTCCTAGGACAGCAGTAAGGCTTGGAGCAAGGGCTGCAAAGTCAACCTTAAGGAACAGACAGGTTCTTGTGGGAGACATCCTATTTACACTACATGAACCATCTTGCAGAAAGGATAGGCGTGGCAGTAAAACACAGGTGAAGACTAAGAGAAAAGTTTTCTACACATTTGTATATACAAAGGTTTCCTTATTTGCAGGAAGCCAAACCTCCATTAATGATATGGTTGTTCTGAAGAGAAGGTCTATGTTATATGTTAAAGTCTACCCTGTTGTTGTAGTTTTGCATACAGGCTTTGAACTTTGAAAGCTCCTTTCAGACATTAACTAACTAATATAAAAAGGCGGATCTCAACAGGATAGTCAGAGGGTGGAGAACTGTACAAACACAAACCAAGAAGTGAAAAGACACTTGAGAAGCCAATGCCCAACAAGCCTGTTAATCAGCAAAATGACAAGGCAACAGAGAGAGGTGTGAATATCCTCCCAGAGGGAAAGCTTTAGGAAGTTCAAGATTGAACCAGCTTGAAAATCTTTTCACTGAGGTGCTCAATCTCTCATGGTTAAAAGCCCAACAGTAGCTGCCTCCAGGCAGGTAAATCCAGGTCCTAAGGAAGGGATGGAAAACTTAATGTATCAAGTTGATCAGTCAAAATCTTCACACAATCATAAGAACTTCCATCAGGAGCAAAACTCAGGCAACATGATCAACATTGCTAGCTAACTTGTAAGAGGCACAATTTTAGTCATCATGGTGCTGGTAGCAGGGTCAGTGTAAACAGAACAAGAATGGGCATCATGTGGCCCTTCAGATGTTGTTGAACTGCAACTCCCATCAGCCCTACCACAGTCACAATAAGGGATGATGGCAGTCATCCCCATAGGATGGGTCATACTAATGGTATGGCCAGAAAATTAAGTCAGAATAAATTTCACTGATTTCACTGATAAGTGGCTGAACTAACTAAATGAACAGAACACAGCAGACTGAGCCATTATTTATTACACAGTGCTGTTCCTCCCTCCAGGGTATGTTGCCCATTCTGAAAAGGCCTTTGTTTTTTGGGGGGAGACTATCTCCTTTCCTTTCCAGTTATATACTTTCTTCTCCTGTTGTACACTTGCAAGAGCAATGGTAGGACATATAAATGGCACAGATGATGTCATCTTTATTCTACCAATAAAAATACACAGGATGCTCTAATAGCATCACAGATATGTGGGGTTGTTTTTTGGGGAGTGCTCTGTGTGTGTGTGTGTGTGTGCGCACACGCACGTGCATGTGTATGTGGTTGAATGTCAGAGGCTGTTCTGAAAGTTTTCCAGCTCCTGTGTTGATGTTAAGAATACCTTTCCCATTAGTCTTCTGCACAGCAGGAACAATGAAACAGATACACTTGTTCCTGAAAGTGTATAATGGGAAACTCCATAACGGGAAAACATTCAATTGATGAATCAGAGCAAGGTGAAATGCAAGGTACAGGAGTCAAACACACACAATATTTCAAAATGGAGCCAATCTACTTCTTATCCTTATTGTTAAATCCCAATATGGTCTACCCCCTCCCCACCCTTCTTAGATCTTACTTTGAGGATATAAACTCTAGTCAATCACTCCATTTTATAGAAGTCATTAGCTTTCTTAAATGACTCTGCCCAATCCTTTAACATCCTTTATGTCTGTAACAGAATTCTCTGCAAAAGCAGTTCTACGGTGCCATGTAAGCTCCTCAAAAGCCATGATTTCTACAAAGCCTTGGGCTTCTCTTTATATCTCATCCCCAACTGAAAGAAAGCACATATGAACACATCAACTGCTCCATCTCTTGCTACCCATGCCTCAAACTACCCTTTTTTCCCTCTTTTAATGTTCTATAGGTCCAGGTTCTGCAAAGCAGACTCACATGACAACAAAGCTCCACAGCATCAGAGGTTTAGTCTAACAACAGCAGGAGCTTGAGGAGGCTGAACCCAACTCAAGCAATCAACCCACCAAATACTTTTAATGTGCACTGAAAGGAGATTGGCCTTAAAAAGATATACACCATACTACTCATCTCTTCATTGCCTTTCCTGCTTTCAAATCTTAATTTTGAGCTTCTTGGCTTGGAGACCTCTGCTTATGATTCTTCCCCCATATTATTCTGTAAAACACATTGTACATTTATATTTCCATACAATGATGCTCTTCCGTGTTGTCAAGCTGCAATCCTGGGCCCAGAAGGGAGCATGTCAACAACGCTCCTCTCCACACCTGCATCCTCCATGCGGAATGGAGTGCGATGGGACCACCTCTTCCTTCTGCAGCACAGCCAGACACCCTCCATTGCAATGCTATGGTGTTGCCATTGTGCTTCTGTGGCTCCTGCACAGCTGGGAGCCGCAGGAGCGCCATGCGATTGCAGGTGCAAAATGGATTTTTTTTCATGTCAAAACTGCACGAGCACGACACTTGGGGATGGGATGGCAGCAGGCCGGTAGTGACACTGTGCAGAAGCATGACCTGCTGACCACTGCCATCCTGTCCCAGAAGCGGCACAGCTCCGTCATGCAGAAATGGTCACAGAGTGGTGGCTGGCACTTCCATGTCAGTGGCAGATGAACCCGCTCTGCATTTTAGTTTGCACTTCGAATGAGGTATCCAAGGTACTGAATCTTACTCAGTTTAAAGATTGAAGTAAAGCCTGGAGTAGATTCACTGCCACTCTGTCGTGGAAGCCTCCAGTAACCACTAAACACATGAGCTCATGTACAGACAGACGTAGAGGGGCAATCTGTTTTTGTCAGGGAACCCTAATGAAAGAATACTGGGACAAGAAACTACTGACGTATGGAGAGACGTGGAATATAAAATAGACCCCACAAGTACATAGTAATGAAAACTGAACAGAAGGGGTGCTCAGATTGTTAAAATACTGATTGCGTTACTGACTTTCTCTTACTGAGAACAGGAGGATCAAAACTTGGGAGAAAAATAGTCACAAACAATCTAAACTTACATCACGTGCAGAGGTCAAATCAGTACCCAAGAAACTGTTGAGATGTTTCATTACTCTATTCTTCCGTTGCTGCCGAAAATCCTTCTCTTCGTCACACAGAGCCATGCTGAAGCGGAGGTCTGTTTGAGAGCTGTTGGTGAAAAACAGGCAAGCTTTTGTGAGCCCTAAAAAAAACAACTCAAGCTAATAACAAACAATAGATAGTTCAGGTTCCTGGTAATGCGTCTGAGAATAAACAAGTTCTGAAACATACTGTTCACGACATAAATAAAAAATTAGAGAAAACAAGGAATATTTCATGTTTTTCCCTCATGTCAGGTTCAAGCATGATATACCTCAAGAGAAGCCACTGACTGAGAAATTCTTCCTTTGAATGATCTATTGAAATCAGTGAGAAAAAGATCAACCGGTCTTATGCAAACTCTCTCCTCCCGCTTTCCTTAACTTTTTGGCTGAGAAATTATTGCCACTTTTTGGCTGAGAAAAAGGGGGCACAAAAGCAACTCCTGAACTACGAGATCTTCAAAATTTGGAGAAAATTGGAGTAATTTTTCACTCTGCGGAATTTACAATGTTAAAAGATGAAATGACAGAGGGCTGCATCCAATGTGGATGATCATTTATTTCACCATGCCCTGAGAACCAGAGTGTTGTGATATAGTCTCCTCACACTGGATGGCTCTGTTTACTATTAGGAAATAGCTCTTACTACAGCCTTGCAACTCCTGAAGCAACAATAAAAGTTTTGTTTTGCTTTTACTGTACAAAAAAGAATGTAAATCTCTGTTGCTTCATCTCTAACATGGTAAAAAAATCCTTGCCCCTGAAAAACTCTGCTCACTTATCCTCTCACAGTGCCCGAAAATACTCCTGCACTATCATAAGAAATGAAAGATCAAGCAAAGGAAAAATCATCAGTGCACTGTGTCCTGTATGATGCACTACGTCTAGAGAAGAAAACAAAACTTCTTTTGTATGCGGAACTAACTGCATCATTTTGTCCAACATCCAGATTAAAATAGATGCCTAGATATGAGCCACAGTGCAATCCAACTCAGAAGTAAAAACCACTGTCTTCAGTGGGCAATTGGACAGTTCATGTGGCTTACAATATGTTATGTCTTTCAGTATTCCATTTGGGGGTTTACTGACCTCCTGATTGAAATTCACCCAGCAAAACTGAAGTATAATTTTTAGAATAGTCTAGACATAGCATGCCTCACTTCCTAATCTGCGCCTCTCTCTTTCTTGTGCATCTTCAACTTGTTTCCATCTCACACTGATCCTAAGGCAAACTTATCAACTTTTATTTATTTATTTTTTTGCAAGATTTGTTCAGAGGGGGGTTGTTTGTCTTCCTTTGAGGCTGAGAGAGTATGACACCTACACAAACACAAATTGTTGTTTTGTGCCTTCTAGTTGACTTTGACTTACCATGAAGGGTCAAGATTTGGTGGCCCTATCTAGTCTTGGAAGCTAAGCAGATACATTCCTGGTTATTACTTAGATGGAAGACTGTCAACGAATGCCAGCTGCTGTAGACTACATTTCAGGGAGGAACTGGCAAAACCACCTCTGACTATTTCTGCCTAAGAAAACCCTATGAAATTCATGGGGTCCCCTGGTGACTCGGATGTACATATACACTTGGAGGCACATACACACACACATACCTCATCTTAGAAGGCACAGATTATACAACCAAAATCTACCCCTTTCTCAGTTGTAGCTTGGATTCTTTAGAATTACACACCCAGGAAAAGATATCCAGCTAGGCCCCTCCTGGTTTTTAAATTTTGAAAATAATTTTAAATTTAAGAAATAATTTTGATTTAATTTAAATTACATTTGCAATTCTGTGTGAGTAACTGCTGCTTTCCCAAATAAAATCCTTTATAAACATGGACACTGAGCTTTTTTATATATATAAAAAAGATATTTCTAAGTAAAATCCCATGTGCTATCTCCTTAGGATGTTCTTGGAATACTTTACATAATGTCTGAAGCATTATGAAATCTGAAATTCCTTACTGTTCCATTTCTAAGATCTGGACCTTAGGAAGAATTCCACAACAATAAGGCCTAGAAGCTCCCCAGACAGGTGGATTCAGCATTCAGACTAGAATACACCTGTGGGTGAATACATACAAAAAGTTGGCCGATGGCAGGCAAGATCTTTCTGCCCTCCCAGATCCAGCAGAACATCTCCTCCTACCTGACCTTAATGCATATCCTTGTGATTTGTCTCTTTTTCTTTCCTTTTATCCTGCCTATTCCCCAAAGGCTGAGGAAAGGATAGCACATGATAGCCAAAATGCCTGACATGGCATAGTCTTAGGCTATTTCTGCACTAGACTGTTATAGCGCTATTACTCCACTTCCAGCATCCTATGGAATCCTGGGGTTTGCAGCTTAGAGAGGGGCCAGCTGGCCTCTCCCTAAACTGTAAAACCCAGGATTCCATAGGATGTAGAAAGTGGAATAAAATGGAAAAAAATGGAAAGTGGAATAAAAAAGTGGAATAATAGTGCTATAACAGTCTAGTGTGGAAATGGCCTTAATCATTCTTGGCAGAGTTTAGTCTGACCCAGGGCAATGTATGACAAGAAAGCTTTAGAGCAGTTCCCAGAAGCCCCAGCCACTATGGTCAATGCTCAGGGCTTCTGGGAGCTGAAGTCCAAAAACATCTGGGGACCCACAGGTTGAGAACCACTGCTTTAGAGCATTAGAATTAATAGAAGCAATAAAAAAAATAGATTGCTGAAATGTATTGAAAAAACTGAATAAACCATTTGTACATATTGTCAAGAAGACACTGCAGTTTCTCACTGCATCTCAGAAATTACAAAAACACAAGCCTTCAGCCTCCCTCTTTCTTTTTTTACAATAATTGGATTAAATGAAAGAAAAAATGGTGTTTTTCTACAACTTAGTTATTAGGAACTAAGAACCTCAAAGTATCCTTCGTGAGGAAAGAAGACAGACCTATGATTTCTTACCGGTAAGTACAAATCATGTGTGTAATGAGGCAGTCTAACCACTGTACAGTCAAACTGGCACCTATGGATTTCTGCCAAGAAAATTTTCTGTCCCCTTGATGCATCTGGCCAGACTGACCATATTAAGCTTTGATTTTTCTGCTTTATTATGCACTTTCTCTGTTCTGTAATTAGTGATCAAAAGTCTACTTGCTAGTTCCAGTTGCAGCTGAATTCACAAAGAGACTTAGTTATCCTTGCCAAATTGTACTCTGGTATTGAATTAAAAATTAGTAACAGGATTCAGTGTGACTGTATTACAAGATAAATTCTCTAATAATCACTAATGCAGTGCAAGATGGGAAGAATACAACCACCACAACTGTACTGGCACAGCTCTTCTACAATCCTATGGCCTTGTTGTAAGTTTGTCACATGACTTACAATTGCTACACTGCATCAGCTGTGAGCACACTACATCAGCTGTGAGCCTGTGTACCCCATCTGGGTCCCCTCCAAGCCCCACCCAAGTCTCTCCATAATCTGGAAGGCAACAATGGCCAAAGATGCCCTCTATCCCCATGCAAAAGGACATTCTTTTCCCATCTCCTTGCCCTTTTCTGGGATAAGGAGGGGGAAGCCTTTTTAACAACCACAAGTGACCGTCCACTGATTTCCAGTTTCAAAGAAAAAAGACCCCCCCATGGGCCTAGAGCAGGGAGGTAGTGAGTTAAATGTCCTATCATACCCCTCAAAAGACAATACAGGCCATTTGGAGCCCTCCACCAATCCCAGAGCCTTTGTTAGTTACCCCTCCCTGTAGTATGTTCTGTATGTGTAAGTCAAGTGTAATACAGAGAAGGCTGGCAGGTTGATTGGAAGAGGGCAAACAAATCGAAGCTCAATGCAGATGAGACAGAAGTGGTCCTGGTCAGTTCATAGGCAGATAAGGGAATAGGGATTCGGTCTGTAGGATGGGGTTAAACTCCCCCTAAAGATGCAGGTTCACACTTTGGTTGTACTCCTGGACTCAGCCTTGAACCTTGGAGGCTCAGGTTTCTAGTGGTCAGGAGTGCTTTCGTATCTTTAAAGCTAATGTGCTAACTGCACCCCTTTCCTTGAGATACCTGATCTGGCCACAATAACCCATGCTTTGGTATGTCTCATTGGTTTATCATAATATGTTCTATTGAATATGCCTTTGAAGAGTGTTCAGAAACCTGTTAGTACAACATGCTGCAGCCAGAGGCAAATTACAAGTAGTAAACAATTCCCTGCCCCAATAGCTATGGGACCAGTCAATCTGTTTCCAGGAACAATTCAAAGTGCTGGTTATGATGTATAAAGCCACATACTGCTTAGGTCCAGGCTATCTATCTAACAGACTATAGCTACCCCATGAGCCTACCCTATACAAGAAGGCAAGGATTCTTTTTCAGTCCCACTGCTTTCACAAGTACAGTTGGTGAGAAGAGACTATTTGGTGTCCGCCCCTAGACTTTGGAACTCTCTCCTTAGGGAGGCTAGAATGGCCCACTCCTTGCTATCTCTTCTATCAACAGGGAAAGATTTTTTTTTATTATTATTATTAAGACAGGCTTTTAGAACTAAAGGCTTTTAAGCAAAAGCAAAAGGCTGTAAGAAGGTGCTGTATGTTTTTTGCTTAACGCGTATGTTTTAATTTGGTTTCTAAAAATCTTTTTAAAGTGTTACATATTTTTTTAAAAATGGCGAATAGTTTCATTCCATTTTAATGCTACTTTTATATGTTTTTAATTATGTTGTAATCATTTTAATTTGTATGCTGCCTTGAGTTCCAATTACACAGTTAGGCAAACTTGATTTGCTATTAAGAGTGCAATTTGGCTTTGGGGAGTTTATTCTACTAATTATTTTCTTTACTGTTCTTATAACGCAAAGCATTGTCTTTACTGTTCTTCCAATGCAAAGCATTGAAAAAGGCTTGGTACTCAAACAAAATGGTTAAGAAGAACACAGCAAACAGATCATCAATGGCATTGAGATATTGGTGCAGCTATTATAAAATATTCACTGGAAGCAAAGGCGACTAAATTGACAGTGTCATACTTTTGACACAAAATGAGATGACATGATTCACTGGGAAAGATGGTAATGCTTGGTAAAGTAGGAGGCAGTAGAAGAAGAGTGAGACCACACTACGGGTGGATTGATTCAATCAAGGAAGCCAAGGTCCTGAGTTTGCAGGGCCTGAGAAGGGCTGTTCATGACAGGATGTCCCTCATTCCTGTACTGGGTCACCAGAAGTCAAAGTCAACTTGATGGCAAACAACAATTATAAATATTACATGTGATGTGATTAAAAAGTGACTTATGGCCTAATCTATGATTGCCACAAATCTTCATTTAGATTTCATCTTCTTAACAATACTCAATGCAGGTATAAATATGCTGCAGGATATTAAAAAAAAATCAGTGGGTCAAGCACATTTGTAGGATTGTATTCAGGAGAGAAACTATCAGGAAGAATCTATCTCAATATCATCTAGATTTTCTTACCAGCATAAGAACTGCATATGTGTTCTTAAAACTCTGACACTCTACATCAAATGCGAGATTCTGTGTTCTGTCTCATGGTTATGGACAAGGATATTTGCAGGATTTCTGGTTATATATCCAAGAACTGATCCTCACAGAAGCAAGCATTTTGCTTTTGAAATATTGCAAACCATGGGTAGAAGTACATTAATTATAATGGGATCCTAAAAGTACAATCTTTTTCATATTTATAAGGACATGCCATGTATTCAATGGGGCTTGCTCCTCAGTGAACATTATAAAGGCATGGGCACCGTCTACAGGTCCAAATTTGACCCATCACAGGCCACACTTGACTGTTTCCACTGCCAAAATCATCATGGAGGTAGGGCAATTAGGCTTTTAAATAGGGTATGTGCACCTCACACTCCTTGCTTCTGATGAAAAATAGCATTTTCAGAAAGCTTCAAAAAACATTTTTAGCTTGGGAAACAAGGCATGCATATGAAATACATTTTGTTTTAATATGTTTTTGTTTTAGCTTATATTTTGCATCCACTTAAATTTTGCAGCAAGGATCAGAGGAGCCCCGGGGGACACATGTAGTTCATGTGTACAGAAATGTAGTACACTAGTTTCTATTCAGAGATAAGCCCTCAAGCCTTACTTACTTACTTAAGCCTTACTTAAAGTAAGTAAGTAATTATTTTATTTCTAAGATATGATGAAACTTTGGGTACATCATCCCCGCCTTTTATCTGATATTTTCAACCCTAACTTGTTCCAATAGTTATGTCTTTACATTTAACTTTATAAATCATAATCAAACTGCAACAAAGCCTAATCTCAAAACCATGCTTTTTTCTGTTATTATTTTGTTGTTCTGTTTTTCACATAACAAGATTACTTACCAAACTTCAAGAGACAACTCCAAAATAATTTCTGTAACCTAAACAAGAAACATTACAATAGTATTATTACTTGTCTTTACACTCACGATCTTTCATTATAGATTAATTACTGACAAAAAAAAAATTCCAGCTTATTTGGCAGTATAAGTAATCTAGCTCTATATAAGGAAAAGAATTATAAACTTAAAACCAATCATCAGAGAAGCCATGCAGGATCCAAACAAAAGGCGCACAGAGGCTAGCATCCTGTTTGCCCCACAGGACAGCTGTGTGGTCCTGAGAAACTCACATACAGGCATACAGCACCCTTGTTCTACGAAGAACCAGCTTTTACTCATAACTTGAGAGTCCAATAAATAATCTAGTTTAATGACTTTCAAACTATCCTGCATCTCCTCAACAAGGTTGCTGACTCTGGTGTAGATAGAAGACACTGTCCCATCTTCAGTGCTCAAGCAAAATTCAACTGCCTGTCCAGCCAACTTCTGCATATGGAGTAGAATAGGGTGCTTTCTTCTTCTTCTTCGCCCTAGATAGCTAAATAACTTGGCTTCACTCTGCACAAAGTTCCCTGTCCTCTTTCAGCCAAACTACCCATTACATACAACAGATAAGAGCAACACAGTTTGATCAGAAAAGAACTCTGAAGTCTTTACACGGACAGGCTGAGGCCTGCAGTCAAACATGCAGGGCAGGGACTGCAGCTTATTGACTTGTTTAGCCTTTACCCTATCTCTTCAGATCTCTCTCTCCATGGCTAATTATCCCACCTTTCTCTTTCAGATTCTTGGGGGGGGGAAATATTGCTAAGAAAAGACAAACAATACAGGTGGTTGAGCAATAAATCAATGATTTTTCTTCCTTCCATTAGCTTATGCAACCCTTTAAAACACTGTCTTTCATTGAGGATCTAAAAGAACACCTGCTCCCATATCATCCTGCACTTGTATTGTACTCTGCTCATATATCTCTTTAGGAGAAGGTAGGCAACAGAGGGGGGGGGTCTTCAGAGGGATGATGCCCCCATTTGCCTTATACAAGCAAACTCCAGCACCAGTTCAAGGATTTTGTTATTATTCTGCAGCCCAGACTTTTCAAAGGTATATAAGAGAGACAGAGACAGAGAATGTATGTATAGACATAAGTATGTGTGTGTGTGTATATATATATATACATATACACACACACATCTATATATATCTATATCTTTCGATATATCTATATGTGTGCGCGTGTGTGTGTGTATATGTATGTATATGTATATATGTATGAGGCCCAGAATGACTGAGAAAGTGTTGTGTTTACAGAAGGAATCTAATACTAAAATTGGCATCAGAAAGTACACATTCATCCCTGTAATAAGGCATCAGACTAGAAGAGGATGGCCTACGCTTTCATCTCAGGCTTTCATCAAGAAAAAAAGGTATTACTGTATTTAAAAAAATAGAAGCTTTGCAACTCCCCTAGGCTCTTCCTCTCCCGGGAAAACATTAATGAAGCACCAGCAGTACAGATCTGATTTTTTTTTTCATTTTTAAATGCATACTGAACCCTTTTCCTCTGGCTCAGCACAGCTCATTATGCTGCCTTATCTCACAAACAATCACAAGAACTCTAAAAGGCTACTACATTATTCCTGTTTCACTGATAAGAAAGTGATGCTGAGGGTGATTCTGAGAACTGCGCATTCAGCCCTAGTGATGCTCACAGAGATGCACAAATATAGGATGGGGGATGCGTGGCTGCATAGCAGTATGTGTGAAAGGGATCCAGGAGTCTTGGAAGATCACAAGCTGAACATGAGTCAGCAGTGTGATGCAGCAGCCAAGAAAGTCAATGCGATTCTTGGTTGCATCAATAGGAGTATGGTGTCTAGATCGACAGAGGTAATGCTACCACTCTATTCTGCATTGGTTAGGCCTCATTTGGAATACTCTGTCCAGTTCTGGGCACCTCAATTCAAGAAGGACATCGATTAGCTGGAACTTGTCCAGAGGAGGGCGACCAAAATGGTGACGGGTCCAGAAGCCACACCCTACCAAGAATGGCTTAGGGAGCTGAGTATGTTTAGTCTGCGGAAGAGAAGGTTAAGAGGGGACATGATAGCCATGTTTAAATATTTGAAGGGATGTCATGTCGAGGAGGGAGCGGGCTTGTTCTCTGCCACCCCAGAGACTAAGACAAGGAGCAATGGATTCAAGCTGCAGGAAAGGAGATTCCACTTGAACCTCAGGAAGAACTTCCTGACGGTCAGAGCTGTCTGGCAGTGGAATGTGCTGCCTCGGAGTGTGGTGGAATCTCCTTCTTTGGAGGTTTTTAAGCAAAGGCTGGATGGCCATCTGTTGGGAATGCTTTGATACATGTTCCTTCACAGCAAGGGGTTGGACTCGATGGCCCCTGGGGTCTCTTCCAACTCTATGATTTTATGATTTCTATGCTGTATAGTTTGATGCCTGAAAGAATGCATATTTCTAGAGAATATCTCTCTCTCCCAGATTGGGGGACAGGGGGTGCCAACAATCTCATTAACCTTTCAAAGACTATAGAGGTTACACAGAAGAAAGCAGAGGTAGCTACATAAATCCTCCTTGATACTAATGCTTGAGTAAACACTTTGAACAACACTGGACTTTGAGGGAATAATTGGTTTGGCAAGTACAGAATCCAAGACCAAATTCAGCTCACTCAAGAGAAGACTAAGCCTATTATGGTTTAATAAACATGGCAACCTTACAAAATTAACTGTGTTCTGTCGCTATAAACATCTTGACTGCACATGTTACCTGTCTGCATTTCACCTTTCTCATCTTCTTATCCTGTACCAGAAATAGGATTTTGTTTCTTAAGTTCATTTGGTCATTCATTCTAAGCATGTTACTACTATTAGCCAGTTTTCCATGTTTGAAAACCTGTCTAGTACTCGTATGGAAAATGAAGCCACTATTATATGTACTGTAGGGATTTTTAAAAGTACTAAAAGACAGAGGAGAATAGATTAATAGGAATACTTTCTAAGCCATTGCATTATCAGAGTGTGGTAACTAAGAGAAGGACAAGAGAAAATCTATATGAACTTCAGCCAGTTATAGAAAATCTGGTACCGTACCTAGTACCTAGACAAGAATCAACAGTTGACATCAGATCACCCAAGGTCAAAGTGTTGCTTCTATAAATTAATGAATGGATTCTTCATTTATCACGACATTGTACTGCAAGGGTGGGCAACCTTGTCAGATGTTGTTGGACTGCAGCTCCCAAGTGACATGCCTTAGCCAGTACAGCCAAAGGTGAGGGATCTTGCGAATTGCAGTCCAAAAACATCTAGAGGACTCTTGTTCCTCATCCTTCCATAGTGTATTGATAGGAATAGCACTGACATTTAAACAGCAGAATTTTGGAACTTACTTTATTAATGGTGAATGAGACTGCTTTCTTTTCTCCCACTTTCAAAGATGATATGGGAAATGTTGCTGTTCCAATAGTTTCATCCATTACATAATTCGCATCCATCAGAGTGATCTGCAGAAGACATGATTTTTTTTTTCAGATGGTCACACCTCTACCACAAGTTCTTTCAGTGGTCCATTTCACATTCCACACATTTTTAAAAGTCTCTCAGTCTATATCTGTCAAACCTTCACACAGAAGTTGTGTGTCAACAGACACTTAAGTAGAAATGGAACAGAAATTTTATTCAACTAAGATTTTTCATGAATCCAAGAAATCAAGTGATACTATTAATAAAATAGTATCTTTCAGTTTTCCATAATCTCGAGGAAGCCATAAGAATCAGATTCTCTTTTTTTCCCTTTTTAACTACATACAAAATGAATGTATATAGCTAAAAATGTGCACCAACATGCTTTGGTCAAAAGGAAAAATGTAATAAAATGTGCTAATTAGAAGATGTACAGTAGGAACAGTGTAGACGAACATATACACAACTATCTATAAAACGACAAGGGAGGAGGGAGTCTCACATCCAGATGTTGAACCTGGATGGCACAAGAAAGTTGCTGGAATTCTAAGAAACATAGAGAAAACAAAAACAAAACTCACAAATTTGCACATTCCTACACCTGAATGGAAGTGGGTCACACTGAGTGTCATGTCAGGGGAAAGATGGGATATAAATTTAAATAAATATAAATAAATAAACATATGACACAATCACACAGATTTGGCAGAACAATTTTACCAAATCTATTTATCTCAGGATATCAAAGCAACAGTCATTAAAGCCAGCATCTTTGTCAGACAGGTATCAGTACATACTTGTCAAATGTAGCCAAGCAATTGCACTGAAGAATTCAAATGAATATATCAAATGACTTTGTTTATCTTTCATCATTCAAACCTTTATTTTGCTCCCATTTCTAATGTTCTAGGTTCCACTCCCCAGTCTATTACAACAGACATATGGTATCAGGGTAACTTCCTGTTTCATAGAATAAATGAGTAGGCTCACATTGCATCACTGTTATTTCCCAAAACATCATTCATACCATGACATCTCTGCCCATCATCATAACAAAGGTACAAAAAAGGTGGAGATTTAAGAAAAAAAGATACGGGGAAAAAAATAAGAAAATTTAAGCAGGATAAAAAAGAACAAAATTTAAGCACTTTTATACATTAGTGTACATTGAACAGCACATGGAAAAGCAAAATAAAATCACACAATATGTATGTGCATGTGTACACACATACACACACACACACACAAACCCCACACAAGATCATAAGGCTAAGGGCAGCTGCTTCAGGGCTTAGTTTATGTACTTTACTCTAATTAAATGTATTATTACTTTTAAAATATTATTACTACCTACCTATATGGTGCAGTGACTGCAAAGTAAAGATGACAATGTAAAAATTTTCAGTTATTGTTACGCATACTGACAACACACTGAACAGTCAGAAGCTGTCGCTTCTCATACTCAGAGGTCAGAGTGCTTGGAGCAACCGCCCAGAAGCAGTGATGTGCCAAGGGAGGGATCAGGAGGGGCTGAGGTGAGTGACAGTAGAACCTGGAGCAAACCTGCTGAAAACAACTGGGTTGGAAACAATTCTTGTGGTAAATTCAACGGTAGCAAAATTGCTGGCAAAAATCAGCATCAGAGGCCAGAAGAGGAACACAAAGCTCTCTGAGTAGATCACAGGCTGTACAGTCTTTGCATAACGGAACCTGATAATTCAGTGCAGAAAGCAAGAAAAGCTACCAATTCCACGTACCACAATAGGCCTGGAAACATCATTTCCAATTAAGAGGACAACAAGGCGTCACCTGCCTCGTGCAAACTCTCCCTGTTGCAGCTTTCCCAACAAGCCTTCTCAAATGATATGTTTCTTTGAGCAGGAAGAGGAAGATAGGAAAGGAAGGCTGAGAATCAGCCAGGACAATTTTAATTTTTCAGCCGGACCTCCATCCAGAGGGCTCAAAATGAGTTGAGTGTTTTAAAACCAGGGAATTGCTATTTTGAACATGTTTACTTTGCACCCATAACTAGCTTGTACTGGATGTTGCTGTTTTATCTGTCATGACATCCACATAGCTAAATAGATATAAGTTGGTTAGGAAATTTATTTGAAAAAGATATAGATAGGCTTGTGAAATAATATACTCCTAGGCATCAAATTATATATCAAATTAAGTATTGCACACATTCTCAAAAGTTGGTATTAGTGTGAAAATAAGCTTTTACACATAAGCTGCTCAGCTTTTTAAATATATCCTCTCTTGTCTAGACAACAGACTATTACTGGTTCTCTAGTGTCAGTCTTCAGAAATTTCATCATGTATTTCCCTAGCCAGTTATTTTAAAGAAACTAAATTGCCAGTTCTTTTCTGTTCAGCTTTAGGGAACAAATATCTCTGCAATTTTGGCAATTGGCTTTGTTTAAATTATATGGAAAGCTGAGTCTGGTCAGTAAGCTTTGAGAACAAGCTCATAAAAGTAAATAGTTTCTAAAGATGTTATGGGCCCATTATTAAAAAGAAACACCTCATAAAGTAAAAGCAGGTTTCTAATGCTTATTTTAGAAACTATCCAACTTCCCAGTTTATAGCGGGAAATGAGTTCACCTAACTGTAGTTTCATAGCAAGTGAATGATTCATTCCATGGAAGTGGCTGTTCTAGCTCCCAGAGAAGAAAATGAACAAAGCAAAAAGCTAGTCTAGCTTCTTTCAAATCAAAATTACAGAGGGAGTACTATGAAATTCATGGGATTGTCACAAGCTGACAGGCAAGTTGAAAGCACATATATACACATATGTAAGAAATATAAAGAGAAATAAAACAGTATATTACTGGGCTGAATACAGAAGGAAATCATGCATGCATATTTTAGCTAGTACTATTTTTTCTTCTAGTGTTTTCAAATGGAATGAAGTCTCATGTATCAACTTGGGTTACACCCACAGGTTGCATGAAAATATTTGATCCCTTTTTACTCTGATCTCTTCTGACAGGCCTTCCAAGACTAGCATTTCCATCGCCTCCCATCAACTGTCTTGCTGCTTTGCTAATATTAATTGATGGACTGTTAATTGCTGTGTGTTTTAAGGGGCTGGTTTAGGTGGGTTGGTGGGTGGGGAGGACTGGGTATGTTTTTAATGTCTTTTAATGTCTTTTAATGTATAATGTATTTTATGTTGTTCGCCGCCTCGATCCATGTGGAGAGATGGGATAGAAATAAATTTTATTATTATTATTATTATGCACCAGTCTAGTTTCCAAAGGATTCCTACTTTTCTCACATATCATGGAGGATCAGTGCACTTTCAAAGTTATGATAACACTTGATATGTTCTCTTTATCCTTTTTGTAACATTGCCAAAAGATTTGAAGACCAATACCTATTGAACTTTGGAACTTCTACCTCACAAGATGTCTTCTTGAAACTCATCCTTAAGGTCAATATCATTTTACAAATAAGAAAAGCTCCTGGCTGCTCTAGTTTATCTCCTCAGTTCCAAACTTCTCAGCAATCCCACAGGTTACTCCCTCTCTTCATATTCAAGATGTGGGCACAGTTCTTGCTAAAGTGGCAACCTTGTGACTCAGTTCTACTATTTCTGACTTCAGGGGAATTTAGCTAACTGAATGCTTCCCTTCACAAACCAGAGTAATGTAAAAAAAAAATACATATTTTGCTAATTTTATTATTCAAGGGAACAGCAAGTAATTTACACAGTTTTCTTGCCACTGCAAGAAACTCCCTTAAAATGGCACAGCTTTTGAAGACTATTTACCAGTTAAGAATTATTCTGTGCTAAATTTGCATAAGGGGTGTGCAGAAAATGCTGTAGCTTTTTTAGTTTTGCAAGTTTTTTTGCGAAGAACAGCATCTTCTGGACAATAAATAATACAGCAATGAAGAAAATAATATATAATATTTCTGTACAGAAAACATTGCTTTCTGTACAAACAAATCCACAAGTGAATTTTGTATTTTCTGTCCCTGCATATAATATGTTGTTTTCAGTACAAAAGTGTGTAGTTTATGAAAAATAAGTCTTGATCTCTTGCCAACACAGAATTCTCCTTGTCAGGGTTTTCTAGCACTTCAGAGCACTATTTTTGAATATTTTTTCCATTCCTAATACAAACACATTACCAGGGAAAGGGGTTCTCTAGCCTAACCTGAGATGCAGCTTGTTATACGTAGGAATACTTTGGGCTCACATGTGTAATCCCAAGTGCTACAGCCTGAACACAGGCTTCCTGTTTCTGTAAGAAGGTCCTCAGTCTAGTGATTTTTTTCACCCTTCATCTCCTGCTGAACCCTCGTCCCTGGTGCAGTGTTCTTCCTAAGTTTCCTTATAAATTCAAGAAATCCACAGACAGTGTAGGCAGAATCTACATTTCTGCAAAAAACAGCACCACTGCAACATCCAGGCACTCCTCAAGCTCTGCCTCCCTTAACAGGGAAGGAAGGAAGGAAGGAAGGAAGGAAGGAAGGAAGGAAGGAAGGAAGGGGGGAGAAGTCAATTCAGGAGAGGCTTCACTCAGGTCAGGCTCCAGAGTATTTATTTAGTCATCTCCAAGGCACTGGCCAGTCTCTTTGTGTCAGTATCCCGCCTACCCTACTCTCTTTTACTGTAGGTATGTTCCTTGTTTTAGGGGTTTGCGGTATCAATCACTGTATCTGTCATACCTATGTCACAACTTGTAAGGCGGTTGCATGGGTCTTGGATCTAGAATAGAGTAGGTACCAAATACCACCTTGCACTGGTGGGACAGGGGTCCCCAATGGGATTCGGAGGGTGCATGGTGGTGGCAGGCATGCCTGGCTCGGGTGGGCATGTGTCATGTACCCCCTGGTGGCAGGAAGGATATTTCCAGGTTGTTCCCTCCTGTCATGCATTGGATTCTAGCTCTAGGTCAGAAGTTTGGGCATCAGTCAACAGACAGGTTGATCAATGCCTGCATCCATACCCATGCCTGTTCCAACCCAATCTGTATCTATAGCCAAGCTGTGGCCTTTTCCTTCCAACTATGCAGTCATTGTCTTTCTTGGGAGTGGCTGTCACCCTTGATCACAGAAGTATCAGGCTAACTTTACTTAATTTACTCAGTTCATGTTCTGCTTTTCGTGGGTTTAAATAGAAATATCTTTGAATGATCAAAATCTTATTTATTTTTTATTTATTTGCTTGCTTTAAGCTAACCTGTTTTCCAAAATTGTTATTCAAGGCAACTTACATAAATTGAAACAAATAAAAGCACATAGTCTTGTGTTAAAAAACACAAAATAAAAACAACCTGCATATGTTCCCCCAATCCACACAATCTGTATTGTTACCTCTAGAACATTTTCCTGGTTAGGATCTAAGATCATCTCAAAGGTTTCATTCCACTCAGGGTTCACGTTGTTATTGATATGTTTTGTTCTCTTTCGGCTGTCTGGGGCTGTCGGGATGAAAAGTTCCACATAGGGGTCTGGAGTGTCAACTGAAATAAAATGCAGGTATGAATAACAACATCTCCAATACCTTGAGATGTAAATTGCAAAAGACTAATTCCAATTTTAGTTCCAACTCAAGTAAACCCACTGAAATACTGAGGAATTACCTAACTGAGTGACTAAGCACTAACAAGCTCCATTCATTTAAACAGGTCCACTCTATCTGGAACTAAAGTTTGATTTAGCCTGTGACCAACTGGTCTCAACTTAATTCTTACCAACCACATGATAGTCTGAGTATGTATACAGAGGCCATGCAAATGTGAGCTGAATCACTGCTGTTTCCATACCACACAAGAAGGCACAGCAACAGGCATACCAGATGAGAAAGCTCAGCATCAAACAAGAAGCTTTTGTATCTGAGTTAGAGCAACAAATGATCCTTCTCCCACCTTAATAAGGTACACATTTCTCATGGCCAAGTAAATTATCATGAAACCTGAGGAAGAAGATCCTACAAGTACCTCTCTCCATGCAACAAAATGCAACAATAATAAATTAATATTAACCATTTATGACCTTTATCTGCCGCTTGAGGTATATGATTCACTCTGCTTAATGGCATAGCTGTCCTTGAAGGTCAGACTTATTAAGAACACAAGCCTCTAACAATGTCCTCTCAACAACAACGGACCAACAGTTTCAGGCACAGATCAACAGAATATGAAGCTCTACAGACATCAGGGGTTTGGCCAGTGTAGACTTGCACTAAATCCTTTGCTCTGTCAGAACTCTCTCCTGAAGTAGGAGCACAACAGAAAACCAACAGAAGAGATGGTGCAAGTTGTAGTTTCTACTTAGCCCTAATTGAGAAGCAAAATGCCTCTACCTCTTCCTACAATTTGTAGAGAATAGTTTTCTGATCAAAATATTCCTAGCTACAGCACACTTGTATCATTAGGGAGATAATTTTTCACTGTTTTTTTTTAAACTTTATTTTTATAAGCAAAAATCCAGAAATACTTCAAAATAACAATTGCAATGTTAAGTAATATTGTAAACACAAAATACAAACAAATATCAGAAAACATAATCTACATTTCCTTGTATCTCCCTTCACATATTTCTATATGTTCTATGTTCTTATGATCTATGTTCTTTAATCTACATTTCCTGTTCTTACTGTTCATTCTAATTTCGCTTAATTTGATTTCCTAAACATAGATAAAATTGTATGTATAATAGGATTGAATTATGTTTCCTCTCACCATAAAAAGAAACACAAGAAATTTTACCAAGTAACTTCCTTCATGAGAAAGTGATCCAAAACTGTATAGTTTTCAAAGATTATTGGCAATCTGGGATATATTCTGTGAAAGATTTGCACAGGGGATTTGTGTGTGTGTGTGTGTATGAAACAGTATTTTCTGCAAAGAAAATAGTATTTGTATGTAGAAAAAAAATGATTCCTGCACAGAAAACCATGCGCAAACTTTGCACAGAGTAAGTCCTCAACGACAGCATTTTCTGCACAAAAAATGTGAATTTTCAACATAATAATTTCTGAACTACAAAGACTCTCAAATTCAGTATTCCCCCCATCAGAATTTTCTAATACTGAAGAAACACAATTTTTACCATTTTTAAAGACAATTTTTGAATATTCTTTCCATTCTTAGCATCAATAAATAACTCCTCCAACAAGGAGACTGGAAGTCAGATAAAAGGTTGTATGAGACAGGGCCGCTTATCTTTTACCTCATGTTATACATGCAAAGGAAAACATTGTGCAAGGACTGGATAAAATCTTAACTTAATCCAACATTATCCTTGTATAAGCAGGCCATCAACATTGTTAGGCCATAAGATTCCTCACCTTTCTAGCTGATTTCAGCCATGCACTTCAAATGCAACAACTGATAGAGTAAGTTGCCTTTTTAACAGTGCAATTGCTTTAATTGGGAATGGGCAGATATGACTCAAGAAAATAAAGGGAGTGGAGATTAAGTCCTTGTTGAGGAATAGAGAAAAAAAAATTATGAAACTGATACTTGTTTGGGAGCTGAAAGCATCCATTGACACAAACAAGGTATTTTCTCCCAACAGAAATGCTTACTTCAGAAAAGAGATTTTTCTAATGGTGGCCATGGCACAGAGATTAACAGACTCTATATATTTGCTAATTGGAATAAGCTGTTATATAAATAACAAATATAAGTATGCATAGTGTGTCTGAACTATTGGGTACCGTACTTCAGCTGAAAATATCTATTGTCTAAATAAATATACACTTATGCACTCCATCTGCCCCACCATCTGCCATATTGGTTGCTGGGAGTAGCCTTGATCTTGTGAAAAATGGGTACGTGGGGTGCTATATTATGTCATTCTGAGATGACACCTTCAAATAAGCAGATTCCAGTCATGATTCAGTCAGTTTTTTGCATAATATATTTACATTAACGAGCAATACTAAACTTAGCATAATCAGCTCTTGATTCTGAGGACAGCCAGTTCATGCAGCTTCTTTAGGAAACAAGCATTTGAACTGATTTAGTACTTGAAATTTTACTGATGGCGAAACAGTTATCTGACGGTTACTAACAGCATATCATCGGAGGAGGTTTAGATTGCTTCATTCTGTGCCCAAACAACTGACTTGCTTAATACATACACTGGGGAGGGAGAAAGAGCGAGAGAGCAAGACAACATAATTTCTTCACGAATATTCCATCACACACACATACACGTTGAAGTTAAATTTGGTTGGTAACAGTCAAGAAGAATTTCAGAACTTCTGTATCTAAAATGTTTGCTCTGCAATTGTCCCTAATACAGCTGAATTAGAATAGGAACGCAGAAAGCAGAGACTTTTTCCTAAGATGATATTAACTACTTCATCATCATAGGAAGGCTTATTCAGGAAATAATGGATTAAAAATCAAAAATAGTTGTTTCATGATGACTTTTTATATTTTGACCAAGTCAGCTGGGAGTTTAAATCAAGTGAGATGCTTTTTAAGGAAAGCAAAGACCTTAATTGGTCTGCTTATATGCAACTCAAGAATAGATTTAATCAAGATAAGAGAGATCTAGCCATAGCCATAAAACAAAATGAGTTTTATTTAGAGTTGTGTAAAGATGATGACCATGTAATTAAGAAGTGTACAAAAGTCTTTTGAAACTAGAGATGGAGGATGAAGTTATTAAAAAGCATATAACAAAGTGGGACCAAAATTTTGGGTATAATGTTCAAGTGGACGTATGGGGAAAAAGTACAGTCTAAAGATATAAGATTTTGTGCAGTAATTCAAAAGAAAACACGTATAAGATTATGTGTAGATGGTATATAATCCCAAATAGCTAGTTGAAAATGTCTAATAACGCTTCAAATCAACATTGGGGATATCAAGATAAGAAGGGCTCCTTTTCCCATATGTGGCAAACTTGTAAGAAGGCAAAAAGTTATTGGTCTCAGATTTGCATGTTAATCTAAAAACTTTTAAAGTTGTATTTTGTAATGTCACCAGAAATTTTTTGCTAGGCATTATGGATAAAGAATTGGACAATAAACATGTATTACCTCTTTGTTACATGATAACAGTAACAAGACTATTTCTTGCTCAAACATGGAAATGGAATGAAGCATCAACAACAGAAGAACAGATTGTTAAGATTGCTGTTAGCTCAAAAATTTAAAGGATAAGACAGCTGGAGATTTCCTGAAAGACTGGAAACCATTTATGGACTTTTTGAGCAATAAGAAATCTAACAATGCAAAGTTTGTGGTTACAGTTCCAGTAATTTTACAAGGATTACTTAGTTGGATCTGTAATGGTAGAATATTTTTTTTCTTTTTTCACAGAATCATAGAATCATAGAGTTCAAAGGGACCACAAGGGCCATCCAGTCCAACCTCTTGCCATGCAGGAGCACACACTCAAAGCATCCCCAGCAAATGGCCATCTAGCCTCTGTTTAAAAACCTCTAAAGGAGGTGACTCCACCACACTCCAAGGAAGCACTTATCTTCTTTTCTTCCATTACAGTTTGGCATGAGGGGTGGTGAGAACTCTTTTGTATTTTTAGTACAATAGCATTTAGTGTTTTAGTTAGTGTATAGTGTCTTAGCTTAGTGTATTAGCCTTTTTTTCCTTTTTTCTTTCTCAGTGCATACTTCTCAGACTGTGATTTTGGCTGTGAATTAAGTTGCTTGGTTTGAAACTAATAAATAAAGAACAGAATGGGAACACAAAGAAGAAGAGCTACAGACTGATTTATGATACTATTACATAACAATTTCAATGTGTTCTTGCTATATTGCTTTTGAAAAGCCAAAGGCCAATTTCAATATGTTTTTACTGTCTGTTTTGCACTAATGATTCAGCAAGGTAGTTTCCTACCAGACATCTTCTGGGTTTCAGTAGACTGACACTACAACCGTATTTGTATCCACTCAGGACTAAGTCCCATTAAGTTCAGTGTAGATTTTCCCTGGAAAGATGGATACAGGATTATACCCTAAGTGCTAGAGTTCTTTTTAAATCAATGTTAATATTCTAATTCTAGTTGCACTTAGAAGCATAAAACAATACAGGAAATTTAATTTTTTTAAAAAAAATTCAGCCCAAAATGCTATTAATAAACAGCTGCATTTCCTCAGTGGATTACTATCATTTAAAAGCCAGAGGGGGAGAAAAAATAATTTCCCCTTGAAGTTAAACCCTTTTACCTGATTAAAAAACCTTGCTATATGCAGCAAAAAGTACCCCCACCAAATGGAGCACAAAGTTTAAGAATACTCACGCATATCTCCAAAAGCTCCCTTGGTGACATTCTTGGCTTGTTTCACTGTCACAGTAAATTTGTGAGAATATTGGTGTTCCACCTGAATGGCAAAACAGCAATCAATTAGGAAGGAAATAAAATACAACAGGTGAAATAAATGAAACCAATAGCATTTATTTCATCTAAGACTTCCACACTCGCTGGCTGAAGTAAGGGAAGCACTCACTGGAAGACAAAGCATCTTGAATTAGAAGACGAGCTGTCTTCAGATTAAATTTAGCCACACTGAGTTTAACCAACTGCAACCACTCCTACACAAATGTTTGTCTTCTCTCTCACACACACCTTTATGATTTTAATTTTAGCTTCACTGAATTGTCTCCTCCCCTCCAACTGCAGGTTCAAACAATTCATTCGTCTCTAAGAGTGTAGTACTCTTCGCCAGAGAAGGCACAAGTTATTCGACATGGAATCTTTAGTTCACTCTGTGCTTGCTGTATCATCTTTTGGGAAGGATAAAATGGCATCTTAATATTGCATTAGCGACAGCTTTGTACAAATATATACACTTCCAGATAGCCAGTATGCTAGTATATACTATTCGAGCATAGTTTGTGAACTTTTTTTTCCACCATAACTGTTTCCATACTGACTGATCTGCTGCCAGTAATTCTTTGGTTTCTGTTGAGCTTTTCTTCCAATACTGGGATGTAAGGCAACTCTGAAGGTGAGACTCTTACACTTCTTCTAATATACAATCCAAATTAATATTCAGAATTGATGGTTATCATTTCACCTTCTTTTACATAATATCCAGCTAAGATCCAATTTATAAAAAGTGAGGTGAGACTGTAGGATATATGTGCTTAACCATAGAAAAGATAGCTGGAAGTCACTTTTACACAGATTTGCAGATTATCTATTAGTAGGAGTATTGGTGTGTGTATGTGTTTTATTGTACATGTGCTTGGATTTGAATTGTTAGCTATTCAGTTGGGGAGTTAGTAATTATTATGATGTTAATTGTTTGTTTGCAGTTTATTAGTATTTTGTTGTTTCTTATAAGAGTGTGTGTGGTGTAATTTTTGTATATGTAATCTTTAATAAAATATTGTCAGAGATTCTTTAAACACCTGCTGTCAAATCTAAAAAACTGCAGAGAATTCTGGGGATACTCTGCTGACACTATGAAAAGCATGCCCGCTCCAGTGTGATAAACTTTTCCAGCCTTAAAAATCCACAGGACTACCAGACACATACCCTTTTATTGGCCCAACCAGCAAAACTGTTTTCTGACTGGTTCTTTATTTATTCTGTACTGTCTTCTAGCATATTAGCTTCCACATTAGCTTACAAAGAGAAAATAAAGCATATTTTTAAAAATATTGCATTAGTAAATTTAGAAACATAAATATGTCTTGCCTGGTCCTGAAAAGAAAATAATGTTGGTATCAAGCAGAACACTCAGGGAACAGAATTCAAGAAATGAGGTTCCACTACTTAGAAGGCTCTGTTTCTAGTGGTGACCATCCATTCAGCTGAAATTGTGGGTGGAATGGAGTAGGATAAAACTACCTCAGAGCATGTGCTGCTTGGTATGGACATAGGAGTTCCTTTGGGTATCCAGCTGTTTGGGGCTCTAAAGGGAAGCACCAACACTGGATTGTGTTTGGAATTAGATGAGAAGCAAGGTAAGTTCTAGCACCAACCGAAACCACCCAATGACCTGGCATAGTTTGCTTTGTTTGTTCGTTTGAGGTTGATTTTTGTTTGTTTGTTTGTGGCACAAACAATCTTTGCTAAGTGTGTCCAGTGGTATAACACAAGGGTGGGCAACTGCAGCAAGCCAAAGGCCAATCTTCTGTCTTTGGGATTCTATGAAGTCTTCATTAACTGTAAAAATAAGGTCAAAAACAAAAGTCAAAGTGGCCACATGCCCATTTCTCGTTGTGAAAAGCTGTGGGGAAGGGAATAGTTAGGAGGCTCCTGTAACCTACCTAAAAGGTGAATTGCCTCTCCTGGAGACTTCTAGGAGAGCCAATTTATGCCCCCTCTTTTTTTTTTTTTAACCAGAAAAAGGTCTGGAGTCTGGGAGGGGATCAGTAATCTCAAAAACAGCTTTGAGGGAAGACAGAGGAAAAACAGTATTCCTCAAATAAAACAGATAGATAGTCAGATAGATAGATAGATAGATAGATAGATAGATAGATAGATAGATAGATAGATAGATAGATAGGCAGGCAGGCAGGCAGGCAGGCAGGCAGGCAGGCAGGCAGGCAGGCAGGCAGGCAGGCAGGCAGGCAGGCAGGCAGGCAGGCAGGCAGGCAGGCACACACGTGCACACACACACACAAACACACACACACACACAATTTGGCCATATGATTGCCACTGGCACCTGACTTTCATTATCCTTCTGATCCTCTATATGATTTGGAAAAGTAGAGGATCACCTTCGTGCTGTGAACATTGTTTAATAATATTCAAAGGGCTGTGTCCAACATTTCATTTTTGGCAAGGTATTGGAACATGTAGTATCCTCCTAAGTGAAGGAATTTCTATATGAAACAAATTGTCTTGATTCATTTCAGTCCATTCTCAGGCCTGGTTATAAGACACAGACAGCACTTGTGATCATCTTGCTGGATGACCTACGCCAAGAACTGGAAAATGAGAGCATGTTCCTGTTGGTTCTGCTGCACTTGCAATAACTCTCTATGCCATAGCCCAAGTGTAGGCAAAGCTATGGTCCTTGAAGCCCCCAAAAGGCCTAGATTACAACCCTGAAGAAATTTTAAAATAGGACAACTTTCCACCACCACCACCCCGTGGCCTAATTTCTCTGCCAAATACAGTGCATTTTCTCCATAAACTCCAAGCCCTTCAATATACCTTTAAAACTTTTTCTAAAACAAAAAATTGCCAAAAATGAAACCAGAAGTGATATGATGTCACTCCCATTCACCTCAGGGATGCTGTATAGCCCTTGGGAGGTGTGCAGTGGAGAAAAATGGTTTGCCCACCCTCTACAGTTGTCCACCTTTGCCTAAGAACATGGTATCCTTCATGGCTGCCCCACTGAGATACGACACAGATGCATGGTTTTCCAGTGGCTCTTTTCCTTCCTGGAGGGGCAAGTGGGGCAAGGGGATTCCTGTTCAGTGCCTTGGCCTGTGTAGTCCTTCTGGACTTTATTTCACCTCCATGCTATTTAACATATATGAAACCACCATAAGAGGTTGTCCAGAGATTTAAAATACAGTGCCACCAGTATACGGATGACACCCAAGTCTTTTCTTCCTTAGACAAGATTTTAGCTGGAAATCCAGCTGTGACTGCCTAGATATATTATTGCTGGTGGCATTTTTCCACCATTAAATAAAGTCCACAGCCTGACCATGCTTCTAGTCATTATTGAGCCCAACAGCTATGAACGGACCACTTCATAGGCTCAGCTAGGATGGACTCAATGGTACACTGGTTGGTTTAATCCAATTTTGTTCATCTTTTCAGAGTACTGGTATATTATTTTTTTAATGATTGAAAGCTCTTGTATAATGTGAGCATAATGTGCATAACATAAAGATTGTCCACTTGGACAATCAGGTAGGGAGCCTTGTGTAGAATCAAAAGATTCTTCTTCCTTCTTTCATCAACATGCCACAAACGACTGAAACAGGTACAACTCCCAGTTGGAGCAGGATGAGCAGAAAGAAAATATCGGTCTAGTTTCTATCTTGCAGCCAGACCTTGCTAACAAAGAGCCACCAGGCTCTTTTGGAAAGGTAAAGTGATCATGATATTTCCAGTACTATCGGTCTTCTATTACCATTTTCTGTAATGTCTATAGAACTCTCTTCAGCAAAAGGAACAGTCATGGTACTGAAACTGAACACCTGCATTTTTCTTTCACTGTTCCTATGTTTTTCTTTCATTTCCTCAAGACAGGCAAGGAAACTTAAGTAGATATTTAGGAATGGAGAAAAGTTTGCTTCATTACCTGTCCTCATAAAATACATGCCCTTCCTTTCAAAAAGATTCAGGTAACAACATGCTTCAAACTGACAAGCATGGCACTGAGAAATATTTGGTAATGTATATGACACTTCACAGTGTACAAACACTTTACTTGTATTACATGAGTAATCCTTAAAACTATTTTCCAGAGCCTGGCACATTACTTTAAAGAGGAATAAATATAATGACACACTGGAATCAAGTATAACTGAACAGTGATGAGATGATGCTCTGGGAGCCAGAGACTTCAGAAGAGAGATGCTGTCTAGAAATGTTGAACTATATAAGGTGATGTGTGCCAGGCATCTCAACAGAGGCACAACTTCTATTAATAAAAGCCAGCACAGCCTGATTTGGGAGTTCATATCAGGCCTTTACAAAGACAAGGGCACATTATCTCTAATGCCCAATCTTCCTATTTTCTAATGCAGTTCTCTCTCCACATTTGCAGGTTTGACGGTCGCAAATTTGATAATTTGCAAGTATGTGTGCCATCCCCCGTTCTCCTTCTCCCATTCCCATGCATTTTGCCCCAGTGCAAAGAACTTCTCCCAAGGCAAAATAGAGGAAAAGCAGGGTGGAGAAAAGCTTGCATGAGCCTTCCTTTCCTCCCTCCGGAGCTTCCTCCTTCCCTTTCCCATGTGAAACAGAAGGGAAAGAGGGGTAGGGGAAAGTTCATGAGAGCCTTCCTTCCCCGCCCCCACCAGAGTTCCCCTGACATTCCTATGCAATTTGCCCTGGGGCAGAGAACTCATGGCGAGGAAAATGGAAAGGAATGCAGTGAGGACAGCTCGTATGAGTTCTCAGCACCAGGGCAAATGCATAGGAATGGCAGGAGCTCCAGAAGGGGAAGGGAAGGTTTATGTGAGCCTTCCCCCACCTACCCCATTCCATTCCCTTTTGCATGGGAATGGGAAGGGGGGAGCCCTGGAAGGGAATGGGAGTGGGAGCAGGGAGAGTTATTAGCAGTTTTCCCACTTTCACAAGGATTCTGAGCCCCAAACCCTCAGATCAAAGTGGAACAACAAGCCTTCAGTGGTTTCTGGCTCCACTGATGCCAACATCTACAGACTTGGTGGAGTGCTACTAAGAAGTGGTTCAGAATGGTTGTCAAGAAACATTCTGCTTCACAATTCGTGGCAAAGCAGGAAGATATGCACAAATAATAAAAGTATATCTTGTGAGTGTTTGGTCATGCAAAGCTATTCAAACATGTCTTTGTGCTTTACCCTCCTCACAGACCATAAATACTTGGAGAAATTTCATAGAAACGAAAAGATTTCAAAACAAACAAACAAATAAATAAACATTACAATGCCAGCATGATCTACTAAAAATGTTGCAAAACTCCTTGTCAAACAAATATGTTCCAAGTAAAAGCAGAATTCTTTTGGTGACTTATATTAGCGTAAGGTTCATACCAATTGTCTTGGGGGGGCAGTCTGCAGAGTTCCCACATGCCTTCTTCGCCTGATGGACAACTATCACCCTCCAGAACCTTCTGCAAAAATATGCAGGCAGAACTTTCTATTTCATTTTGTGGATTTCAACCTCTATTTGACTGTACTGTTATTCAAAGCATAGTGAGACTCTAAGCTGACATTATCTGTTAGAATGTTTATGCACAATTGAGAATTAATTATGTTTACTTCAGCATTCCAGATGAAATAACAACTGACAATGCAAGCAATTTATAGCAGCATTCCAGAAATTCTGGCCATCTTCCACCTTTTCGCGTTCTTACCACTAGTGTTCCCTACCCTCAAATAAACAGTAAAACTGAGAGTAGTACTTCTGCAAAGAAAACCTCATGACTGAATGACCCATGTATTGTTCTTTTAAGCTACACATCAACACTGCCAGCTGCTGCATATTGTCCAGAATTATGCACAGGAAGAGAGATGAGAACATCCCTTCCAACCCTACAAAAGAATCTGATGACAAAACAGTCCGACCTGGATAAAGTTGCTGCTTCAGACTACCAAGATAAGAGAAATTATGAAAGAACTACCACATATAAAAGTAAGAGAAAAAAGCTTATCTTGATAGCAAATAATTACTTTGTAAGAAAAAAAAACAAATACAATATTGTGACCACACTCTCTTAACAACAAATGTAGAATGCTTAACAACATGTGACCATTCCCTCTTGACAACAAACATAGAATGCTTAACAGAAACCAATGTCATCTCCTTCCTTTTCTTTGGAAGGAACAATTGCCAGTTACACAAAAAGTCTCATTAAACCCATCTGTTTATTGAGATTCTGTCTAACCCCACATTGTTAAAACTGAAAATGGTGTTAATACTCCAATCATACTCTGTCTAATCAAGTTATACAATCCTGTTTTTCTTCTCTGCTCTGGCTTCCTTTCCCTTTTAGTTGATTTTAAAGTGTATTCTTTGGCCCATAAATATTTAGACCCACTGCTGTAGTTCTCCTACATCCAGTGTTTTAGGAAATCAAAATAATTGTTCAAAAAAGCAAGTATTCTGGCCCTTTACTCATCAACACATGTTGAAAGACATGGAAAATGTACCTGTTTACAGCTCTTTAAATGCCAGAGCAAGTACAGGGGGTGGCTACTGCTCCAGGGACTTAAAATATGTTTGTGTTAAATCATTACACATGCCATAGGAGTTGCGAATGGGATTTAGACAAATACAGGTTCTATATTATTTTTTAGCTCTCTGCTTTGTTCCAGCTGCACTGTATAATTACACTCAGAAAGGATAAACTAAGAGACCTTGGTGAAAGGATAAACCTGGAGACTGAAAATAACTTTTCACCTATCCTTCCACAGAGCAGTTGGCATGTAAAGGAAAGGAAAGAACGTTACTGTGCGCTGCAGCACACAGAAAACACTGGCTGTTTATAGTTTGCATTCAAGCACCCATATACTCCCTGGTTCTCTACTCAAAACTAATCTAGGTGAACTGAGCTCTGCCACTTCACTCTTCTGCGTTCATATGAAGAGCTACCCTTCCAAATGTTTGTATGACAGAATAGTTAGATATGTTTACTTTTAAAAATCATTTTACTTGATCTCATGATCAAAAACAGAGCTAGCGCAGTGTAGCAATTAAGCTGTTGAACTAAGACTTCAGAGTTTCAAGTCTCCACTGAATCATGAAACTCACTAGATAGCTGTCAGCCAGCCCCTCTCCCAGCCTGATTTATTGCACAGAGTTGTTCTGAGGATATCAGGTGTGAAGGAGAACCACGGACACCACCTTGAGTTCATTGGAGGAAAGACAGGTTATTATCGCAATTAATACATAATTATTTATTTATTACATTTATATGCTGCCTTTCTCTAAGCATGAGACACAAGGTGGCTTCCAAAAACTTAGAAACATTAATAAAGCATTTCAAACAAAAGAATTAAAAGATATAAAAAATTGTAAAAACTTACAATTTTTTTTAAAAAAGCATCTTGATAAATTAAAAGTCCACATGCTTACATATTAAAAGCCTGCTGGAAAAAGGAGTGCAAAGAGGGGACTAGTCTAGCCTCCCATGGAAAGGAGTTCCACAGGGTGGGAGCAGCCACTGAGAAGGTTCTCTCTTGTATCCTCACCAAGCAAATCTGGGATGGTAGTGGGACTGAGAGAAAGCCTTTCCCTGCAGGCCTTAAAGCTCTGGCAGGTTTGTATAGAGAGATACAGTTTTTCAAATGGTCCAGATCTAAGCCATATTGAGCTTTATAGGTTATGATCAGCACTCTGAATTGTGCCCAGAAATGAACAGGTAGCCAGTGAAGCTGTTTCAACAAGGGAGTTATCTGCTCCCTGTAACTGCCCCCAGTCAGCATTCTGGCTGCCATGTTTTGTGAACCCACTGAAGTTTCCAAACAGTTTCCAAAGGCAGCCCCATATAGAGTGCATTACAGTAATCCAACTGAGATGTAATCAAGGCATCCATCACTGTAGCCAGATCTGACATCTCAAAGAATGGGCACAGCTAGTACACAAGTTTCAACAGTGCAAATTCACTCCTAGCCACTGTTGAAACCTGGACATTCAGGATCAGAGTCAAGTCCAGGAGGACACCCAAGCCATGAACCTGAGATTTTGGGGGAGTATAACCCCATCCAACACAGGTCGAGTCCCTATTCTTTGATCTGTCTTCAAATGACCAGGAACATCTCTGTCTTATCTGGATTAAGCTTCAATTTGTTTGTCCTTATCCCATCCATTACTGGCAACAGACATTGGTTCAGTACCAAGACAGCTTCCTTAGAGTAGATGGGAAAGAGAGGTACAGTTGGTGTCATCAGCATATTGGTGACTCTGAACCCCAAAACTCTGGATGACCTCTCCCAACAGTTTCATGTAGATGTTAAACAGCATGGGGGACAAAAGAGAACCCTGAGGGACCACACAGGTCAACAGCCAGGGAGTCAAATGGGAGCCCCCCAGCACCAGCTTCTGAGTTTGTCCCTCCAGGAATGATCAGAACCACTGTATGACAGTGCCCCCAAGTCCTATCTCAGAGAGCTGGCCCAGAAGGATACCATGGTCTATGGTATCAAAAGCCAGTGAGAGGTCCAGCAGAACCAACAAAGGACACATGTCCCGTCTAGTTCTCTGTGTAGGTAACTCACCAAAGGGGCCAAAGCTGTCTCTGTCCTCTAACTAGGCCTAAAGCCAAACTGAAATGGATCTAGATAAAATAATAAAATAAATAGAAGTCTCCTGGAGTAGCTTACCTAAGATGAATAAAGGAGATGGTAATCCCTGCCAACAGGTTTACAACCTTTAGAACATTACATAAAAATGGAAGAAAGCATCAGGAGGGGATAAGATGTAAACACAGGTAACAGTGCTAAAAGCAGAGGTGGAGATCATGCTACCCACAGTCTGCACAAGGCCCATGAGTAGTTCTTTGTCTCTCTACATTCTAAATTGTCCAACCCTTGTGTGTGTGTGTGTGTGTACACCCAGACACAAAGTAACTGACACAGAACTATAGCAGGTTTCTGCAGGTTCTGCCTTTTGAGATAATTTGTTTATAGTGACCAGTTATAGTACACCTATATTTTAATTATCCTTGGTTGCTTTTATTATGTTAGCTTTCAGGTTTGTCCAGGGGATTTGAGGCTATGTGTCATGTATTACATACTTTGTCTTGCTGCCATATTGTTTCATGTGTACAGCAGGTTACTGAATTCAAAACTAGCTGAAAATGTTGAATTGTTCTGTAAATGTTTCAAATACTTTAAACATTATTACATTCCAAATGGTACATTGCATCCAGGAGGTGGCAGTACCAGCTTATCTAAGCTTCTTACAAACACCAGACAAGTTCACATACATGGTCACCTCATGATAACCAGTAATATTTCCCAATTCATCCCTTCAATTTTTTTTTTTCAAAAAACAGCATGTTACACTGCCCTTAGTAAGACTTCAGAGTGGTGAAACACTAGCAAAGACTGTTCATAACAGACTCACTTAAAAGGATATGACTATGTGAAGGAAAACCCAAAGCCGCAGAGCAGATAATTGATCGCTTTGAGGAAGTAGATATTTTTAGCAGTACACTAGTTCAGCATTGTGACAAATGAATTGGTAGCTACTTCTGAACACATGCTGCCAGTTATTTTCAAAGAATTCAAGAACATCCTAGGCCATATTTTTCTACAGTTGAGCCCATGTGATACTTTATGAGTAGAAATTATACAGCTGAGAGTATAGTTTAGGACCAACTTCATAATTTTCATGTTTCTTTCCTGTTGTATCAGCCCTAGCATCCTCATACGCATCTCTGCTGTGAATGAAGGAGAAGGCCTTCTTGGTGGCTGCTCCTAGGCTTTGGAAATACCTCACTAGGGAAGGTAAGCTAGCTCTCTCTTTTTGTTCTTCTGACAGCAACTGAAAAGTCTTTTATTCCAACAAGGTATGAGAAACTGACTGTCTATAAAGAGAGAATTTTTAATAATATTCCATACTATTTTTTAGTTTCTAAAGTGATATGTTTCAAATGGTTTTAATTCTATATAGTTTGCATTTTATTATTAACCTCTTCAGGTTTTTTTTAATCTACATACAAAATAGCCGTAGAGCTGTATGTGTTTTTATTTGTGCTTGTGTTAATTCTTGTAAATCACCTTAAGTCCCAACAAAGAGTATGATAACGATAATGTTCGTAATAATAAGAACCCATAATGATTCAATCCAAGTAGTGTATAACTCTGTCAAACAAGCCTCTTAACAGCTTTAATTCACAAACAACAACAACATCAATTTATTTTACTTGCCTTTTTCTCCTACCCACATGGATAGAGGGAGGGTTATAAGTATTCCATATGACTCAATTGAGTTTTTTAAAACAAAAATAGATACTTATTGGCATCTAACCAACAAATTATTCAGCAGAAACATTCACCAATTAAAGCATAGGAGGAGCCTACGAGTTTCTTGGTCACCACACTACACCACTTTTTGCCAAAGTCTATCTGGCCAATCATCATCCTTCCTTGTAACAGCTATGAAGCCATGACATGTGTTATCAAAAGAGCAGTGAAACTGATCCATGTATGATGTGAAACCACAGCGAAGATAATGGATCATCTCAAGACAACATGGTAGGATACTGACAAGTGGAATGTTTCTAAACACTGAAGAGCCCCCCAGGATACACAGAATAATACTAACTTGCAAATTAAAACACAACAAAAAATGTAATAACAAGGATGAAGCTGGCTCAAGGAGGTATTGAGGTACTGAAAAGCTGATTGTAACTAAGTATCATCTGAAATGTCAAGAAGCAGGTTGTAACTAAATGAGTTCCTAATGATGTGACAGGCACAGTAGAATGGTTTCATAAGGTGACTTGTACCACCTCCATTTCTGGAGGTACTACCTATCTCTCCTAGTGCAAATCCTTTTTAGTAGCTGTCATCACTAAGGAAATCACTGTTTCTGCAAGTAACTGTGCACTCAAAGATCATGACAAGGTGCCTCCAAAAATAGTTGGTTCTACTGAAATCCAATAGCGGTTGCCCTAAGAATGAAGGGGTTGCTTTGAGGTATGAACTCATCAGCAAGTAACAGCAGTTCACTGCATCCTTTGAGCTTCATAAGTCCAAACTTTAGTTTGGTGAATAAGAGCATGTTGCTAGTTAATTTACTGCCCCTTTACTTTCTGGTATGGCATTTCGCTGACTCCCAATAGCTTGTAACAACCACAGTTTGCTATGTCCCAATAAATAAATGACAAGAAAGTCCAACTAAACATCACAAATCAGAATTTCTGGCAAACCAGGATTTGAAAGCACTGTGCAAACCACAGTTTATGACATCTTACCTAGTACTACGTTCAATTCAAAAAGCACAACAAAGTATAGTGAAAAGAAACTGAAACATACAAAGCTTTGGCGTTTCTCTGATCTTTAAAATCATGGGTTTGGAGATCAGTAAAGCAGCTCGTTCAGTAAAACAGCTGGCCTCTGATGCCAGAATGAAAGATATTTCAAAGATTTCAATATATGTTTTTTAAGTGTCTTTTCTGTCTTAAAAAAAGTCTAAAGAAGAAGCCACATCCTTATAATGTGAACAAGCAGCAAGAGCCTTACGTCTTTGACTCTTTTAAATTCCATTAATTACTCATTTAAAATTTAAATTAAACCTTTAATGAATTTGTAAAAATTATATCTTGCACAGACTGCCATCCTAAGCATGCCAGTTTTCTTTTCAGAATTTCTAGCTCCAATAGCATCCATCTCAGATTTTTTTTCTTCTTGATGCAATGCTTTTAATTTTAAATGCCTTTAAAGTATGTTTTTCCTTCAAGTCATTTCATAATATTTCTGTCTTACTCAAAACACATACTGTAAAATGTTTAGATGCACAGTTCCTGAAATCAGAAATATATTGTAGTTTATCCTAGATAACAGAAACAAACAAACAAAAAATCATGTCTACTTACTGTAATTTGCTGATAAGGATCTATACTGGACATTTTGGATTCAGTAACTAAGCCTGGGCCAGAGGATGAGAGACGTTATTGCTTGCTGATGTAATGTTTTTTCACACTGGACAGTCTCCAACTTGAAATGATGTACTCTTTTAAAGGCTGCGTAAGAGAAAGAAAGAAATTCAAAATCTGCTTTTATTTTTTTCCTATTCATCAGTACTTCTCCAGATAAAATAGTATGGTACTTCTAAACCTGAAATTCTTTGTTGTGGCAGATTAAGGTTATATTGGGTTGGGGCAGTACAAGCCAAAAAAAGGTTGGAAAAGAAGCAAGGAAGAAGCAATCCACAGCCAATAAAGAGGAAACAGAGTAGAGCCCATTTGTTAAGTTTCAAACTAGCAAGGAAACACAACCAATTTGCTCTAGCTTATCACTGTAAGATGGCAACATTGACGGCCTTTCAGAATAATCTCAATTGTTGCAAGATAGACTGCAACACATACTGCCATCATATCAAATATGACAGCTGGTACACCTACTCACTGCTGTAGAGTGTCCACTAACAGTAACAAATGCAGGCACATTTCCAGGCTGCATCCTTGTCCAAACAGTGCAAGCATGTGCATCATCGGTTAAACAAATGAAGAAAGACGAAAAAAATGAAGATAAATTGTTAACTGCCTGAAGATATGAAGAAATTAAAAGTCTAAGGCCCAGCTAGATGTAAAACCTGCAGCTCTATTTGTCATTCCATTATTTGCTCATTCACAAACTAAAAATATAGGGTAGGAAAATAGAAGCTCACTGCTTTCATTTAAGAAGGATGATGAACTCATTCTGAACTCTAAATGAATTACCAAAGAAAGTGGTTAATCTGTTTTGGTGATAGGGTTCAGCACCATGGACAGTTCATTTAAAGTCTGCACTAAAGCCTGGAACTCATTCACCATCCCACTGCATCGAGGCCACCAAACCACCACTGAGTCCTGGGTCTAACTAGATCAGAAGGGAAATGCTCGGGAAGGAATTGAGCCCTTCCTATTAGCTCTACATGCCTCTCTGAGTACCTTTTTAGTGGCAGCCTGGATCCAATACCAGAAGTGAGCCAAGGTTAATGAAAAATGACTGGGGAGGACCTAGGAGGGGAAGTTACATTTTATACAAAAACAGAAATTGAAAGAGTGCAGTTTTCAAGGACTATTCACATTTCACAACGTTTTCTACAAAAAAAAAACTGTGCAGAACATGTCATTTTATGTGGAAAAAAAATTTTCTTTGCAAAATACATCCTAGACTGTGAAGATTCTCATTGGTCAAGAATTCTCTCCATTTTTGTCAAGGATTCAAATAAATTTTCTTTTCGTCCATCTTCTCTCCTTTGCTCTGCTCTAACGATTCTGGGGTGAGCTACATGATGGAGTTATGTGCCTTCTACCCCAAGATGTAACGCATTCCCCAACAACACATGGAGTGAGGCTAAGAAACCCCACACTTTGTCTTTTTCTTTATGCATCAAAACACAGGGCCAATTCAAAGATCAAACTGAGCCATGCTCCACAAATACTCATACAACACTTACTGGGGGTACCAGCAGAAAGATCCCCTACTCTGATTGTGTAGCAGTTTAGGGTAGCAATAAGTACATTTTTCTCTTTCTTCTCAATTTAACTGCCTGTTCACTCAGCCAGTCCATTAACCCCTCTTATGTACAAACAAACACCTGCTCTCTGTTTGAGGAAAATTATCCATACCCTATGCAATTAAGCTTAGGGGAAAAAGCTTAGTTCCATCTGTATGAATGAAAAGTTTTGGCAATGTACCTCCTTATGTCAACTATGAAATGGATCTCTGCTCGATTTTCTGCTTTGATCTTCAGACAGTATTTTTTTTAAAAAAAATATATATTTGTGTAGTAGGTCCTACACCAGTGGTTCTCAACCTGTGGGTCCCCAGATGTTTGTGGACTTCAGCTCCCAGAAGCCCCAGCCACTATGGTCAATGCTCAGGGCTTCTGGGAGCTGAAGTCCAAAAACATCTGGGGACCCACAGGTTGAGAACCACTGTCCTACACCATAAACCTATTGAAGTGTGTTTTGCTTCCAGAAGTTCTCGGAAGACGGCCATACCTTTTTCCAGGAAAATGTATTCTATCCCTCTTTGCTCAACTCTTGCTTTCCAAAATTTCTCCCCTGATATAGTATGTCAAGAATCACAATGAACAACACAGAAGCAGTGCAGCTAACTCTTTTGATCTAGGCTGACGTTAGCCAATAAGCTTCAGCAGACTGCAAGTCACAAAAGAAAAGAATATATTCAACAATTTGTACAACAATGGTACAAGAAGAAAGGATAGCTGTATGGCTGGTCAAGAAAAGATTTGAGAGTTTTTCCCCTTCTTTCCCCACTTGTTGCTTGGCGGACTGAACGTGTGCCCAGAAACTCGAAGCATCTCAGCAAGAACATGACGACTCTACTGTCACAGAAAAGAGACGTGTACAGCTGTTTCTCTTAGGCAGATCAGATCATATATCAAGCAGAAAACAGGCCAAAGTCATCATATGTCTGACCAAGAAAAACAGATACATCCTTCAGAAATTAGGACGTGGAAATTTAACAGCATCTCAGTCCGTGAGACCAAGAAATCTCTTCAGATACTGTAAAAAGACATCATATTCCTTTTACACGTTGCACAGAGTCATGTCACATTGTAACCCCACTATCCTGAAATCACATACAATGACTGGATAAGGTCATGTGGAAAAGGAACTGACTGAAAAACAGGTCAGAGATGACCTCAGAGGATGGCTGAGTTTAACTTAATGGCTCTTGAAAGGAGAACAAAAGGAATCTCCTGAAAGAGCAAAACCCCCTGTGGTTTGCATATCCTCTGGAAAACCAAGCCACAAAAACTGGCTACCCACTTCATTTGACTCCCAGTTGTTAGAAACTTCAAAGAAAGAGCTTTTGGTTGAGAGCTCTGGTTCAGGAAAACAGGAAGATTTCAAACAAATCCTCACACCTATCCTTTTCCTGATCCCTGGTTACACTGCCATAAAAATCTTTTATCCCATCTGCCTGATTCGGCCATTTGTTTTTCCCCAGGAAAAGGGTCTGCTCCACCCCAGGCATATGTGCTCTATATTTGCATTCCCTTTTGGGGCTTTAGCTAGCTTTTCTCTCTCTCTTTTCTCTCACTGGCTGGCCATCTCTCTCTCTCTCTCTCTCTCTCTCTCTCTCTCTCTCTCTCTCTCTCTCTGTTTTAACGAGCTGTCTTATGTTTTCCTGAAACAGCAGCCTTCAGGATTGGGTGCAGTATATTCGCTTTGTCCCCTCAATCTTTCCCTTTCTTAGGATTGTCAAACTAGATAGCCCTTGTGTGCTTGTATGCTTTGTGTGCGTGAATGAGAAATTTTGCCAATTTTGCCAAATAAAAAACCATTTAAAAGGACATTTGACTTCTCTCTTTCTCATGCAGTCTGACCTCGTAAACATAGGATAAAAGATCTCACTGCATTGCCCTACCCTCCATTTTGCCAAGCTGTGCTCTGCTAATTTCTTCAACCTTTGTAAAATTCAGGTGTCTCCCATGGGACCCCCAAAAGCCAGGGTAACAACATGATAATGTTCTAAAGAGCCTACTCAAGGGAATAGCCATAGATTGAGAGCAGCCACCACAAACTGATTGCCATCAGTTTGATCAAAACGTTTTATCAGAATCCTGTTCTCCAAATTACCTCTGGAATCTCAGCTGTCTTGCCCTGAGGAAGAATGAAGAAGAGAATGAATAAAAGTAGAACAGAGCTCTTCAACACTAAACATATCAACATACATTTTCAGTTCCTCAATTACCTCCTGGTACCTTGCAGCACTGGTACAGAGGAGTTAGAGAGATTCCTGCAGCAAGAACTCAATGAAGTTGTAGAAACTATGTTGTAGGAAATGAATGAATACAGAGTTTTCCATTCTTTACAGGATGACAGAAATCAACAGTAACAAGAGAGTTTCTGTACTTCTGTGCTGCTTCTGGAGAACAATCTGTGGATGACTTTGAAATAAGGTATGCATGGAGAATCTGCATCAGCACTCCTCCCTTGGCAAAAGCAGAAGTAAAGCCATCATTCTCAGCTCTGAAGAGGATAAAGACTTTCTGCACAGCACTAGGACAAAGGACAGAACCAACCCCTTGACAATGTTCTCTGTCAAGAAATGACTGATTAAGGAAATCCTAGATTTCACCCCTCAGACAACAGAACCATGTCTATACAGATGAGAAAAAGTGGAATAGCTCTAATTACCTAATCATCAGAGCCATGAAAAGCCACCTATGGCTCTTAATGGACCAAGAAGTCTAGACAGTCTATTGGTTAGATTCACCATTCTTCTTCTTATGTTATGTTCAAGAGATAGAAGTTTTTATTCACAGATTCTGACTCTTTTATCTCTTCTTTATAATGTTGCAATTATATCAGAGGTCATTTGCTTCATAAACAGGAATCATTAGGCACCAACATCAGTATGAACTCTGACCACCCATGAAGAGACTAACTGCTATGGTAAAATATAATTCAAACCAACCAGGAATACTGTTTGTAGAACAGCAGGGCCCCAAAAAACATGGATGCCACTCATCCTATAAACTGTTTCTGATTCTTTTCTCTGGCTCCACATTTTCTACTGCTTTGAATGAATGAACGTAAACTAAATCTGCAGCATTTCTGAACTCCTCTTTGTTTGTTTCTGGAGAAGATAAGGGGTTGGTTTTTTTTCTTCTGCTTGTTTCAACAATACTTTACTATCATTGCATGATTTCATATTCATAGGTTAGTGGAGTGTATACATGTAGTTCTTGATGTCTCTTTTAAGATTTTTGTATGCTTGACCAATTGTTTTCTAACATACTATTCTCATATGATGCTCACATTTGGATTCAGAGTGCCGAAACAAACAAAAAGGTTTCTCACTTGATCCCATTTCAAAGGATAATCATTCACCTACAAACCAAGAGATGTGATCCCAACAGCATACTACAGTAAAAAGCTCATGCATCACAGAAGGGTGTGGAAGGTCAAGATCCCTTGAGGTAAATCAGTCCACAGTCTTCCTTACGATCAATCAGTTCCCATGACCTCTTTCCTCACCCTGTCTGAAAACAAAAATGTTTGTCTGACCTGAAGTTTTGACCTTACACATTTGGCAATGTTGATAACAACAAATTCAATGATTTCCAGTTACTCAGTTCATTCCTTTCTGTATTAATACCTTTTAGTTTTGCTGTCTCACACAGAACTCATCCCTCCTTGGCAATTATTCCTGCGGGATTTTATCTCAGCCAATTACCTACTATTCAGTTAGGCTGTGGAAATATATATGTCGTTTTGAACCAGGGTAGACTAAAAAGAAGCCCAGTGACTAGACAAGTGCTTTATTTTATACAGAGTGTGACAAAGCACTGCACAAGTTTAGTGTAAGCTGACCCATGCCCCTCCATCTGGCCTGTATCACCAGAAGCATATCTAGGGTGGGGCAAGTAGGGTACATGCCCTGGGCACTACTGCCAGAGGAGTGCAAAAAAGCTGTGCACATAGGGGTGGGGGTAGGAGTAAGAAGGTAGCAGCACAACTTCCTCACTTGCCCTAGATGCTGTTTATGCCAGACACACCATGATGCTCTCCAGTGTTCTGCCAAAAGGCCATGCCTATGACAAGCCACATATTAAAGACTGTATCCTTAAATAAGATGAGTCAAATTCAGAATTCTCAGTTGCAGACAGTTTTTCAACATGTTCACACTGATCCCCTAGAAGATATTATGACCAGATCTTCAATAATTTAAAGGTTCTTGTCTGATATCCCAGGAATGCAAAGTCCATTCATAGTTCTGCCAAAAACTCCTTTGTTAAAAGGGAGTACTGACTTATACTGACTTGTTCAACAGTGCTGTAAAACTGGTAGTCCAATGTCACAAAGGCTTCACTGCTACATAATATACAGTTTACCCTCCATATATGCAGGGGTTCCATTCCAGGAATCCGTAAAACAAAAAAAATGTGAAACGTCATGTCCCATTATAGTCAATGGTTGCTGCGTCCATTGACTATAGGGGATGTGACTTTTGTGTGACCTGGCATTTGTGTGTACAAAGGTTGGGGTAAGGGAGAGCCCTCTGTAATAAAATTATTTTATCATTCCATTCATTATATTGTCATCAAATCTATAAAAGCTGTTTTTTGGTTCCATTACATAGTTTAGCAGTAATAACAAGGCCTAGCATTACCCTCACAGAATCCTACAAGCTTTAGTTTAGCAAACCCTCTGAACAACCAATTAAGGCAAGTCAATAATTTGCATGTGAGTCCTGGGAGACAGCACTTCTTTGAGGTCACTTACTGAATACATGGCACAGAGATTGAGAAATTTAGAGCTGAAGAGGGATGACTTGATTCATATCTCATTCTCTTATCAATATGACACACCAGCTCTTTATCATAGTCCTCCATCACTCTTCTGCATATGAACCCGGAGATGGCACTATGCAGATTGAATCCTGACTGTTTTCAACAGCTTACATTATTTTCTACAGTCTGGTCTAGAATAGGAAGGAGGTGTTGTAATCCAGTGCATTTAGAGCATATCAGGTTAATGAAGGACAACATGCACAAGATTGTTGGCAAGCCTGCTAGGGGAATGAGCAAAATCTAATTCCTTCTTGTAAAAAACATTGATCACAAGGGTAGGAAGATACCCAAAAATCCAGGAAGATGTGCAGCAAAGAAAGCCTCCATGGGTTTCGTGGACGTACAGCATTCCCTCAATGGATCATACAATACATAGTCTGCTCTCCTTCCCCTGTAACTTATGATCATAGGCTTTATGTTAGAACTACACAGTCACAATGAATTCTTAAAGAGTGGACTAAAGATTTATTTTACATACATGTAACCTTAGAGACCAAACAAGACAGCTATTAAACAGACACGAGGAAAATGATTTTATTCATTTGAGTAGCACCAGTTAGCTCTAGCTGAGAGCATGCTGGACCTGAGGGCTTGAATCTCTCAAGATCAACTACTGAATCATGCTTGAGTTTGTCTCTTTTTCACCTGCTGTTGTTGTTGTTGTTGTTATTGTTGTTGTCATCTGTGAAGCAGGAACTGGAGTCACTTACCTCCACAGGGTTGCTATGAGAACTAAATAAATGATGGAAAATTCAGCAGATCAAATCTGTTATGTGAGTAGTTAGCCATAACAAAAGTGAATGAATACTTTTCTTCTCACTGTGAAGCTTGACCAAAGACAATAGAAGAAAGGTTTTTTCGTACGTCATGCTACACTCAGATCTTCCAGTGATTGTGACTCAATGCTGACGTTACTTGGAACTATATTCTGAGTTTATTTGTGTATGATGTGACAACTTTCTTCCCTGTTCATAATGAAAAGCAATTCAGTGTTACTTTCATGGAACAGCACTAAATCTTAACGAGTAGAAAAGGCTAATATCAAGGAAATTCCCATTTTAGGAGCAGGCAATTTATTTTAAGAAGTATTATGATTTTTGGCATCTCTTCAACAACGAGCTGAAACTTTGGAAATATGCATCCAAAGACTGGATCCAGACTAAGTCATGAAAAAGGCAGACCTATTGCTATCAACATAATTATCATAAGTAACTAGTTTCATTGATTTCAGTAGGCTTACTCTAAGAGTGGATCTAACACCTTGTTTGGGATAGTGCTGCCTAAGCTAGAGACTTAGTACAGATAATCATGATGAAAACAGTGAATTCATCCTCCTTCTCTTATTCCCATGCCTCAACACACAGTAATTTCATATAATAAAATAAAAAAATTCTGCGGAAACATCAATATTTACCTTCACAGAATGGCTGCTGCTACCAGAAGCTTCTAACATGGTTGCTCTCCCCTACACCCACTGCCAGATGCTCATGTGTACCCCAGGATGTACTGAATGATTGCTGCCAGCAGGAAACATAATACTAGTTCACTGGCTTAAATGTATTGCACGTTACCAGGCATAATGCCTTTGGGGTTGGCTGAAAAGAGACTGAAATGACCAGAGGTGACTCCTTTGCTAGACTTAAGCACATCTTAAACACATCTGTTGGTTGAGACAGCTGTTGGGAGTTTAGCAGGCACTGCACAAAGAGTAGGGACATCTCTAATTACAGAATGATACAGAAATCATTGAATTTCAAATGGCACAGCTGCAGAATCAATGCTCCCAGGGTAACACTGGATTTTACAGTGCAGTGATTCCCAACCTGGGGTACACATATCTCTAAGGTATGTACCAGGACATTTAGGGGTACACGAAAAAATTGAATAATGGCAGGAAAAGGCACATACATCAAGAATACAAGTCAAAAGTTGTGTAATTAATTGAACATTCAGTGATGAAACAGTTTTCCTTTGCTATGTAACCATGATAAAAGCCCTGCTCCCTTGCTTTGTTATTTTGGCAAATGGTGGAGAGTCCCTCCCTAAACAATGTGCTGTGAACATGCCACTACAGTGTACATGTTCAGCGGTGCACCCCTCACAGGCTCAGCTATCACTCTCCTCCACTTCACAAACATTCCAGTGCTGTTATGTTGGGACCAGTGTACATATAAGCAGGCATCTCAAGTCAGTCTTGAGAGCAGTGTTCAGTGAATGAGTTCTTCCAGATCTTCTCTGTATCTCTTCCCTCTGTCATTGCTTTAAGCTTTAAATTAATTTTTCAATTTCTGTATCATCAGATATGGATCAGTGGTTGAAAACCAGCACCTTAAAAGCCGAGGGGGGAGGGGGGATGTAATGTAGAGAATGACCAGCCACCAAGAATTTCTCAGGACATGTCTAACAATTTTAGTCACTGGTTTAGTGAAAAACAATTTAGTGCAAAACGGTGAGAAGGCACAGTCTTCAGTTGTTCAAACAGGTAAAAAGAGAATGTGGTGAATAAATGAAGTGCGGATTTTCATATATACGAGATGAAGGCTGTCCTAAGCCCCAGTGTGTAGTGTGTAAGTAAATATTAATATGAAGGGATGCTAGTGAAAAAGAAAGTTGGGAACTATTGCCTTAGTGGGTCAAAAAGCCCCAACCAGCATTGTTGTTCCATGCTAAAGTGATCTGCAAGCTGCAGCACAGGTCACATTTAGATGTCTACCTCTAGGTAGAGATCACCCTTCAAAATGGTTCAAAGCAATGTCCAGATAGTGGAAAATGCTGTTGCTCTCTTATCAGCAGTTTGAAACCAGCATCAGCTATCACCTCTTCTGAAAGATGTATACTAAGTGCCAATTCACTTCCACACCATCAAACTTTTACAGTCCTGATCATCCTGGCTCTCAGTGGATTCCATTAACATCACCTTCTGTACAAGGTCTCCCCACTGTCAGTTTAAGTGAGGTCTAGCTATTCTCTTATGTTCTGAAAAACATTTATGATGGACAGAGCAATTTATTTTCCCTATGTGAAAATTCAATCCATAGCATCCATAGCTCAGCTGTAGACCACACATTTATATATCTCAGGTTCCATCCCTAACTTCTCCAGGCAGACCTAGAAGAAGGACCTATCCAAAGTGTAGACAATATGGGTGAGACCCACCAAAAGACAGAAATACAGCAGTGTCTTATGTTCATCTCAAGGGTGTGCCATGGCAAATCAGAACTTTCAGCTTGCTACAGTTTCTTCTTCTCTGAGCCAAGCTCTGTACGAATTGTGATTCAATACACCATACACTGCCAACTGGACATTCAAGAAACTGCTCATTTCTGCCACCTGCCCTGGAGCTACAAAAACAAGTGCCAGGCATCTGATAGGTACAGTTGGTGTGCTGCATTTAATTATTCCAGCCATGGGTTGTCCAGTTCTTTATAAAGCCTCCTTTAATTTTTGTTTAAAATTTTCAATGATCTTTAAGGCTACTTGTCACCACTGTCTTTTGGGAATGTAACCTGACCAGTCTGACTGAATCACAGAGTAACAAGTCCAGTGACTAAGTGGAGGCACTGATAACTACTTGAGCAGTCAATAAGAAACACAAAGTTCTCACATTCTGCTGCACAGGGCATTGCACAATTCAGTACTCTAAAAGGGTTTTAAGTGCTTGCATCTGATGAATAAGACATTGGTCACTATGGAATAGATCCTCTGATTAGATATAACATTGATTGTTTTTTGGGGTTCCTAAACTATCTGTGCTTTAGCTTGAGACACTAATGGTGTTACATGGTGACAAGGTGAATAAGAGAACAGCATTCCTGTGCATTGAATAACTGTGTAGAAGGGGAAGTTTTGGAAGGTGCAGCTTTTCAAATTTCTGCATGAAAACTGGCCTCACCAGAATTCCCCTCTACTCCACAGATCTCAAAGGAAGAAGAGTCCTGTCTTCTAGTCACATAACAGCAGAGGTGGGTAGCACAGACATCTAGAACAGGGCTAAGCATCTGTGGCAGATATGGGAGGGACTAACTTTTTTTTTAATTCTTGGACCCTGTGGGAGCTTCACAGGGTACATCAACATACCCCAAACATATGGAAATACATTTTTTACATAAAAAACTTGGGAGGACAGCCGAAATCTATTTCCAGAAAAGGGAAGCTGGGGTCATTACAAAGGCCTTTGGGGGTATAAGTTACCCTTGGGTCAGATTTTTCCCACCTCTAACTTAGATTTATTGGTAGAATTTTAGTGATCTGCAAACAAACTGTAAGGATTGCTAAATTATTTAACAAAATCAGCAACAAAATTACTCCTCTCTCCATTATACTACTGGAATAAAGAAAGCTTCAGGTAATTGGGAGTGGATTATCTGCATGGAAGGACTGTGGGATGCATACCCTTTAATCTCTTTAATTCTCATGTCTTTGGCAGTAGATTCCACTAAGTGAATGCCACATACAGCTCCACCAGAGGTAAAAAAAATGCAACTTCTTTTCAAAAACAGTCTTTGCTCCAAAATGTTCAAAAATTACCTCTAAGAGGGATGAATGAGATTTCCACCATGTCTGGAGAAACGTTTGGAGATACATCGTTTCTCATAAAATTATCATGTTTGCTATACAAATAGTCCAATGTATTCCAGCAATAGTTACAAATGGAACTCCTCATTTTTTTTAAAAAAATACATATTTTGTTACAAATTGAACTACAAGGTAACTGTTCAGAACTTTTTTGGTTTTGCTACTTTACTAGGAGCAGGGGTGAGAAAGCAATACAAACAGAAGAAACCACCAATATTAGTAAAACAGAGAAAATTATTTTGTTTCCTCTAAACTTCCATCAGGTGATATAAAGCATTCATTACCATAAAATGAACTGAAAATAGTATACTAAAACAAAGATTTGCAGTGATCCATTTGTCAAGGTATCCAGCAAGGCAGCAGGTCAGATAAGCTCTGACAACTCCTGAAGAGGAAGGACGCCAGCTAAATAGACCCAAAGCCTAGCACAGCTGTGCCTTGATTGATTGTTGCCAGTTATAAATTCTGAGAGAGTGACACTGAGTCTCTCTTTGCTGCCTGTACTGTGTGAAGCTGGGTCTAGGTAAGGCCCTTTCCTCATGTGGAGAGGGAAACAGGGAAAACGCTCTAAAACAGAGCTTACCGGCAGCCGGGTAAGTCCGTCGCTATGCAGAGCAGCGTGATCTCGCTTTTCCGCAGTCCTCAGGCATCCAAAATGGCGACCTCGGCATCCAAAATGGCGGCTTCCAGCTGGCGGAGGCTCTCCACCAACCAGAGAAGCTCGGCAGCCTAAAGCCCGCCCCGGCAGATCTGCAGGCACACACTAGTGCACGCCTGCAAATCTGCATCGGAGCACGGCGACAGAGCTGCACGGGGCTGTGTGCTCTGTGCTTTATAAAAACCTCTGAAAAGAGGTTTTTAAAAACACGCTGCGCCACCAGCTCTGGTTGCTTCGGAGTGGACTGAGGTGCAGAACAACAAAAAATAGTCCGCCCCAATCCACTCCACGGTGCAGAAGACCTCCGTTGGAGGTCACTCTGCACCATTTTAATACCCCGGTGCGGAAAGGGCCTAAGTGTTCCTCTATGGCCCTTTCTGCACGAGGTAAGTAGTACGGCGTGGTGCGACCTCTGAGGGAGGTCGTCCGCACCATGGGAGCGGACTGGGTCGGACTACTTGTTGCAGTTCCACACCTCAGTCCGCTCTGGAGCGACCCAAAGTGGCCATGCAGCGTGCTTTTTAAAAACCTGTTTTTACAGGTTTTTCAAAAGCATGGAGCGGGCCACTCTGTGTGACTCCGTTCCCGTGCTCCGGTGCAGATTTTCAGGCATGCACCAATGCATGCCTGCAGATCTGCCGGGGGCGAGCTTCCAGCTGGCGAGCTTCTCCGGTTGGTGGAGAGCCTTCACCAACCAGAAGCTGCCATTTTGGACGCCAGAACTGCCATTTTGGATGCCGGGGACTGCGGAACAGCGAGCTCATGCTGCTCCGCATGGGCATGGACTTAGCCAGCTGCCGGGAAGCTCCATTTCAGTGCATTTTCCTCCATTTCCCCCTCCAGGTGCAGAAAGGGCCTATATCTGAAGAGGCAGGACTACCTGTTGGAGCTCGCAGCATCCCCTGTTCTGTTTGTGGCACCGTGATCTCTTGCTGTACAGCAGGCCCTGGCATGCCTTCTGTTTCAACCTCTGGCGTGCCCTCTGCTTCAGACTCTGAGTCAGAGTCCATGCTCTGGAAGCAGGGCATGACAGAGGGGAACACTTGGGCACTTTATTTTACACAGTTTAATCATCATTCTAAAAGAAATGCCAAGGGTTTTTCAATTTTTCCATTGTTTTCCAGGAAAAAAAGTCATGAAAGGAAATTATTGGAGGGGGGAGAATGGCTTTTCAGGCTTTTTTTTCCTCAGCTTTGCATCTTTACGCTCCTCAAAGTCTCCCTTTTGCTAGCCAGCTCCACATCTTTTTCTGACTATACTGTACCATTTCCTAATCCCTCACCCAGGCTGTCAAGTATATAAGCCAAAATTCTTTTGGCTTGGAATCACCATTAGCATCAAGAGTAATTCACAAAAGTGCTCATCTAGGATGTCGCAGCATCTGGCCCTTTCTGCTCTCAAGAGTGTTCATATCATAAGTCTTAACAGAGAATGAGCTGACAACATGAAGCTCAAAGAGAATTTAGTGTGGTTGGGTGATTAGCACAAGTTCTAAAGTCTGGAGATACAGGAAGGTGAGCAAGCCACTCTGACAGAACATTTTATTGGTAGATGGAACCAAACACCTTATCTTTACTTAATCATAGCAGAAATTCCAAGATTAAAAGAAAAAGAGAGGGAGTGATCATGCAGACTATGCCTGATTTCCTTCTTTTACGACCTACAAGTTACAGCAAATACTTCCAACTCTACCAATATTTTGGAATGTTAGCCTGAAATGGGAGTCAATGCATATCAAAAACAAGCATTTAAAAACAAAAGAAAGGTGAATAAACAAATGGAGGAGGGCCAGACTGTGTATGTTTTTTTCCTGGATAGGTTTCCTTGCACAGACCAGCAGCATAAACCTTCAGAAAGGCAAGGAGAAGTAATTGCAAAGGGTGAGCATTCACTGCCATGGAAACCCACCAGGCGACCTTGGGCAAATCACATTCTCTCGGCCTCAGAAGATGGAAGAGGTTAACCTTATAGACCATGACCTTAGAATCGCAATAAGTCAGAAAAGGTACACAACAACAACAAAGAGTTCTCTGTAAAATCATCAAGCTCCTCACAAAAGATGCAAAATCTGCAATACTACTGGCTGCAGCAACTTCGGAGCTGAAACCGGGGTTGCTGAAATGAAAGAGAAGTGGGAACTTGTAGCATCAAAACCAGATTTTGAAAAAGTTTTTTTTTTATTACAATTCCCAGACTCCTTTTTGGATGCCATCATTCAAAAAGGCAATGCTTTCAAGTTCTGAAAAACTATTTGAAACATTTGAAAACATGATATAGCTTCGTTTTATGAAGGCTTATTGGCTGATGCCACAACTGGCAGCAGTTCCTGTTTTTATCTATTTGGCAACACAGTGTGTAGCGCCCACCAGTGGACATCTCCTGCCATAGTTTTTCTCCTCAAGACCACATTTTTGCCATTTTTTTTAACCACAAGGCCCAGGAACAAACGTACATCATGACACAGAATTGTTCTGAAGAATTGTGAGAGAGAAACACCTGAGAAACTTCTGTTGATGGAAGCAGACAAAAATATTAACAGGAAAAAGAAAAAAAACCACATGCTTCCACCACTGCTAATGCCAATATCCCCCTCTCCTAAAAATAAAAGCATTTTATATAATGCTTATCCTTGAGAAAATCATCATCTGAATGGAACAGCAAACGAGAGAATGGATTTCACTCACCCCAGGCCCAATTAAAATTAACAAAGGAAATGTGTAGCCGCCAGCAGCAGCCTAGAGATGTTAGTGTGGCAGAACTAATTCTTCAGACAACCAGAATGGGTAGAAATATCAGTTGGATATATAGAGATAGCTTCTGCCAGCATATACATAAAAAACATAATATAGGGGCTGAACTGTAAACTAGGAGCTGAGCCATTACTTGCCACTTCAGAGGAGTATTGGTTAGAAAGGGAACAAGGCACACAGTGTACACAGTGCTTGTCCTGAGACTTAGGTGTGCTCTTCCTCCCTTTCCCATGGAAGCTCAGGATATGTTTAGATGAGTTTCTCAACAATACTCCTTGTCTACGATGCAAAGCCATATGCAACAAAAATAGGCCAAGCAGACACAAACTGTGCCACACGCAGCATTCCCATACACTTTGACTTTCCTGACTCGGCAGAGACAGACTCAATTAATCTTCTACTGTCCCACTTGTTCATTTAAAATGTCCTGATTTCTATTGTTTCAGGTGCTGATTTCAACATGCAAAAACACTTCACACTTAATTAACTTAGTAGAGTGGAGAGGAGAGAAATAGGCAGAATCTTGCCCTTCCCAGCAGGTTCAAGCAAAAGTAAACTGCTGCAGTCTCTCCCAGCTTGTTTATTTTAACTGATTCATAAGTTTTGTCATCTGACCACACTCTGATGTTTAGTCATATGTGTCCTAGTTTTCATTTCTGAAATGTTGATGGGTATGGCATACCCACTTTCACTCTATAAACCTATCTGTGTCTATAATTTTAAATAGATATGGCAGCTGCTTTTATTTTTAGCAAGGAACCAACATCCTGGACAAAACAGCATATGGAAACAGCAGCATATAGCTACACATATTTTCAACCAGAGAATAAAAGACATTAACGTTCACTTCCAGCTCAATGCCAAAAGCAACACAACGAACTGTATTGTATACTGCACCTTCCTGATGGGTGGCTATAGAGTGATAAAATCAAATTTTCTTTCTGTGTAATCTGTGAATTGGCCCATAAATAGAATCTGAACCCAGATCCAAATCAAATATGCAGTTCAATGGAGTATTCTGAAATACATGAGATCCTACAAAGGAACTTTGTCCTTGTCAAAGGAAGTAATCAACATATTTGAACATTTTCAGGCTGATGCAGTCATAACTGTACACACTGTGTCTGGCATCCCATTGATCAGTATCAATCAACTAGAGCAGACCCACTGAATCAGGTATTAAATGGTGAGTCAATAATTAGGTAAATCCCAATAATTTAATGGGTCTACTCCAGTCAGGACTAACAGCAGAATTTAGGCCAGTGTCTATCTGACCCTTCCTGCAAGGTAACATATGGACTCTATCATCAAGAAGTCCTGAGGTATATTTAGTGTTGGGGATGTAATTCTTCACCAAGTTTCTTCTTAAAGGTAACAACAAGTAATTTCAGCAATTTTCTTCTCATTTTCAGAAAGTCTTTGAAAACCACACAGTTTTTACAGGTTATTCACAATTTGAGACTTATTCTGTACAAAATTTGTTTTCGTTGCCTTGCTTAGGAAACAGAATTTTGTGCTTAAGAAACAGTATTTGCTATCTGGAAAATAATATTTCAATGCAGGAATGCGAATTCCTATGCATAAAATGCTGTTTTCTGCTCAGAAAACACTGTTTTCTATGCAAATCTACATGAGTGGATTTTACGGAGAATAAATCCCTATAGCATTTAAATAAATAAAACACTATAGCATTTTCTGAGCAGAAAACAGGATTTTCTGTGCAGGAATTAATATTTCTAGATTGAAATATTATTTTCAATGCAGAAAATGCTGTTTCTGGTACAGAAAATTATATTTTCTGAACAAAACAATACGTGCAAATTTTGTGCACAATAGTTTCAAACTATGAAGGTTCTCAATAGTTCAAGATTTTTCTCATCAGTGTTTTTCAACACTTGAAAAACATATTTTTCAACCATTTTTGAATATATTCAAATATTCTTTCCAGCTCTACACCTAATTAAGCTTTTAGTGTCATAAATGTAGATCTATATGTGTACTGATCTCTCTTAAAACACACAAGGGAATGTTCTTTGCAACAGGGAAAACTTAAATGATGCTGATTATTGTTCAAATTAATCATACTTACCAGGAAGAGAGATTATTTTCCGAATCTACAGAGTTCACTGCAACAGAATGCCCATTCTACAGAAAGGCAAGCCAATTATTGCCCTGAACTACCTCTAAAGTTAATATATTCCACCAAATTTATTTTCACAGATAAAAATTTCACAAAAAAATTGCACACAAGAAGCAAACACCACATGATGCAAACACATAAAAAATACTCCCATATACATTTGCGCTAACCACACACAGACCACTACTAAATTCTTTTCCCAATACACACAAATATGCACCCCATGCACTCCCATCCATTCACCAATATTTAGTCATTGCATCATCATACAATCACACAGATATAATCCATTTTTCTTCACCTCAAGGACTCAAACAGACACTCAAATTTTTTTTAAAAAAGCATAAAAGCAAAACATGAAGTGGCAAAAGGCCTGGATGGGCACCGTTTGAGGCATCTGTGACGGAGCCCAACAAAGTTATTGGAGAAATAGGTATGAATTATTCCTTTCATCCTGTTTTAATTTTAGCAGTCCTATGATAAGTGCCACTCCTTGGTGCACGAGTAAAGGACTGGAATTATGAACTGGAAACCTCAGCTTACCAATAAATGCCAACCTCTTCCCCAGTGTAGGAGTTCACAGGCTCCCATATAACAAAAGAAACGACCAGCATTAGCAAAACAAAGGAATTTATTTTGTCTCTCTTAGTTCTCCATAGCAGACACATCACACTTACTGCTATAAAAAGAACCAAGAAAAGAAAATCGAGACCAGGAATTGCAATGATCTGATACTGTACAAGATCTTACATAAATGTCTTCCTCAAATAAAGTTTTTAGAAATAACTAGGGGGAAGTAAACAGGGTTGGGAAAGACTCCCGTTGGAAATCCTGGGGAGACACTCTCAGTCAACATAGATAAGATTATATTTAGCTGGACAAAATACTAAACTGACTTGTTCTAAGGCATTCTTTTTTCTGTGAGAGAACACACATTGCACATCAAACTTGTCTCATATCCTGGGGACAGTTGTTACTCATGTGAAAAAAAAAACAGTACAAGAGTGCCACAGGCAAAACTTGGAAATGTTACTTTTCTGGCTGACTCCCAGAATCTTTTAGCCAGCATATCCTGCATCCATCCCAGCTGGAGGATTCTGGGAACTATAACTCCAAAAGCGTAAGTTTTCTATATTCTGAACAGGAACACGTTTTCAGCAGTGGCACTGTCATTATGCTGCCTTGTGCTGGCTACTCAAATCCTACAGCAGAGAGACTCTTCTACTCAGAGACTCCTGTCCAACATAACCCTCTGTCACACGTTTGGAGCATCCGTGCGCACTGTAATCTCTCCACTCCGGAAGCTGCAGCTGAACTTGTAAACAGGCAGCACAAGTTGACAGGAGCGTAAAAGTTATGAGGCTAAGACATGAAGCAGAACTCTGCAGCGTCCCTGTAAACTCACAGTGTCACTCCTCAAACAAGTCAGGCAGTCGATTTAGCTAATTAAGGCTATTTTAGCCAATTCAGCTAATTCAAGTTAGTAACTTGATTTAGCTAATTAAAGATACAAATCCTTCTTATCCCCATAGGCTACCTTGAAGCAATTTACTAAAAATATATTAGACTTAAAAACAGACTAAGCTAAAAATATACTATACAATAACACTTCCATTAAAAACCATATTTTTTTTAAAAAAAATCTTTTTTAAAAAGTAAACTCAAGCCAAATACATCCTTCATCTAGTACAAGAGAGAACACCAAAGGTAACCACCAAAGCTAGACCTGTAAACTGATCAAAACTGTTCCTCTGCCCAGAAAAAGAGAAACATTTGCTCCTGGCTTCTAAAAAATGATGAATTGTGAATAAGCTACTATAGAAAAGCACATTCAGCCTAATAATGAACAAGGAGGGATAAAGAAGATTGATCATATCTGAACTGAAGTTGGAAAGGAGAAGTATTTTCTATCTTATCTTACTACAAACCATATCTGGCTCTGTTCTTTTGGTACAAGTAATCCTGACTTCAAAAGAATTTCTCAAGTTGGAACTGGCCTGCCAGATGTGCCTCTCCTAAACTGATGATTCTGTTCCTCAGGGTGATTGGCATGAAATATTCCTGATTGGTACATAATGACTTTGATTAATAAAGTAATACAGAAAAAAGATAATAAATATGCTAAAACAGATAACAGCTCTGCTGAAACAAGTTATTGCAACCTGAGGTTACTACAAAGCATTCGTTTCACAGTATTTTATTAATGATCAAAGCAAGCACAGATTTTTTTTTAAAAAAATTACAATTTGTCAATTTCTTTTTAACAGTAGGAGCTGAGACAAAAAAAAATCAGACAAACACAAGAGAATATTTAAGGGTGCCCAGCTGTAGCCAGATAAAGGACCTTGTAGGCACAATAACAACTGTCAAGAACATTTCCTGATAGCCTTAAGACTAAACTTTGTGTACACGCTTATGTAGGAATAAGTACCATTGAACACACTGGCACATACTTCTGAGTAACCATGCTGCTCCACAGTCAAGTCCAAGGCATGCCTAGATCTTTAAAGTAGAGTACGCAACTCAGACTGCTAAGTAATGATAGCAGGTTTATGCTCATGCTAGTACTTTACATACATTTTAATATAAATCCATAAAATTAATGCAATGTACTTAATATAAACAATCATTTGTAAAGCTTTGCAAATGCCATCTAACTTGGCAGCCCCCACAGATTCTTGTGGTAACAAATTCCACAATGTAAAAATGCACTCTGTGCGTATGTGCTTCCTTCTACCTATCCTGAATCTCCAACCATTTACTTCTTTTTAGATTTCCCCCTGCAGAAAGGTAGAAAAAGTCATCATTGCCTATTTTTTTCTCAAATCACACACAATTTTATTCACCTCTGTCACAAACCCCCCTCACTTTTTTCCTAAGCTAAAAAAATGCCTGAAACATTTCTTCATTTTATTTGCCCATTTCCCATACCTTTTCCAGCCCTGTAATGTACTTTGGGAAGTAAGGTTACTTAACACAGATTATTCATGCCTTAAGTGTTAAGAGACTGTAGATATATACAAACATACAAAGCCTCTGAAAATGACTCTCCTTTTTACAAAGGCTATTTATGCCCACCAAACACCTTCTTTTAATTCTCAACCTCTGTATAGCTAGAAACGTGGAAGCTGATGGAAGAAAAGTTCATCCCTTGATACATTTTGAAAGAAGCCTCTAGAAAGTTCAAAATGTTTTTAGTTATGTAAGACTGACATGACCTGACCTTTCCTGACCTGACCTGACCTGACCTGGTTATCTCATTTCACATCTGAATATTGTTAGTTCTGGATAAAATGTCTGCTGAAGCTTATTGAACTGTTCTTCCCTTTTGTGGTATAGAAATCTTTTCCCTATTTTTTCCATGTTATTGCTGCCTCAGGTACCAAAGTTTCTATTAAAAGAAGAAGTAACGCCCATCTACTTAACTGAGATACACTTGTAGCTTGCTTTAAGATTTCATCACATCTAAAGTGGCACTCAAAAAAGCAAGAGCATTCACAGTTACATCAGTGGCTGCCACTTCTCTTATAAACACAAACCCCATGGACTGATTCTTCACAGCCGATTCGTTATATTAGTATAAGTTATTCATAGAGATTTTAACTTGCTATTTGACTTTTCAGACATTTCCAGAAATGTAAAAACCTTGAAGAGTTAAACGTTTTTTAAAAAAACATAATATTTCTTTTAACAAACTGTAGAGCAATACTTCCCAGTAGAGAGCACCCGCTTGCGATGAACATAAAGTTTGATCATTTTCTCACACAGCATATCTAGCTAGCAAACCAGTATTGATCTCATAATGATTTTAGCCAATAAATCCCTGATAACTATATTTTGGTAATGGTAATAAATTATTTAGTCAACCCTCCATATACACGGATTCTATAGCCATCAATTCAGTGAACCATGGCTAAAATCATTATCTAAAAAGCAAAATTTGATTCTGTTATTTTACATAAGGGACATTTTACTACACCATTGTATATAAAGGGACTTAAGCATCCATGAATTTTGGTATCCATGGGGATCCTGGAACCGAAATCCTAGTGGATACCAAACGCCCACTGTTTTACGAATCCCTCCCAACTCTCACTCACATCCTACAGTTCTGAGGAATTACCTTTAGGAAAAGGAAGGGTTCTGTAAAGTGGATGTGCTCCCCAGACTCACATTTAAATCCTAGAAGGCAGTTTTAGAAGAAGGCAAAGTAATTTGATGAAAGAAATTCAGATTTTTAAGAAAGCTAAGGAAAGTGCTACATGGACTGAAGAAATCATCAACAAATGTTGCTGAAATCTCTCACTTTTTGTGGTTGGTCTAGAAGTAATTTCAAAGTAGGAAATTTTGTAAGAATCTTGCTTAACAGGATGTATCTGTTGCTTCTCTTTATATTTCATAACTATTATTTCAGGGCAGTGCGTAAGCATTTGGGGTCAAGTGACTGACACAACCCTTTAAAAAGTGGAAATGGTTATCCATTGTCTTTAAAACAGAGGAGGAGGCATGATAGAATATTACTGACCCATATAAGTTGAATGTAGTCAGAGAACTGATTCTAAGGCTGCACTGTGTACCTGACAATAAACCATGTTGAAAAAACAATAAAAGACTCTTACCATATGAAAAACTCTTTTGTACAAACAATCCCTACTGCCCACTACCCCCAGAATTGCAATTACAAGAAACAATGGTTGCAAAACGCATGGCTCAGTGTAACATAGCAGTTTTCGTGCAGAACTATGGCTACACTGAGTCATTTACCATCTCCCAAACTTATCACAGAGCTGCTGAAGTCCCTCGAGCTCAACCATTCATGCCTGGGGGAGAGTGGGATAAATTGCACAGGCATGTGGCTATGACCTTGTAGCAATGAAACAATTGCATCATCTGCTAGGGTCCTCCGGAGTCCCTTGGAAGTCACAGTGGCTGATGCAATCATTTCACATATGACTACAGAGACATGGCAAAACATTCATGTCATCACTCTCCCAGCAGACATGAATGGTTGGGGGGTGCTTCACTATGACATAGGCAGGCATAGGGTTAATTTACACTAATGTCTGCCACTAACAGGATGCCACCCAAAATATTTTAAACTTCTTAGATCCTGCTACACCTCCACCATTCCCCAATCTAGAACTGTCATGACAATTCTGATAAAAAGCTAATCTCTACTCCAGTGAAGAAAAATAAAATCAGTTCTCCAAGCTGGAGGGCCTCTTATCCCACAATGATGGGATTAGATGCCCACCCAGCCCCAAGAAAATGGGCCATGATTAAATCTTTTTAATTGAATCAACACATCTTAGTGCACAAGGAACATTGTCAACTGAGAACCAGAATGGTGAGATAATGTTAAACACACAAACAAACCCACATGTGCACACACACACACACACACATATAAATACCACATGATCATTCTGTCCTTCAAGTACCACACCCCGGCACTCAACATTATCATTATGAAGAAAACAGGAGGTTGGAAGCCCCACTTTTCCCTCATAGCAAGTTGATGTTAGTGTGAAAGAAACACCATTTTGTGCAGTGGGCACCCTTGCTTCTTTGGTCCCAATCACCCATCTAAGGCCAAAAATAGTTTTAAGGGGATCAGAAACAAAGGGAATGATGGGAGAAGTGAATATCACAGACAGAAGTAGGCAAAATCAAATTGCTTCTCTCAGCTAGAGCAGATGAACTGAACCAACTGCTGCATAGTAAGTCAACACTTACTGATTCAGTTGATGTAGATTAGACAGTACCAGCACTTGGATTTAAACCAGTGTCTTTACCATGTCAACTTCAACTCTCTGAAAGAAGATACCATCTCTCTCCAGCTCCAGTTCTGTAAGGCCCTTCCTACCGTGTGAATTATTGCCCTCCCTCAGAAGAGAGCATCCTCTACCACTGACCAGCAGTGGTAGTCAGGCCGGTTGATGGGGAGGGCACAGGCTGGTTGATGGGGAAGACAAAGTCATCAAGAGGCAAACTCAGGGGATTACAGGGGCAAAGCCAATAAGAGCACTTAGCCAAAAGAATCTGCCCACACAGTAGCAATTCATCTGTTATTAAGCACAGGAATAAATGAGATCCTCAAAGTGAAAGAAAAGAAATTTTCTGTAAATAAAAAGAGTTGATATATATCATGATTGCAATGAAAGAGCTGTAGTCTAAGCCCAAGATCACACTAAGGAATTCACAATAAAGCATTTGCATTTTGCTGGTGCATCTAAATGCAGCAACACAGAGGAACAGGGAAATGGCAAGCCATTGAGTAAGAGATAAGTGAGATCATGATTACAAGGGAAGGGCTTGGAAATGATCCAAAGACAACACAATCACTACTTTGCACTCACGTTTGTATCATAGAGGAATGCATCACAAATAAAGCAGAAACCAAGGCAAATAAGTAACTGTAGCAAGAGCACTTCTCAGGAAAGGTGGTATCTCTGCACCAAAAGGCACTTGCTTAATCTTCCATTGTTCTACTCCATTGTTAAGTTACCGCACAGTATTCAAAAGACAACTGATTACAGACATGCCCTGCAACAATGCATTCCATTCCAACTCAGACATTGCACAAATAATCTATGTACAGAGAAAAAAAGATCAGATTTTACAGGAACAAGCATAGCCAGCAAACTCTATGCAAGGGTTGGGAATCATGCAACTCTCTAGCTGTTGCTGGACTGCAACTCCCATCAGAAAAATGAGACAACGCTGCAGGAAACATCTAACAACATTGGGAGGGTCACATGATTCTCATTCCAACTTCAGACTTCCAAAACACACCACAGCTAATGCTGTCTCCAGTGTATGGACCAAAAATGAGAAGACTGAAAATGAAACTTGGCATACATCCAGTATCAAAACTAAGATAATGCAGGCCATGAATGGATCTACGGCAGTTCTCTATGCCATCCTATTTTGAGTCTTTCCAGTTTGTCAGAAGATTGATTTATAGAAGATTGCAAGGGATTAGTCCATCCCAATAGCCTTTGTCATTTCACCTTTCTCAAGAAACTCAGAACAGGTGTGCACACAGCTAGAAAGGAGTTATTCACAGTGCTGAATTCTATCTTCAAAATAGCTTCAGCACCATAGATAGCTCCTTAAATTTGAAATTAAAACCCCATTGGGATTAACCACACCAATGACATAAACATTATCAGCCGCTACTGGGTGCAGGCACATGTATGTGCACACCTGATTCTCAATTCCCCACAATAGCCCTAGCAAGTCATTTTATTTGTGATCATGATTGTTAGTGACTGAAGAAAAGGGAGTAGAGATGAAAGAAGCATAGATACCTACCATTAGGCCAACTCTACTGATCAATACCTGTGTGAGTTGGTTATTTTAAAAAAGAGCTCCATAGGAAACACGTATCTATTTTGTATAGTTTTCTCAGTATCTAAACAACAAAATGTGTTATTCTTTAGACACATTTAAGACTAATTCTTAAGTCTTAAGCACTTTGAAGGCTGACAGATTTATCAAAGCATGAGGTTATGTGGCTATACAGATATACCTCAGTTAACAAAGTAGATATGTTCCTTGGTGTTACTTCTGTAATAGAAAAAGATGGTTCCAGGAAAGAAATAACATGGAAAGAATAGGGACAGGTGCTCACACCACAAAAACGAGGAATAGTTCGACATATTTCAGCAAACTTTTTATTCTAAACTAACAATAGGCACAAGGGATATCAAAGAACCAGCTCCGTTAAACCCTGCATAAGTAAATGAAAACATTTTGAATCTTCTGGAAATCACTTGAAAGTTTCTTCCAATGTGGGATTTTTTTTCTCTCTCTCATGAGCCTCCAATTTTCTTACAATTTCAATTTTGGTGTCCAAACTTACAGATCTATGCTTTTTTTTAACATGCTGGGGATTGCTGGTGATGCTGGCCAAACTGCTGTACTATTTTCTCTCTTTCTCCTCACATATGCTAAATAAGGAATTCTGAAGGCAGCTGCTATTTATCTTGTCTGTGGTAGGCAGGAACACACAGCTACAGTAGGATTAACTAGAGAAGAATCCCATTCTTTCCCCAGCTCAAGCTTCATTACATTGTTTGGTGCATAGACAGCTGCAACCCAGCACCAAAAGCCTGCGTCTCCCCAGGTCTCCCTCACCAACCTCCCAATGCTGATGCTGCTGGAAAAATTAAGCTGGGTAGAAGACAAAGAGGGAAACAGAGACATAGAACACCTTGTAAACAGCAGCTTCTGTGGTACAGTCTTTGTTAACCGAGGCATGCATCTACTAGTTTTAAAGGCAAAATGCATTAAAATCAATATCTTGTTTAAAAATAATCCACAAAACATGCACTGCTAAAGTATACGGTATACCATACACTAGTCCCAACTATACTTACTAAACCAAGAGAATGTGGAAAATCAATACTCATTTGAGTTCCACTCTTTCAAATGTGGTTAGGATGAGCAATTCAGTTTAGACCTAAACTCCTCTTGAGCCCTATTTAAAAACAACAGTTTTAAGTCTGACAAATATGCTGGCTAAAACTACACTCTAAAATTATCATAAAAATAACCCATTTATAAACAAAATAAATTAAAGGACTAAGCAATCACCCAGTCACCTACAATCCAAGGTGGGAGTTAATTTTTTTTATCATCTCAGGAAAATGGCTATAGTCACAGGGTAAGAAAAGTAAAGCCCATGAGTTGTACACGGCTCCTAGGGCCATTTTTAGCCCCTACAGCCCCCCAACCCACCCATTGTTGCTAAAAGTACCACCCATCCCCATAGGGAGAAATTTTGTCATGCCTCTTTTGGGTAATTTTATGCTAAGGTGATAAACCAAGAAGTTTTTTTTTTTTTTTTAAAGGCCTCCCCAGGGCCTAAAATAGCCAGAAGAGCATAGCTATGACAAAATTGCATCCCCAAGCTACCTAGGGGCATGGATGCATAAAATCCTATAGAGACATGGGTGAATTAAGACTGCACTCATGCAGGAGGAGCTGGGCTAAGGAGATGGAGGAACAGCTGAAGGGAGAAAGACAATACAGGAAAGCAGATGGAAAGACCCTCACATTTTGACACAAGAGAAACTCAAAACTCATAAATGCTTCTCGTCGTTCTTTTGACCTAAAAATTAACACAATTTGGTGACCAGATTTCTGCTACTGTAGCTCCTGACTCCCATTTCTGTGCAGTGGTCAGTCTCTTCCATATTTTGGCTAGCTTTGAAGGAGCTGTCCAAGGTGCTGGGCCCATTTAGGAAGACAGCACCCTGGAGAGCTCCCTGAAAGTCAGGATAAAAGCCCAGAATTTCCTACCCACTGTCATGGGAGCTACCACCAGACATTGTTCAAAAACCATGTAGAGTCACATCAGGTGAACCTTTATTTAAACCAGTGATTTAAACTAAGCCTTCCTTTAGGGGATTTAAATCAATTGTTTAAATTTCCTGGGAAGTATTACATGGCATTTTTCCCATTTTGATCAAGGAAAGATTAAGACAGCTATCCCTTTGAAAATGTATCAGTCTCTGTTTCAAAACCTCATGGCATGGTCTAGTGTAAGCCATACAAGAGCCCTGCAGGGTAAGAACAAACATCCAGATAGGTCAGCATCCTTTTGGTGCTGGAAGCCCACAGACAAGGCAATTGCCATCCCATGTTCCCCCAGTATATATTTTGTCTGAACAAAGACATCTTATTTATTTAGCAGTCATAGCTCATCTTTTTTGTCCTCCTCAGGACAAAATATAACCAGTCCCTTCATCAAAGACACAGAAACTTGTGGATGCAACTACTAGTATCCCCTGCCTGCTCTAATTTTGGTGGGAAATCATTTGTCTGCACCTGCAGAGGGGAGAAGCTACTTGAATGTACACAGCCACTTGGCTGTGACACCAACACTCATTCAGGTCAGGGTTCAGGTTTCCAAGTAAGCAAGACATTCCAACACTTCTCCCTTTAGCTAACCACACCCCCATCTTCATTTCTATGAAACAGCTTTTGCCAAACTACTGCTGTCCAGATGTGCTCTACTATGGCTGCCATCATCCCTAGCCAGCATGCCCAATAATGTTCTGGGAGGATGGAAGTTGTAACTAGAGTGGGCTACTGTAAGAGAGGTTATATATGCTCAGCAAAATTAAAGAAGATGAACCGAACATTCAGTATTCTTATTATCAAAGCAGTCACAGAAAACATGCAGTCTTCTAGATATTGTTGAGCTCTAACTCCCAGCATTACTCACTACTGGCTATGCTAGATAGATGGGAGTTGCCATCCCTCCATATTTGGAGAGCAATGTGCAAATAATCCCTTGCAGCCATGAAGTTCACACAGATGATCCTGGCAGAGCCCTCCTATCCTCCCTCCCCCTCTCTCTCTCTCAACATAACCTAATTGAGAGGATTGTTATAGTAACAAAATGTGTGGGAAAAGAAACTATGTGTGCTATCCTTGGAAAAAGGATGAAATCCAATTTTTTAAAAAAATCATTGATGTTTTACTTCAGTTGAGCCTGGCACAGACATTAGCCTCCAAGACTGCACTTTGGCTAAGGTTGAGTCATCCACCAAAGACATTTTAAAACCTATCCTCAATACTAAGGTTTATGCAACAATTTTGCCTCTCTCTGAGATGTTGCTGCAGTCAGTTTCGCTATATAATCCCAAACTTCAGGTTGAACATTTCCTAAGAATACTCAGGAATGCAAATATTAATATTAGATTACATGTTTTTTCCAACAGGCAGAAGGGGAAATAATCGAAGCCTGGAATGTAGTACATCGGGGTCACAGATAAATGGAGGAAAAGAACACACAAACATCCTGCAAGTTACGGGTATCAGACCATTTATACACTTCAGTCCCACATGCATCCACCCAAAGTTCTGTCGCATGGTGCTCAACTGAGTTTACTCTCAGGTTAAGCGTGCAATGGATTTCAGTCTCAACAGCAGAAAAATAGATCTTTGCAATGCTTTTAAGCCCAGGTTAAAAATCATGGCTTTCTTCTCTTTCTTTCTTGCATTTTCACAGAGTCTGCTAAGGCTGCCTTCTTTATCATTGGATAGATAGTGCATTTCTGTAGTTAGGCTGCCTCCCCCCCCACATTTCTGGACCAAGGACTGTGGTAAATAGGACTTTGGCCTAACACTCTTTTATGACATGCCCGTGACAATAGAGCTTTGTCATGACATTTCCCTAAAGGTCTTGCGCACGTTTTACAGATGGAAGGAGTGAGCCCGGCATGCAAAGACCTGCTGCTGGCCTGTGGTAAACAGTTCGGGCAAGCTGAGGCCATTTCCGCACCAGCCTGCGAGAGTTTGAGGCCCTTCCCTAAACTGCAAACCCAAAGATTCCATAGGAGGTTGAAAAGTGGAATAATCGCGCTCTAACAGGCTAGCGTGGAAATGGCCTGAGCTATTTGCCTTGGCCGTGAAAGCACGTGGAAAGAGCGCCGGGTGACCAGAGTGACCAACTTCAAAATAAGACCCACCCGCCCAGGAACACAAAAAAGCGCCCGGGCAAATGATCCCTACGAAGATCCAGAAACACAAACGTGAACCGTACCAAAACACGCCGCCGCTGCACAAACCCGCCTTCCGATTACGCAACCGTCGGCGGCCCACGAGCCAACCTCTTTCTCTTGGAAGGCCATCCCAAAGCATCTCACGATTTCCGCACTAGCCTGTCAGAGCGCTATGATCCCACTTCCAACATCCTAGGGAATGCCGCGGTTCGCAGTTTGCAAACCCCAGGATTCCCTAGGACGTCGACAGTGGAATCATAGCGCCCTAACAGGCTAGCGCGGAAATGGTTTAGACTCCGCAGCCTCGCCAGGAGCAATCTGCAAAACTCGCAAAACGCAAGCCCGGAGAGCAAGGCTGATCCCTCTCCCTTCCTGCCCGGGACGGCGCCCCGACTTCTCGCTCCCGCCCCAAGAACTTTGGAGACCCGGGCAAACGGCCCCCTCCTCGGGCTCCCCGCGTCCCTTTCGCCTGACGGCCGGCCGGCCAGCCCGAGCGCCCGCCAGAAACCCACCACCACGCGCCGAGGCTTACGGCTCCCGCCGGCTCCTCCGCGCTCTCCCCTCGCCTCGCTCTCTCTGCGTCCTTCTTTCCCCCGTTTTCCAGGCGGGCAGGACGGGAGGCGCCCCCATTGGCCTTTGGAAGCGGAGTGGGCGGAGTCGGGGGCCCGCGAGGCGCCGGCTCTTAAGGTGGCACCGAAAGCGCGCGCCCGGGCGCCGACGACGCCGACGCGCCGAGAGCTAGGAAGGGAAGCCCAGGAGCGAGCAGGGGGGTCGCGAGGGACCGGCCCCCTCCGCCGCCACGTGGCAAAGAGCCTGCCCGGTCGTCGCGCCAGGGGCGCGCTTCTGAGGAATTTGTCAGTGAGGGCTCGACTTTTTGAGGAAATGACGCCCAGTGTCTGTTTCTCAGAAGGCTAGTAAACCTGATTTTGAGGAAAACCGAGGACTGTGCTTAGTTTATTGGAGAGGAGCTAGCCAGACCTGAATAGAGGGGCGAGGGAGTTTGAGGCCCTTGTCGCACTGTTGCAGGAGCCCAGAGAACACAGAGAACACAGAGCAAGAAAAAGAGTGATTTATTACGCACGGGCTTTTGGCTGGATGTCTCCAAAAGACCTGAATTCAAGTTTCACAGCTCTTTTATAGACAAAGTTCACAGCTTACACAAAGATTGCAGGCATGTCTCAGTCCGCCCCTCCGGGGTCACAAATACCACATGCTGTTACTAGCTAATTACCCCCGCACTCAGACCCCGGAAAGTGCTTATCTACAATCTACAATTACCGTAGCCAGTCAATAAACAACACCCTGGCTACGTGATCAACATCCTAGCTATGTGATACATTGGCTCTCGTGACCTTTTTACCCTTCTTAAATCTTTCTCCATTCCTCTGACCTAAGCCCCCAGCTTCTACTTTATTTCTACTTTATTATTTCTAATTCAACACTACACTGTAATAGTTCTATGGTCCCACTTTCAACATCGTATGGAATTCTGGGGTTTGTGGTTTATTGAGGCCAAAGAGCTCTCTGGCTCAGGGTTCCAAAGGCCCCTCCCTAAACTCCAAACCCCAGGTTTCATAGCATGTTGAAAGTGGAATAATAGCACTATAACGGTCTAGTGTGGAAATGGCCTCAGAGGGAAAGGCTGGAGAGGGCTCCTGTTCCTTTAAAGCGGGGCTTTCCAAATGGTGTACCCCAACGCCTTAGCGCGTCACCTGAATTGTGTAGGTGTGTCCCCGACAATCTTGCAAATGTATGTCGTTATGTATCAATGATATATTTTTTAAAAATACAGGAAAGCTTTTCATGAGATATGTTGTGTCCCCATACATTTTGTTGTTACAATGTATGTATATGTCTATCTCTTATAAGGGGTTAGTTTAACCTCTCATTTGCTACTAAAACTGAATTACTGTGTCACGAAATGATCCCTGTCTGAAAAGTGTGTCACCAACATGAAAAGTTTGGAGAGCTCTGCTTTAAAGGTTGCATGGCAGAAGGGAACAAGCAACACCTGCTGGCATTCCCTCTTCTGCACAGCCCTCGAAGGTACAAGAGCCCTCTCGAGCTTTCAGGCTGGCAACGTTACTCAACATCGCTGCTCCCCAGAGTGGCATCAGTTTTCAGTTTGGCCCACTGGTGAAACTGCACTGCACTGCTGGATTTGCTTTGAAGTAGGGATGCATAGGACAAATGTATGTCAGGCTTTATTGCAAGCAAGTTGGAGACAAATCTATGATGGGAGCAGCTTAGGGAGCTGGTTATGTTTAGTCTCTGAGAAGAAGGTTAAGAGGAGTGATGTAGACTCAAGTCAATAGGCTTGGACTCAAGTCGGACTTAAAGTCGCTTCAGTGACTTGACTCGGCCATAAATGATGCACTGACTCAACTTGAGACTTGTATATTTGCAATGACTGACTTGATGCTCTTGGTTCAGTTAACATAACCCATTCATCCAGAAGCTTTACGACTTTGAACAACACTTCATCTCTTTTTGCCTACTGGTCACATGACAACCTGTCTCAAACTCAAAGTGTGGGCACATTTCTCAGAGGGAAACAGCAAATGGGTTAGGCAGTGGGCTTGAGGCAGGGTTGAAGTCTGCTCTGCAAACTGTCCCTGCTGCATGTTGGAGGAGCGTTCTAAAATGTTTCCTAAGAGCAAAAGATAAGACTCGTCCCAGAGTGCAAGGTGCATTTCTCAGAGGGGAATAGCAAATGTGTTAGGCAATGGGCTTGAGGAAGAAGGATCCTTTCTTTTAAAGCTTTTGAATCTTCACTAATAGGGAGTAAAATAGGATCCTATTCCACACGTAGAAGCTGCAGATGGCAAAACTGCAAATGTGGAGAGATGACTCTGCTCAAATTGTTAAAACTCAATTTATTTCACTCTATCCATTAATTCTGAAATCTTGGTTGGGGTATAAAGTTGGCTTCCAGATTTCAGACTTGACTTAAGACTTGACTTGAAAGTATCTTCAAGGACTTGAGACTTGACTTTAGACTTGAAGGTAGAGACCTGAGACTTGGAGTAAAAGACTTAAACACATCACTGGTTAAGAGGGGACATGATAGCTATGTTTAAATATTTGAAGGGATGCCATGTCAAGGAGGGAGCGGACTTGTTTTCCACTGCTCCAGAGACTAGGACAAGGAACAATGGATTCAAGCTGCAGGAAAGGAGATTCTTCCTGAACCTGAGAAAAAACTTCCTGACAGTTTGTGAGAGCTGTCCGACAGTGGAATATGTTGCCTGAGAGTGTGGTGAAGTCTCCTTTGGTGGTTTCTAAGCAGAGGCTGGATGGCCATCTGTTGGGAATGCTTTGATGGGTGTTCCTGCATAGCAGGGGATTGGACTGGATGGCCCCTGTGGTCTCTTCCAGCTCTATGATTCTATGATTCTATCCCACAACCTATTGTAGTAATAGTCCACTACATTTCGCTGACTGAGATAGAGTAGTAAATGCAGTGAGATGCATTGTGAGGCAACATTTGAGGTAATTTTTAAAAAAAAAAAAAATGCTTCTCTCCCTCTTCCAGACTGCTTTAAAAATGTTCTTTCTTTCAGCAGAGCTCCCTGGGTTTTGCACTTGTTGTCACTTCAGCATGCACTTGTTGCTTCCTTTTCTCCTTTCTCTTAAAAAAAAGAAGTTATGGGCATTGTGCATCATACTTGTTTAGCATATCACTACAAAAACCAAAAGGGGTGAAAAACTGCCTGTTAAAACATAGAATCATCTCAGCAAACCTGCTCCAGTTTTAAAAAGGCTTTAGAGGAGCTCTAGTACAGATCCTAGAAACTGAGACAAAGAGCCCTGTAAACAAATGTTACAATTGTATGGAGAGGCAACAATCGATAAAACCTATAAAACCCAAAGAGTTACACTGCAAGAACTCAGCCTTTATCAGATCAATCTGGAAGAGCCCAACTCTTTAAAAAAAAAAACAATTAAAAGAGATTTTTGTTCTGAAGATAAAAACCAGTTGTCTTCAGAGGAATTTATCTTTCAGTGGTTTTGGTATATACAGTTGTTTGATAGATTTAAAATAGATCAAAAGGAATGTAGTTTTGAACTAGATAAATCCGAGTTTGAAAATCAACTGTGTATGGATGAGGAATGTCTTATTGCTAAAATATATAAGCTTTCGTTGAAAATTGATATGGAAGATGAACAGGTTAAAGACTGTACGGCGAAATGGGCCCAAATCTTCGAGTATAATATACACATGAACATTCGGAACATATGTGGACAAAAGGTCTAAAATGTACTTTGTTATGATCTTAAAGAGAATTTTTAGAAAATGATTTATCATTGGTATAAGATGGATCTAAGATGTATAAAGATGTTGCTAATACATACTGGCAGTGTGAAGAACAAGAAAGGACATTTTATTGTTCATGGTGGACTTGTAAGAAAGCAAAAAAGTTTTGGATACAAATATATACACTGTTGCAGAGGGTTTCAAAAAAAGAAATTTAGAAATGAAACTTGCATATTTCTTTTGGGATATACAATTAGCAAAAGATTATGGAAGACTATTGCAATACAGTCCTCTCTCCACATTCACAGATTTGACCTTCACAGATTTTATTATTTGTGAGACACGTGCTTGCACCCCCATTTTCCTCCTCCCATTTCCTTGCATTCCTCACCCCAGGCTCACAAGGCTTGTGTTTAAAATGGACATTATTTCCTTTTGGGTGAGCAAAACCCCTCCCCACTGCTGGAAGTGTGTCCTCCTTGCCATCTGGCTGCACATTCTGCTGTGCAATGGTGCTGGTCAGGTGCTGTCTTTGCTCCTACCCTTCCTTTCTCAAGATGGCCACCGGAGGTAGCTAGAACACCAGAATTCTGTTCTTCTCCATCTGAGGGGAAAGTACCGTTAAGCCCTTTACCTTGTCTTTTTTTCTGCCCCACCCCCATACCTGGGCCAGAGGCAAAGGAGTGGAAGAATGGGAGGGGGAGCTCTGGACAGGAATCGCCATGGGAAGTTATTTGTGGTTTTTTCCCCTTTTTGCAAGGATTCTGTGCCCCAAACCCTCATAAATGTGGAGTGACTACTGTATATGGTCATGGCAGTGAAACTGCCATGTGCTCAGAAATAGAAAGATTCAGCATTACCAACCACAGATGAGCAGATCACAAAAGTAATAGATGGTTTTAATTAAAGCTGTGTCCTTAGGAAGATTTCTTGAAGTGTGGTAACCCTTTATGAACTTCTTGAAGAGAGATTAAGATGATCTGATAGTTGTTGGATTTGACTATTAGTAATTTAGCGATAATAGAAAGGAATATGTAGTGCAGCAGGGAAACTAGAGAAGTTGAGATAAAGTTGTTACATATACAGTCGGCCCTCCTTATCCACAGATTCAACCATCCATAGCTCAAAAATATTCAAAAAAATCTGAAAACAAACCATTTTATATAAGGAATATCATTTTACTACACTATTGTATATAATGGGACTTAAGCATCCATGGATTTTGGTTTCCATGGGCGATCCTAGAATCAAACCCTGGTGGATACTGAGGGCCCACTATGACTATTGATATGCAGATCAGAAGTACTTCTTTTATCTTTTCTTGCTTACTGAAAGATATTTTGTAATTTTTGTTGTAGACAACATTGTTCTTTCCCTGTTTTGTTGTTCTACTATATGTTTATTTTCTTAAACTTAAACTTAAAAATACTTGTTTTTGAAAAAGAAGATGATATGTCTTTATTCCAACAGGTCTCAGAATTTTTTAAAAAAGAAAAAAAACTCAATTAAGAGTGAGAATAAAATGTAGCACCTGCTGCCAGGAATTCTGAGGAAACAGTCTGGGAGAACAGAAAGATTGTTTGGATATTTTTAAAAAAGGGGGGAGAGAAAGACAGAGAGATAGAACTACAGCAGTAAATACTGCATCCTCTCAACACATTTGCCTCGTCTGAAGAAGTCCAGTAATACATTAAGCCACTGACAATTTCTTGACTTCCCAAATCTGCTGCCAGAGGTAATATCCTCACCCTTCCTAATGACAGGGTGAGCAGTGCACCTCCCTTCCTGCCAAAGTAAATAGCCCAAGGCAGTATTGTTCCCACTCAAACAGCTTGAAACAGCCACCTCGCTCTCCCTAAGGGCAAGGCCAGCCACAGACACAAAGGCAGGCAGCACACAGAAACAAAGGCTGTAGCCAACAGACAGATGCACCTGATGGGAACAAAAGCATAGACGTGAGAGGGAAAGTCTGAAATCCTTTGACTCCATACAGAGAACACAGGTTTCTTTGGGGTGTGGAGGATTGGAATTTGCAAATGATTTGCACAGTCATGAACAAACCTGTAGCTGGCAGCATCACCTCCAACTGTTGCTAAATAATAAATGAGCTTTATTATTTATTTATTTATTTAATTTATATTCCTTTTTCATCTAGCACAGGATCCAAAGTGGCATGCAGCACAGATTAAAACAAAGTACAGCTGATTATCCAATAACAAAAAGTTAAATATCCAACAGGATAACATAGTTCAGTTTCATGGAAACAGGAAAAACAACAGCATCACTATAAAAGAAACATTAAAAATAATCCCTGCTCCGTGGCAAGAAAGAAAAAAAACAATTGTTCAACCTCTTCCCTAAATGATGTAACAATTGTTCAACCTTTTCACTAAACCAAAAGCAGTGCTTTTAGGAGAGCAAGAGATGTAGGGTCAAGTGGAATGCTGTAAAGAATGTATTTGGAGATCCATTCAGCACTGGAACAACTCAGAAAGATGTAGAGTCTCCTTCCAAGGAAAGATCAGCTGGGCATCTCTCCAGGGACACTTTGGCACACCTATCCTTGAGGTAGAATCTTCTGGATGTAGGGACTACAACTTCCATCATCCCCACCCAGCATGACCATTATTCATATGTGATAAGAATTGTAGTGTAAAACTTCTGCAAGGCAGGAACTGAAGGGAGGGTAGAAGAAAAAGGCCAGATCACAATAACATCTCCATCTTTTCCTGAATAATATATCCTTAAAGTAGCACATTTTGTAACTCAAAGGGGGGATCCAGATATTGCTAGATCGCAGCTCCCAGAACTCCTCACCATTGAGTAGGCTATCTAGTTCTGCTGTAGACTGACAATATCTGGAAAGCTTGATATCCTTTTTAACAGAATATTACACATATCAGATTTAGGGTTGGCTGCAAGAGTGTTGCACAGCCAGCTCTTACCTGCCAGTTCCAGTCTAGGAAGAGAAAGGAAGTAAGCTTTGGGACAAGAAGTTACAGCAGTCAAACTCATACAGCCCCAAGCTACCTAGAAAGGCAATTTCCTGTTTTCGGACTTCTACTATGTAGATAAGAAATAAGCAGGACTTGATACATTTACTCAGCATGCTTACTTACAAATGACAAAGTAAAAAGAACAAGTGGAGATTCATAACAAACTGGTGCAGTAGTATACTCTAGTTTCACTTCTATGGTATAGTGTAGTGTGTTCCTCCCTCAATTTAACATCCCACATCTTTTTGGGGAGAAGGGGGAGGGGGTTCCCCACATGTTCTTGAAGACTGTCTGTCACCCATGTATATATGTAGACTAAAAGCAGATGCACTGTGAATAGATGCAATCAAATAATACCATTAGTACAGACACCCTTCTCTTGCATAAAAACAAGCTGTTGGGTCAGATGAGATCACCTACCACCCACCCCTAGAAACCATCTCTGTGTGGGAAGGGAGGGTAACTGGGGAAAATGTATCTTTCCAAAGGAGATTGGGACTTTATTTATCTGTCTGCCATATATCTCAGGAATGGAACTCACACAAGGCCACTTACAGAAATTAAAACAGAAAACATGTTGGATTAAGAGCTCACAAAACATGAAAGTTACAATGCAATTAAGCTAGTCATGGTATTAAAACCCATTTGGAATATTTCCATTTAAAAGGTAAGAAATAAAAATAGTAGAGTACTCAAAGGCCTTTCCTTAACTTTAGCTCCGAAAAATCCTGTTGGAATGGGGAAAAGTCCTTACTGCTGATGTGAAGATAACAGAATGACAGTCTAGCTTCCCTAGGAAAAGAGTTCATCTGGAAGCAGCAACAAAGATGGTCCTGCCCCCTATTCCTATCAGATGTGTTTTTGAGAGTGGCAGAGTGAAGAGAAGGGCCTTCTCTGAAAACCTCAAAGCTCAGGCATGAATATAGCCTTCAGATAGCCTGTGCTAATAGAGGTTGTATTAGTATTGGCTAGTAAAAGGGAGCTGTGATCCATCTTGGAACACAGGTGAAATGTTATCTCCTTTGTCTTGCTAAGCAACCACTGGCAGAAAGAGAGAGGAGGGAAAATAAGTTGCGCCACCCTGCACATTTTTGGTCAACAGTCTTTTGCTCTGAACAGACTAGACTTCTATCCTAAGGAGTGAGCTCCACTGAACACAATGGAACTTATTTATGAGTAAACATGCACTGGCTTCTGCTGCCATCCACCAAGGGCATCCTGCTGAACCACTATTTTCAGGCTTTAACAAACAGCAGATGTTCTCCTTCCATTCCCTCTAGCAACAACACTTTTTTCCCCTCCTTCTTCACCCTTGCCCATGGTATTTTTTTTTTTAACAATGTCCATCTGCTTAACTTTTTATAGCCATGGAGGACAACAGAGTGCTGGGGTAAGAATGGGCAAACAGTTGAACAAAGGTCAGAGACACCACTGCTCACTACAGCCTTATTCCAATCAAAGCTTGGAAACATTATTTTTCCTGTGGGCATATTGTAAGAGTTGTAGTGCCTTAAAGCAAGTTTATACAAGCTATTACTACAGCACAGTGTTTACTGATACAATCAGTTCTAGCAGCCTCAACAATTAAACATGTTCTGCTCAATGCCCGTCTATACAACTGCACTGCAAATACAAATAAAATCTGGTGAACTGTCATGTCAGAGACGGAACCCCTTCAGTCTTCAGCTGAACCTTTTCAGCTGCCATAGTTTATCTATGCTAATCTGCATAATGGAATGGGTAGAAAATTGATTTGGAAACTGGAGATGAATAGTAACCCACATTACTTTTTGGTAATAAAACTCCACATGTTTGGGGAGGGTAGTCTTAGTCTTCCATGAGTAAAGTTCTTTTTTGAAAAATTACCTTTTGATTCCAAAGTTAACATCAAGTTCATCTCTAAGAAACTGTCAGGACTCTTGTCCTGAGCAGCAAACTTTGTTGGCCTCAAACTCTGACAAATTGAGGGTGGGCAGATCTGTTGGACTAGAGACAGCCAGATGAAAACCAGCCTAGGCTAGCCTAGAACTCTGTCAGATCGACCCATGGAGCCAGGGACACCACAGTCAGGTTATCCTATACACAGCTTGGAAAGTTCCTATCTTACGTGATAGTTCCTAGTATCTCCAAACAGTGTGATTAGAATCCCCCAGTGTAGTCTAAATTGGGGACTTTTTCAGATTCTGACACAATACCATAGACTATCAACCTCACTCCATCCCAGGACATGTCTCATTCTTTGCCAGAGTAGATCCATATCCATAAACTGAGTGCACTCAATATGGCGGAAGAGAAATGTTTAAAAATGGAGAGCTGAGAACATCCAGATCAGAGGCCTATGTCTTTAAAAGGCCTTCAATTGCACAGCAGTAGATACTGGCGGCTTCCATATCATGATGCATGAAAACCCACTTTTGGTTTTAGTCCAGATTTTAAAAATGTTATGGAAGGTGGTGAGCCACAAAACAGGTTGTATACCTTGGATGGTTACCTTAATGTTCAGACTAAAATCCATAGTGGATTTATCACATCCCCTCACATGAAATATACCACTCACCATCACTGTTCCTCAACAAACAATATCAGAACATGCTTCCATGTTGGTCTTTTTCTAAGGTCAGTATAAAGATACAGAATGTATATGCATAGATTTAATTTATGTCCTACCTTTGTCCTTGCACAGGAGTTAGTGTGGCTCACAACAAGTTAGAAAAACAAACCATAGCTAAAAACTACTAACAACTGTTAAAAGACAACAGCACAACAATTCTGTTTAAAAACACTAGTTTAAAAAAACTTTAAAAACACATTTAAAACATAATAAGATACAGATGCAACATACTTCATTAAAAACTCAGTTTGCTGCAACAAATTAAAACCAAAAGGTCTCCCTAAAGGCCTTTGCCTGTTGGCAGATGTGTCCTCTTTGCTTCAAGAATTTCTCATTCTGTGTTTTGTGTTTTTGCATGCAGGCACACACATGTACAGAGAAAAATATTGCTTTTACCCCCTCAAGATGGTTTACAAAATCAAAACAAGTCCTTACAGAAATAAAAAAACCAGTAATGCAAAAAATAAAATGTTCAGTTTAAACAAATTAAAAAAAAAAAGAAAGAATCGTTAACAGTCTTGATTACAACCCAGAAGCCAGCCAGTTAATAGAAATATTAATTGAAAGATTTCAGACAATCAGATGTGAAATCCCTATTTAAAACAGACAAGGGAAGAATGTACTTCCAAGTGTGAAAGTCCTACCGCTGCTCGTTGAGTGCTATAGGTTTAACAACAATGGGATGCTTCTCAGATTGATGTCTCAGCCCCACATTGCCACCTCCTTTACAAAGTAAGTACACTAATAGTGTGCTTCACTTGCTTTGGTAGGATTTAAAAAAAAAAGTTTGCAGGCTTATAGGAATAGAGCAAAGGTAAGTACTCATCCTAATGATTAAATTTTAAGTTGTTCAAGCCAGCGTGGCAAATTTCAGTGCTGACTTGTGCAACAAAATGGGGATTTCCACTTAACTGCAATATCCCTATCTGTGTCCCAAAGGCACCTTTGAAAAAGAGGGCCTTGGGCTCTCCTATGTCAGAGGTCAACCTTTGCCTTTTGCATTCCCAGGACTTAGTAGTAAAAATGTTAGAACGCTGAAGAATACATTTCCTCCCCTATAGCTCCCAAAGTCCAGTCCTGTGGTTCTGAGAGCTTGATTTGCATATTATCCAAATAAGGAGCAAATTATGCAAATAATGTGGTAGGTTGGGAAAGGATTAAGGGACTGCTACTTTCCCACTAAATTCCAACTCCACATTACCCCCTTTAAAAGTTGATTTATAGGAAGGAAACAAATAGGTGGGTTTCCATGAGTAATTTTTGTTGGCAGTGTGTGTTTGAACTCTCATAACTAAACAAACCTAAAGTGCAATTAGGTGTTGTAAGACAACTTACCCTGCACCCACAACTGTGAGTAAGCTGTGCACACTAATGTTTATTTCTAAGTAAGCATATATATAGCAAATGTAGAGATATTTCAGGTTTTCAGGACCTACTTTCTTTTTTTCCTTGTTTTTACTAGCACCCTGAAATACAACAAGCACATCCAGATGCAAAATACACTTCTCACTATCAAGTATATGATAAGAATTAAGGGACAGTATGTTTCTGTACATAAGTTTAGCTCACTTCCAGACAACCAAGTTCACACATTGATTCTTCCTCAAAAAAACAAAAAAAAATCCATTTCTGGTTTCTCACCATAAATTCTTTGTCAGCAGACTAACGACTAGTGGAAGCTGTTTAATTGTGGTGGTGTTGGAAGCTATGTGTAGGTGTGTGGTGTTTCATTTCTTTTATCAATATTAACACTTTAGGAGTGACAATTATTCCCAAGCTTGTGAACAAGTGTTTCACAAAGCAGGTGTGTTCCTGTGCATTACTGGTACCAGAGGCAGAAATAACATGAAAGGAAGGGGGATAGTTTCCAAAACGACAAGAACAACAACTACAAAAATAGTTCAACATATATCAGCAAACATTTTCCCCTAAAGTAACACTATGTATCTGGGAAATAAAACAAACAGGTTGGCTAAGCCTTGCAAAAGTGAACAAAAACATTTTGAACCTTCTAGAGACTGCTTTATAGCTTCTTCCACAATTCATCCAGGAATTTTTTTCACCAGGCTCTACTTTTCTCATGATTTCTATGATAAGGGGGAGGAAGAACTATGCTTTTTTATTTTTTTTTTTAACATGCTGGAGGTAGCTGGTGTGACAGTCTTATCTGTCTTCCCCTTTTCCCTCTGTTTCGCTCTTGACACATGCTCAGTAAGGGATTCTGGAGGCATTCTTTGTGTGCATTCATGACCAGAAGTTGGTAAGTTAATTTTCAAAGGTAATCAGTTCCAGTTCCAAGTCCCAGTATTTAGTTACAGTTATAATTCCATTTTTAAAGTAACTGAACACTTTCATGACATTCAAAAATAATTAAAATAGGTTTTAGTTACTTTTTCTTAAAGTATCAATACTGCCAATGGCTGGCCTATGGTACAAAACACACCTAACCAATGAAATGGCACACGTCCTATAACTACAACAGTAACTAAACCAGTTACAGTTGTACTGAAATGGGAATTTTATCATGCCTGCATTATGATCATGATGGAGCTTAGCTATACCTCAAACTCAGCCTCAAAAGAGAAAAAAAGAACCTAATTCCAAGCCAGTAAATAATTAATTCCACATAAGGATGATAACAGGTATTATTATGCATAGATTCTATGCTTTGCTTGCTCATTTGCTTGAAAACAAGTTTCCTTTGCAGAAAACAAGTTTCCTCTGCAAAAAGCAGCATTTTCAGCACATACAAAAAAGATATTTCTACTCAGAGAATGTTGTTTTCTACACAAAATAAATTCAAAGTCTAAGACTTCTAAGGCTCTGCTATTTTTGTCAGCTTTCTCATACTAAGGGACAAAGTGGTAAAATGATTTGTGCTTGCCCATGAGAAGGTAATTTACATTTGCATGCCTAATGAAAAATATCAACTGGACCCCCAGACTTCCACAACAGACTTTGGCAACAATTTTGAAGATTAGATATTTCTTCCATGAATAATATAAATAACCTTGGATGACCTTTGGAAGTCCCTTGGCACTTTGTTAATCACAACACAGGTCATTAGTTTTCAAAACAGTCTATTTGGTTTCCCTGGTGCTTGTATTACAGTTAAATAGTAACAGCGTACACATTTCACTTCCTAAAAAAGTACACTTTAAATTTAAATGACCGGAAGCATTTTTCTTCCACAGCCTGAACCATTATTTAGATCAGAAGTCCTGTGTTACTAGCAATGTCATACGCACCACACCAGCCACATGTTGTGACGTGTCAAGCCAAGGCCTTAACAGCAGGAAAGGTTATAGGTTAACTGAACCTACTAGTAGACTAAGAAGCACAGTTCCTGGGCTGCTTTTGACTTGAAGAGTTGCGAGTTGTGCAAGCTGCAACATCCCTATCATTAAGATTTCCACCCAGGTGATTACTGAAGACATCAACATTGTCATCATCGTCGTCGTCGTCGTCGTCGTCGTCATCGTTGTATGTTTTTTCTCAGGTCAACAGAGAAACCAAGAACCACAGCAGGTAACAAACTGTAAAAGAAAACTGGGGCACATGGACTTGGAGATCAAAAATGGGTATGGGTTGGTCCTGGAGGAGAGCAGATAGCCCCCAGATGTTAACACTAGACCACCTTTTTTTCTAGTAAAAAGAAAAATGGGAAAAGTGTCTTCCAAATACCACCAGGAGAAAATATTTACTTTTTAACTGGGCCACTGGGCCTTGATACACTATTTAATACTGAAGAAAACCAGCAACCTGATTTTCTCAACTCGATTTCTGGACACTTCAAATTTTGATTTTGATTTTTCCCCTGTCACCATTATTGGCAGCCCATAAGGCTCTCTCTAGTCACAAAAGGATCCCTGTGTCCTCGGACTCACCAAAGTTTCCTAAATTTGTTCGAAGTTATGCCCGTGTGGAGGAGGAAAAGGAAGTCATAATCCTATGCTTTATAGATAAGCTAGATGTTGATACAGTCTCTGGGGACCTGCCTCTTCCCTAAAGATCAGTGGGCTCCGGCTGCCGATATGTAGATGAAAAAGCCATAATTGTGGCATAAACAGAACCATGGAAAAGCATACTTAGATGGGCATCAAAGACATGCAGAAATACAAACACCTTTTAAAGAGGGGTGGGCAACCGTGGTAGGTCACAGGGTCAATTTTCTGCATGTGGAATCCTCAGAGTTCATGGGCTACTAAAAATCTCCCTCTCTTAGAAGTTCACTTCTGGTTTCAAAATGTTGTATTCTTTATGTTAAACATTGCAGTGAGGGTTGCAACCATTTCCAAAGCCAAATTGCTGCTCCTGGGGTTTTCCAGGAGAGGAAATTTGCTTCTGGGATGTGATGGGGAGGCAGAAAAAGGAGTAGCCTGTGGAATCTGAAAAAACTGAAGGCTGGAAAAGCAACCCAATATAGACTGAGTATGTGCAATAGACACGGACTATAGAATTACAGCTGGAAAAGAAAAACAGATACATGGAGGACAATTGGCTGAAACCCTTAAGAGGAATACTCATTTCAGGAGGGAAAATACTCTGAAACAACTTATTGGAAGTCACAAATGTTTACTTTTTAAAACAAGATTTTTGTGTAAGAGTGAACTCATGCATAATGGGGAGGAAGCTGTGTGTGCATGGTAAGGCATATGTCATACTTAAAATAGCTGGTTTGGTTTCTCACAGTCCTCACTAAGAGTGGTGAAGAGAGACTTTTGACTGGCCAGCTCACTCTAGTCCTATGGGAGGAGGGAAAAGACAGATGGTGGCATAGAGCCACTACTACTATAGGGAGATACTATCATGAAATGACAGGAAAAAATTATTTAATTTGTTATTACTACTTTTTTAGTGTCTGAGAGAGAGACAGGAGCTTCTGCATTTTCAGCTTCAGATGCCAAAGTAGCCTGACTAGCCATTTTCAAGGCAGGCAGGGATATCATGTCAGTCTGTTGCAAGAAACACAACAAAGAATTGTTTTTAGCCTTTTGTTAAGCCCTATTCAGACATTCAGCATGAGGCTGAAAGAGTGACTAAAGGGAGCAAACTAGCACCCCCACCCACCCATCCATCATTGCTTTGTTCATGTAGAAAGTGGATAACAGTCTGAGGAAGACAGCATCCTCTCTCCTCAGCCTCCTCCCTCTCCTGACACATTTCTGAATCCTCTCTTAGAGCTTTAATCTTTTACGGTGCCACAAAACTCTTTAATTGTTTCAAGAGTCCACACTCTTGCTGAGTTGGTACCATCCCTACTGCACCCACTTCCCTTGCATCCCTACTGAACCCGCTTCCCAGCAATTGCTCATTTGCCAGCCCATCTGGTAGGCCCACAAATTGGATGTATGGAAGCAAATTGTGGGGAGTGGCTGCCAGAAAAGGAGAGAGTACTGTGTTACCCTGTTTCCCAGGGGTCCCGTGAGGGACACCTAAATGTGCTCAACTATAGGTGGGGAAAATTAGCTCAGAGCACTGCTTTAACGTTACGAGAGGCAGGGTAACTTAGCAGGATCTTTAACCCAATGTTTACTGGGTCAGGCCAAGTCAAGAAGCAGACCAGTTTGAAAACAATGAATGATCTTTATTAAAATACAGGCAAACAGTGTATGCAACACACTCAGATAACTATAGAAAATAAAGGTGAGAATGGGATAGGGGGATTTTTCAGAGGGATAGTTGGTTTGGGTGATACGAAACCTGTCCTGAAGTCCAGGAGAATAGAGAGCGATGCTGGGGTTCGATGTGTCTCAGCATGTGGAGCTGAGGGGAGGCTCGCCAAGCAAAGCAGCAGCAAGGCGGTTAGAAACTTGAGAGTGATCCGAGGAGGGTCTCGGAATCAGGGGTTTATATAGGGAGAAGTGTGACTGCAGGCTATGCCTTACTCGGAGACAGCAATGAGTTTTGGGTGCAAGACAATGTCTCCGAAAGTTCACAATTTAGCATGATGGAATCAGAGCCGAATTAACAATGGTGTAGCCAGTATGTAAATGTGCAGCGCTTGGCAGTGGATGGTTCAGTCTTTGTCAAGTTACCTGCTCGGGGCAGGGAGCCTTTCATAGGTAGCGCACATACATAATGTGGTGTTTGCCAGGGAGGTCCCTGAAGCTGCGATCTGGCTATTTGTGGCTTGCCTGTATTGTTTGAGAATATTTCAGCAGTTAAGTGCCGAGCCTGGTTTCGTGCTAGTCCTAGGGCCTCACAAACACGTGGAGAAGGGTGGTACGATAAGGCCGAATTATGATATCGAAGTGATATCGGGTGCTATCACCAGATAGGCCTAAACTGCAGTAACAACTGGGACCCTCTCACACAGTCATCCCTCCAGTTTTGAGGGTCTGACTTTCATAAATTTGATTATTTGTGGATTATTTGCTGCTCCCTGTGCTTCCCTCAAGCACTCACTCTCACACATGGGGCATAGAGGAGCACAAGGAGAGAGGGCTTGCATGTCCTTTGCCTTGGTCACTCATGCACACAGATGGGATGGGGAACACAAGGAGGGAGGCCATGTGTTCCTTTGCTTGCTCACTGATTCACTCATGTGGGTGGAGAGGAAGGGGGTGGGACAGGGGAGTGAGAGTGCATGTCTACATTTGCTTGCTCATTCACTTGTCCAGGTGAATGGAAAGAGATGGGATGGGTGAACACGAGGAGGGTGGGTGCATATGTTCCCTCACTCACTCAGGCAGGCAAACAGAGGGAAAGGATGGAACAGGGAAGCATGAGGAGAGAGGGTGCATGTGTTCTCTCACACACTCACTTGTGTGGATGAGAGAAAGGGGTGGGACAGGGGAGTGGGGAGGAGGGAGGGCACGCACATGTCTTCCCTGCTGTCTTTGCACAGGCAGGCAAATGAGGGAAAGGGATGGAACAAGGGAGCACGAGGGAGGAGGGTAGTGCATACATTCCCTTGCTCATTCACTTGGGTGGGAAGGGGAAGATATTCATGCTTCTCTCACTTTTGCAGAGGTTCTGCACCCCTAACTCTTGGAAAAGTGGACAGCCAACTGTACACAGTCAAGGCACTACGATTCACTTTAATTGCTAGGGCTGCATCCTATGGAATAAGGTTAGTAGTCTGGTGAAGTATCAGAGTTCTCTGCCTGAAACTCCTGAACACCTCTTCCTAAACTGCAAATCCCAGGATCCAACAGGATGAATTCAAGACAGTTAAAGTGGAATAATAGTGCTGTGTCTGCACAGTGTGCAAAGGCAAGAGGACTGAGGAACAGCACAGCCAGGCCAGGAGTGTCCCCACAGTGTCTCATTTTTATATGGGTATCTAACCACGCATCTCATTTACTTAGTTGTCTTTGCATACTTAGGAAAACGTATGTCTCTGTTTCTTATGTTACTTGTTGTATAAAAGAGCATGTGTCATAGGACTTTCCAGTTATTCTTCACATTAGATTCCCCTCAGCATTTTCTTCATAAATGAATAAAAGTTAAATCTGCTCTGCCTGCACTTTTTGTTCTTACTTGATATTTATGAGAATTAATTGTAAACTGGATGGTGCTATTGCACGGTGGCAGAAAATGTGTAAAAACATTCAAAAGCATTTTCCTTATCACCTTTTCACAGCTTTGGATCTCCAGAAGCTGGACTATGAGTCCCATAATGCTTAGCCATTGTAGGCAATGTTCAAGAGTAATAGAAACTACAATGGCCCCCTCAACTTTTGTGAGGGTTTGGAACACAAAAGCCTCGTGAAAGTCAAAAAACACATATAACTTCCCCCACCCAAGTGAGTGCTTCCCCCTCTTATTCCCTCCCAGGGCTTCATCCAAGATTATCATCCAAGATTAAGAAAGTCTCCATCAGTAAAGAATGTTTTCTGTGATTTCGCTCAACACATCTAGCCAGAGTCAGCTATCAGAATGTTTATTTCAAGAACTGGCAAAGTTATTGAGAACTGCTCTCCCATTTCCTCCACTTGTGTTAATTTCCAATCTCATCTGAAACTTTCTCCCTTTGTATTTCCAGGGAACCATGAAGTAGAAATAGTAAGTATCTGTCAAATGCATAGTCTGCCTTTTGAACCCTAGATAAAGCAAAATGGTAAATACAAAATGCAGATCTGGTATACCGATGTTCAGCCAGAGAGGCAACCCAAAGCTCCCATTGGTTGAGCATTTAGTCTTTGAACCAGCATAAGATGGATAATGAATGATACTTAAAACAGATCCTTTTGCTTACATTACTGAGCAGCTATCTAACCAGAAGGAGATAATTACATAGAAGAGAAATGGTAGTTGCAAACTTTGAAACTTTAACAATAATGCTTAACTAGCAAGACCTGCAGCAAAATGTCACAGTGTTGCATACTGCGGATGACTGTTCTAATCTGCAATGCCAGTCTCCATGATTCTCTGTTCTCCCTCTCAGATGGGTTTTCTTTTCCTACTCCAACACTCAGCTAACATTATGTGTCTACTGAGCACATTCAGTCCTCATTGGACTATTTTTACAGTCTCCTCATAAGAGTGTTTGCTAAACACGCACACACCTTTATATCTCTCTAACCCAGGAGTAGGAATCAAAAAGGTTTCCAAATATCTCTGGATTCTAGTTCCCAGAAGCTTTAGCCAGCATAGCTGATGATGAGCAATGCTGAGAAATTCCACTACATGTAGAAAGCCACATTATACCTTCCCCTGCTGTAAACTGTGGCATTTCACATGCACCCCCAGTCCACTACAGTCTTTCACCTGTGCATGGCCGATGCTATGAAGCTGCATCAAAAATGGCCTTCACATCAGATCATCAGAAATAGAGTGAATAGTGCTTTCAAGTGTTTGAAACACTTCACATGCATTATCTAGCCTTGATTGATTGATTGATTGATTGATTGATTGATTGATTGATTTCCTGCTTTTTCCAAGGTGGAACTTGAAGCAGGACAGTTAAAGGAAGTCAGCATTATTCTCCACCTATTGTAGATGGAGATATTAGCTTGACACACTGAAATTTACATAATGCCAGAAGCAAGCTGAGAATGTCCTAACTTTGTAGCTGTGTCTCTTAGCCAGCAGGTTACACCTCACTATATTACCCCTGACAGGTTAAAACACCTTTATTTCCTGGCTTTGGAAATGTATTATGGTTTGACAAATCATTACAGTATACACAGAACCTAGAAGCTGTTCTAAAACTGTATTATAAAGCAATAATTGTTATGGTATCATAAACCAGTCAGTAACTCAGTGGTTATGCTTTGAACTACTGTTTCCAGGCAGCCTACAAAGGCATCCCTGCATACAGTGCAGTACAGCACTCTCTACACTGGAGGTTACTAGAACATGAATAATCATAGCTAGAGCTTTCCTGTCTAAGAGAAGCTGCAGTCACAGCTTAGGCACAGAGCACATGTTTTGCATGCAGACAGTCCCAAGTCCAAACCCAACTAAGGCTGAGGGGAAAAAGTTCAAAACACTGGAGCACTGTTGCCAGTTAATATGTAGAGAATACTAGGGTAGGTTGACTGACCAGTGTTATAAATCAGCTTCTTACCTTCCTGTAGCTGGTAGGAGTTCTGTGCCACCATGGCCAACTGAAATCCTAGCAATCAAGACTGTACCCCCAGATTGCAAACCTGAGTAGTCAGTGTGAGTGTAAGCCTTAAAAACAGCTGAACTTCAATTCCTACCATCAATATCTCAATCCTATCAGAAATGAGCTTCAGTTTGTTAGTCCTTATGGAGTCCATGGGTACAGCCAGGCAATGATTCAGTATTTCCACCACACACACGAATCCAAGATGAAGAAAAGGTAGTCTTGAGTGCACATTGTTGCTGTTGTGTGCCTTCAAGTCATTTCCAACTTATGGAAATCCTAAGGTGAACCTATCACAGGGGTTTCTGGGGCTGACAGTACATGACAAGCCCAGTGTTGCCCAGTGGTAGTGGGAAATTGAAGCTTGGTTTCCAAGGTCATGGTCCAAAGCTCATACCATACAACATGCTGGCTCTCAAGTGTACATAGATGGTACCTAAGCTCCAAATATTCTGGTCTCAGGTAGTTGCTAAAAATGTCTTAGAGCAGGTAGTCCTAGCACAGCCATAGATTATATAGTCTCTAATCCACAAAAGGTTCCAGATTCATTCCCTAGCATGTCCAATTTTAGAGGTGATGTGAAAGACCTGTACCAAAGAGCCACTCTCAGTAAGGGTAGACAACTGTTTTTCAAACAGGCAGCAAAAATAATGCAAAGAGTAGTCTCGATCCAATGCAGCCTGCCATACTAATATGTGGTCCAAAGGCATGAAGCCACCAGTGAAGGACTCCACTGGTTGTCCACATGAGAAATATTATACCAAAGTTTCCCTTTCTTTCCCCCTCATAGCTTTATAGAAACAAAATCAAATGAAAATAAAAATAAAAACTTCAAAACTTTCCCCAGAACATAAATAAAATCATTAACTGAAATTAGTATAGTCATGTTAGGTTGACAGGCAAGAATTATTCTAGTGTTCATATCAAGATTGCAGCCAACGGTCCAGTTTGGGAAAAGGCGATTTGTATTATTGACAGGTAAGGATCGTCTTGTGACAAAAGTACACCAGGGCCTATCCATTTTTATTATTGTATTATCTTAATAATTGTGGCTATATCATGACTGTCCTGCAATACATTAGGAAGAGGTCCTCCCCAATGCATGTCCAGCATTTTTTTTTCAGTCACAGTCACCAGAAGGAAAAAAGGGGGGCATTTCATAGGAGAAGTATTTTTCTATCCCAATAACAGTGAGTGAAAAGGTTAAGAGTCAAGGTAAGCACTATGGAAAACAGGAGCTTTGCACAAGAGCTAAAAGCAACAAACAGCTCCTCTAGCTGGCAGTTTAACTGAGCTGTTCCAATTGGCCTTGATCTTTTGAAAACTTTTCATAATTTTTTAAAGTAGAGAACTCTGATTTTTTTTTAAATAAGTTTGGGATTCTAAGAGGCCTCCTGAAAAGATGCTTACTTAACTATCTCTGAATTCATCCCCTTGCCCAGACAGATATTTTGGGGAGCTGAGAGGTAACTATAAAGTACCTTCTTCCAGCCCATTTAAAATAATATCCCAAGGAATGCAACATCAGAAATCTTATGTACAGTTTAGGAGTGGAGCTCTATTTCCATAGTTTCTAATGTTTTTGTTTCTTTTTAATGCCAGTAATTCAGGGCTTGTACCACCTTCCTCATTTAAGGTTTACACATTCCAACTGCTTATTAATCTAATCTCTCATTACCCTCCTTTAGCAGTCAGCCAAACTGTGCATACTATTACTTTCCTAAATGACATCTTTCAAAAAAGCTCCTAATATTTTATTCCTGTTGTCTGACCCTTATCACTTTCAGGAGCCAAAACAAAACTGAGAATGAGATACTCCTGATATGCTATGTTCTTTTCTCCTTCGTACCATCACTGATATCTTGCCTCCTTAGCTGTATCATCCATATACCAGAGCTGAAAAGGAGTACATTCAGAAATGTTTTTCAATGCTGTCACATAGCCGAAAAGCCTCTTATTCCAAGAAAAGATCTGCCCATGTCTTGTGCCTGAATATTTTTGCCAGAACCATAAAGCCTTCCCTTTGTGGTCTTGCACTCGATGACAAAAATTTTAAAAGCACAGGTATACCTTTACTCCACTGTGACAGTAAGTCTTTTTTTAAATTTATTTAGTTATGTAAACATATCCTATAACATAGATAACAGGGACACTTAAATCTTTTACATTCATAACACTTCCATTTGTACATAGAAGATTGTCATCACAGCTTCCACCCTCTTATTATACATTCTTGAGGCCAATATTTTTAAATTTTTTAACAGCATTCGAGGGGAGTGAAAAATATTCACATTGACTACTATTGATTCACTTACATCTTTCATTGGCTTCTGAATCAGAGGCTTTTAGCAAACTGACCAAAGGTTCCCACACAAACAAATATCTTTGCATAGTTAACAAAATGATTGTACTTGTGATGGAATAGAGATATTTCAAATCATTTCAGTATTATTTATTTCTAGGTAGAGGGTTATGTGGTAGAGGAAAGTATCAGAATCCATGTCCACCTAATTTTATTTTTCACTTCTGCTGAATACAAGATGCACACATTCTGCACTTAACATTTAAAGCGCTGTGGAGAAGGTGCTGAAATTTGAGAATCTGACAACATCCCTGAAAAAAGTTGCCACAGTTTCTTCACAAGACAAAACAGGGACAAAATTAATTTCCAGTGACAAGGACCAGAAAACAAGATGGTTAGAAAGTAGGCATTAACTGCCCAGATTTACCCTAAGCACTTGAGGATGAAGTGAGATTTTTTAAAAAAAAAAAAATCAGAGAGATTGATGTTTGTGAATTCAGAATATAGATATCAATATGTAGCCTTCACACTGTAAATCCATTTCAGTCCTTAGTCTCCAGAGGCAGGAAAGAACTCCTAACTCATTATCACGTGTAAGTGTTGTGCACATCATTCTTGTGTTTGTTAGACACTCTCCCTATAATGGCCAGCTCCAGAGGATAGCAACCTGGAGCAATTGACATATTTGTTACTGCAGTGAACTAGCCCTCTCCCAGGGTCTACAGTTTATTAATATCTAATATTAAAACCATCTCCATGTGCTTGAGAGGGTCCCCTGGACGAGCACGCGGGCAGGCACGGCCGAACGGCCGCAATCAGGAAAAACCTGGTCTGGCCAGTAAACGATCTGTCACATAGCCCCAGGAGCCCTCCAGACATGCACACATTAAAATTAAACCAAGAGTTCTCTGCCTCAAGAAGCCAGCTTGACAGGATTAGCGATCCTGACAAATAGCCTGTCAAGCGAGAGCAATTTACGTACCGCCACAGCTTTTGACAAACCCTGGCAAATCTAATCAAACTAATAACCCTGACATTTTGGAGCTTTGTTCTCCAAATCAGGCACATTTTGGAGCTTTGTCTTAGTTCTTCAACCCATTGTTCTCCCCAGGAAAGGATTAGCCCTCCAGGTACATTTTCCCCTATAAAAAGACCCATTTTCAAGCAGCTCCTCGGATCATCCTGGTTTCCTCTCAACTCCACGTCTCTCCGTCCAGCAATCCCCTCAGCCCTCTACATGCTGAGTCTTTACTCCCGCTCCGCTGCTGTCTGTCAAAGTTAGAGACCTGGGCGGCAAGCCAGCCTGGAGAAGAGAGTGGGAGAGCCAGCCAAGTCCAGCCGGGAGAAGACAAGCAAGCACTTACTCAAGGAAGTTCATTTACCAGAGCGCCAAGCAAAGCCATAATCAGAGTTCCAAAGCCAAGGGCCAAGGGTCCAGAGATCAATTCAAGGTATCAGGAACCAGGTGCTGGGAGCAAGGTACAGGCAAGAGGAGAACTTGTAAGAAGTTTGCTACAAGAAAAGGGAAGCTTCCAGGCAGGCAGTTATATAGTCCCAGGCACAGGTGTGTCTGGTCACCGCTTCTTAAACTTAGCCAAGGAAGCCTCCCTTTGCACAGCCCTCTTGAGTCTCTGCCTTGATGGGGGGCTTATTGAACCAGGCTCCAGAGCCTCTTCAGAATCGGATCCCTGTTGCTCTAAAGGAGCAGGCAGAGGAATGTCCATGCCTGCTTGGTCCATGGCAGCAGGGGGAGCGCTTTAGCTGCAGAACTCATCTCTAGCCAGAGCCACAGGGACCCACAGCTGCTGCTTGTCATCAGCAGCTCTGCCAGGGGCTTCAGTTATCAGTGTGTCTCCAACTTCAATCTTCAGGACCAGGTGCAGTATACCCTGAAAATACCTCTCTAAAATCCCCTATCAATTTTCCTCTCTTTTTATTTCTAATTAGCTCTGTGTGAGTGAGTACAAATGTGTGCAAGGACTTATTTTCAAATAAAAATAATTAAAATAGCAAATTGGTGTGGTTTTTGGCTGGACCTGACCCCGTAAACATTGGGTTGAAAAGATCTCGCTAGGTTATCCTGCCTCTTGTGGTACTACAGCTTGTGCTCTGGCTAATTCCCATTCCCCATTATTTGCAGCACATTGAGGTGTCCCTCACGGGAACTCAGAAATCAGGGTAACACATTGCAAAGGAGATTTGAAAACATCAGACAAAATATTAAAAATATGGGGGGGTGTTCATGAGGGAAAGAAAGAAGGCAGAGGGGAGAGATCTTTCCTTTCCTTTTCTTCTCTTCTAACCAGGCTTGCTATACTTGTTGGGGGGTAAAGCACAGGTGCCAAATGTCAGCTTCACATCCCCAAAACAATATTATATTGGCATCAAATTTGGCTTTGTGCAAGAGCAATCTGGGAGACAACTCTGGGCATTGTCTCTCAATTGGTGCATTCCACTTCTCTCTCCTTCTGGCCTAGCAAAAGCCAATTTTATTGCTTGATTAACTGTTAAAACAGAAGTTGCTCACTATCAAGCCAGTTCCATGTGAAGTATACAGAAAGCTCCTATTTCACAGGAAATAAATAAACCCAGCATATATTTTATTAGGGATGGGATGAATCCAAAATTTTCTGAATCCAGATCTGGATCCTAATCCCTGGAAGGTTCTGGGAATCCACAAATGTCACAGATCTCGAATCTTTCAAATCCTTTTTTAAAACTGGGTTTAAAAAGCAACTTTTTTAAAAAAAATTAAATGTTTTAAAACTTTTTTAAAAAAGTTGAAACAGAACTTTTTTTAAAAAAATCTATTTTTTGGTTGGTGGGTTTGAAAGATTCATTTCGCCTAGTAGTTTTGCACAGTGATTCGGATTAGCTAATCTTGAATCCTTGGTGAGGATTCGAGGATTCAGTTGGCCTATCCCTATATTTTATAGAGCACATGGCAAAGGTTGGAAAAGTTACTTTTTTGAACTATACCTTCCAAACTCCCACAGCTATTATATGCCTAAAAGTAACTTTAAAACTCTACTACATGATTATAGAATGCTAGAGAGCCTGGCCATGAAGAGCAGAATTTGGAAAATTAGCTTCAGCAGAGTCAGCCCTGGTTAGTAGTTGGATGGGAGGCCACCAATGAATACAAACTACTGTAGGCTGTATTTCAGAGAAAGGAACTGGCAAAACCATCTCTGAGTACTCCTTGCCCAAGAAAACCCTATGAAATTTATGGGATCACCATAAGTTGACAGGTGAGTGGAAGGCACATACATGCACACACAAACTAGTTTTGGGAGACAAAGCGCAATCAAAACACAATACTATTTGATGTGAACCATTTGGGCAAAAATAAATTGAAGACAAGAGAAAGAGAAAAACATTTGCAGCAGAAAAGATAAAGTATCAAGTCATCTTTTCTTTTTTTTAAAAAAAAAATTATTTATTATCCAGGGTCCTAAATGTAGTGCACCCTCTAGTGCCAGCTGAACAGTGGGGAAAAACTTCTGTCTCAGGGATTGTCATAACAGTGATTCTGAAACTTTGGTCTTCCATGTGTTTTTGGTTGGTAACTCACAGAATCCCTGACCACTGATGAGTTGGCTGGATTTTCTGGTAGCTGAAGTCCAAAACATCTAAAAGGCAAGGTTTCAGAACCGTTGTGTTGTAACATAATTAATTTTGTTTATCTTGATAAAAAAATTAGAAGAAACAATGAGGTTTTGTTTTTCTTTTGTATTCTCTTAGAATCCAAAAATCTGAAAGTAGGAAACGAAATCTGCTAATTCTTTCTTAATACTTATGCTCAGTCTGTTCCAGTATGTCACACATTCTATATGTGTGTGACTTCCCATATTACATGTAACATTTTTATATCGCCTGGATATTAATGGTCTAATTTTGCTTCCCAGTGTCTAATCAATGAAGTCACATTCACGTAATTAAAGATCTCCATTCTTCAAAACTATTTTTAACCACAATAATCTGCAAGAAACAAATCTAAACTCTGTTTTCTGTGGTAAAAGCTTGGGAGTTCAGACAGGACCATGTGGAATGTTGCATCTGGTAACATATGCTACTTAGAAGGGGCAGCTAATCAGAGGTACTCTATTTGGTAAGATATATTAAAGTAGTGACAACAAATATTCTTAAATATACTACTTACTTGCAAGTTTCTCTTAAATATGCCTAAGAAAATAGCATGTCATCATCACTTTTCTCTCCTCATACAGAAAAAAATTCAACTGACACCCCACATTTTGTACAACTCTGTGCAGCTAACTTTGAACACATCCATGTACAACATTCTACCAGGAACTAACAGGCTGTGATGAAGGGACAGCAACCACCTTGCACCAACATACTAGCGTTAAAAAACTAGTGTTAAAAAATTGTATCATCTAAATGAAATGTCTTTGAAGAAACTGTATTCTAAAACTAGTAAGCATTTGCAGTAGCATTTTGTCTTCAGAGTGGACATCAGGGCCAGCCTTGCCATTAAACAGAGTGAGACATCTGCCTCAGGTGGCTGATGCTAGGAAGTAGGGTGTATTAGCAAGTTATTGGAGGACAAAGCTATGTGGTTGGCTAATATGTCCTATACCACCTAAAGTGGCCTGCTGCCCACAGTACTGAGTAACATTCAGCTGCCAGTCCAGTCAGCTTTTGTACATAAAGCAGAAGAGCCATCTTGTCTTTTATCTCAGGCAGCAAAAAGGTGTATCTGGTCTACCGCATTTTCTCCATTATTACTAGACAACTTTGTTTTCTTCCCCCAGTACTCCATGCTTAAAGTAAATAGTAGTAAAGTGTAAATGATAAACCTGCAAAAGAATGACACATATTCTCTTGGAAATATGCTGTCCTCTGTTTGAATGAAGTGTGCCAGAACCACACTAACACAACTCCTAATTAACACCATAAATTTGCTCCTGGAAATTCTAAACATTTATGGGTTTCCTGCAGAAACACATGCATGTCCAATATTTTGTAGTTCCACTAGATTAGTGAAGGACAATTAGCTCTGTTATTAACATTTCAGACTCCTGTGGTACTTAACACATAATGAATGTAAATAGCTGGAAGCCAAAATTCTCAGAAAGAACAAATAATGATTATATTTAGTTTAGCCAAAAGTTGGAGAGAAGGGGAAATCAAATGCAAAGTACTTTGAGGACACAGAAGAAAGGGCCAATTCAAGGAAAATTTCCTTGAATAATAGGTATGAATATAAAATAGTCACCAACCATATTCTCTACCTTTCAGTAAAGTGCCAGTTCAAAAAGGGATGTTCAGATCAACTAAAACACAATTCTTTAGTGATGATTGAACCCCAATTTTTTCTGTCTCATGAGTCTGGCCTCACATACCAGACTGGTTCTCTGAACTATTATCCAATTGTGTAAGCACTTCATTCACATTACGCAAGAGAGAGATACAGATTATTGCGAAACTGTACCAGATGATGAGTGACAATGTTATGGTGATCATTGGCTATGAAGTACCAATGAGAGCATTCACTTTAGTCTTCCTGGACATTGGGTATGCTGGTTGGAACTTGTGGATATTGAAAACATCTGGAGAATTAAAAGGTAAGAACCATTAAATTGATAATTCAGTAGACTGATGGAATTCTCTCTATACCTGCATTATCTACTCTGACTGGAAGTAGCTCTCCAAAGTCTTGCAACTCAAGATTCCCTTTAACTGATCATGCTAGGAGGTGAATTTGGCACCTCTACTACTAAACTTTGGCTTCTTGTAATCTGTTCACACATTTGGGCACAATTCATTGGGTTCAGAGTAATCAGATGATGAAATATCACATAATGTATGTTCATATGTGACTCAGTCTATGGTCTGCCACAAATAGAGCCCCTATATCTCAATATGATACAATATGTATATAAAGTCTACTGTTAAAACACTTTCATGAAAAGTTGTCAACTAATAAGAGTTTTAAATTCTACCCAAATTGTCTAGCATCCCTGGGTTAACTTCTGAGACACCCCTCACCAATGGATTTCATGTATGCTACATACCAGGAATGGGAAGAATATTCAAATATGGTAGAAAAACATGGTTTCCAAGTGTTTACAAACTCTGATGAGAAGAATCCTGGACTGACAAAACTTTTCGCAGTTTGAGACTTCTTCTGTGCAAAATTTGCATGTGGTTGTTTTCTCCAGAAAAGTATTATCTGTACAGGAAGTAGCATATCCTGTATGGAAAATAATATTTGAACTCTGAAATATCAGTTCCTGTACAAAAAAATGCAGTTCTTTGTGCTACAATTGGGGATTTATTTTGTATAAAACTTACATGATTGATTTGCATTTTCTGTGCAGGAATTAATATTTCTGCATTGAAATATTATTTTCAGCCCAGAAAATACTGTTTTCTGCACAAAACAACCAAGTGTGAATTTTGCAAAGCTTATGTCCCAAATTGTGGAAACAGCTTGATTTCTGAAGTTTTTCTCACAGTGGGAAGAAAACTACTGAAATTACTGTTTGTACCTTCGAGAAGAAACTTGGTGAAGAATTACATCCTAACAGGTACCTGTATTTGAAGTCACACCATATGCACCTTTCATATTTGGTACTATTTCATATTTGGTACTATTCTCTCCAGACAGAGAAAATTAGTGGGTTGTCCCACCAGGGATGCTACTAAAATGGATTCTGTATAAATGGTTTTTAAGTCAGATCACCCTCCGCCCTCAAAAAAAGCTGTCCAAATTTAGTAGAATTCAGCCAGCTTTTTTCAAGGAACTTTCTGTAAGATGAGATGATCAGAATGGTATATATATATATATGGGAAACTAGGAGAAGGGATGCCTCTCAAACTAACTCTGATGCCCATAGTTGCCACCATTTGGACAAAAATGCAGGTAAAGTACACACTTACATGCAGTACATTTTCAGGTTCAGATGTCTTAGGTATAGGGGAAAATGGGATTCCAAATTGGTGGTCATAGGGCCAATCTTAAGGTTGCCGTAAGTCAAAAATGACTTGAAGGCACACAACAACAATAAAGTCATAATTAGAAACAAAAGGCTCTTAGCTTTCAGCTAAATGAAGGGAAAATATCAGGTTACAAGATAAATAAGTCTGAAATATATATATTGTTCCTTAAAAGGGCAATCCTATACATGTTTATTGAAAAGTAAGAGTTCAGTGGGCACGCTTATGCCTATGTAAGTGTATACAGGAATGTAGCCTAGTATTTGATGTTAAATAATCTCTCTATGCATACTCCATGGCAGCAGCTGAACATATAAAGTATATAGATGCTTTGTACACATACCCATAAGTTTGGGGGGTTGTTTCATGTATCATATCTGGCCTTGGTTAATATAACCAAATGTGAGACTGAAGTAAAATCAATATATATCTTGGCAGCTCCTTCAAATGCATACAATGATTTTTTTTTCCTTTAAAAGCAGGAAGAATTGAAAGATCTTTATCTTCTCCTGTCTCAAAATTATAATATATACACTTCTAGACATCGCGTATACCAATCAAAGCAAGAGAGTGTAATTGATAGAACTGACTTTTTAATTAAGGAAGGAGAAGATATAGATTTTAGAGTACGTGTTGGTGTTGTTGGTGTTTTTGTTGTGTGCCTTCAAGTTGTTTCTGACTTATGGTGACACCAAATCTATCACAGGGTTTTTTGGGGATGAAAGTGTGTGATGTACCCAAGATCAACCAGTCAGTTTCCATGGCCAAGTGGGGAATCAAACTTTGGTCTCCAGGGTGATAATCCAACGCTCAAACCATCATATTAAACAGTCAAAGATTTTGTTCATATTTTTACCAATAGCTTAAGAATTTTTAACCATTTTCATTTTCTGTTTCAGGCATCCAAATTTCTTTGCCTGTTGCTAGGCAGATGTTACACTTTATTAAATAATTAAGGCATAAGAACATAGGTGAAGGGGCGTGGTATGGCATCTGTGGGGCATTTTCAGGTATGGCTGATGTTGTTTCCTCCTTTGAAGAAAAATGGTGAAATTGTGACCACAGCTGAATGACAAATGGCATAGTAAACCAGCAACAATAGGAAATACCCCACATTAGATTGACAGGAAGAAGTCATGAACAAATTTATTCTCGCAACAGAGAAAGACCTACCTGAATAGTGTTCTTAAGGAGGTTAGGCACCACAATTTCCTTTTGGACCCAAACTCATCCACATTAATCCTGCTGTAGCTTATGAATTCCAATGGATGCACAACCCAAATGCAAAGCACATCATTAATAATATATAAACAAATTGTTGTGTGCAAAGGGGAACTTACTATGAGTAAAACACAAGGCAGTGAATCAATAACTTTCATTACACAACAGGTGCCAGTCTACCACACAGGAAATTTGCCCATGGATGTGTGTTTGGTAATAGTACGTGCACTACGAGAAAAAGAAAGTCATTCATTATAGGCTTGGCTAAACCACAAGACAAGGAAAATCTGAAACTCTCAATAGATCTGGTTACGATTTCAGGCTGTACTTTGAAAACTACTTTCTTTCTTAATGCAGCTGCATTTGAAAAAGAGACTAAAACATTGCAAAGGATTTTGAATTACATTTGCTCAATCCTCTTAACTTGACAAACCATTCTCAGGAGTATGCATCAACTTTGGAAGTTTAAATTTCTTTGTCCCCATCATCACCCCCATCATTGGCACACTTTATGCAGGAAAGCATAATATCCTAATATTGCAATAACTGCATTTTATTCCACTGGTTCCATTTAGAAGTTTTTTCCTTCGGAGATTTACTGGAGAGCCAGTGTGGCATAGTGGTTGAATCATCAGACTATGACTCTAGAGACCAGGGTTCAAACCCCCTCTTGGCTATGGAGAACCATTGGATGACCTTGGGCAACTCACTCTTTCTCCCTCAGACAAATGGCAAACCTTCTCTGAAAAAATCCTGCCAAGAAAACCCCTTGATAGATTTGCCTTAGGGTTGTCATAAATCAGTAACAACTTGAAGGCACACAACAACAAATGACCCTTTCCACACAGTGTCACAAAGACACAGTAGATACAGGTTGTATTTCTTTCAGGGGAAAGAAATACCACATGATGTCATTGCCATGCAGTAGCCATCCCGTCTAAAAGTGTAGCTAGGATGCATTATTTGAACTTTAGAAAAAATCTGTTTTTCGCCACTTCATCGGCATATATCCTGTACACCACCTCAATGCGGAAATGTTAAATGTGCTTTACTGCACATTAAGAAAATGGCAGAGCCAGCAGGAGACCAATTGGGGCACCAGAGTGGGGCAAAAGCAGGCAAGGGGAGTAGACTAGATGCTCCGCTTCAATCTGCATTAATGCTGAGCGGTGTGGAACACAGCATCACTACTGCATTTCAAAAGAATCTACCGTAACTGTGGTACGCTATGATACTATCCGCTTTGTGTTGTCTTGTGCAGAAAAGGCCAACAACATTTTTATTTTACCCTTCCTTCATAGAAGGTCCTCCTCCTCGTCCTTTATCCTCAAAACAACTTGGTGAGATAGGGTAAGCTGTCAGAATACAAACCAGGTACAAGGTCACATAGCAAAATGCATGGCAGAGAAGAGATACCAACCAAGCTCTCTCTGACGCTAATCCAATATTTCATCCACTGCTACATATTCTCTTTTTCAGTATTCTACCAGAGCTTGGAAAAGTACATTTTTCACCCTTGGAGAACTTCCAGAGTAACTTGTGTCTGTTCTTTCTTCCACAAGGAAATTCCAGTTTTTCCTCAGAGAACACTTCCTAGATAACCCTCTTGATTGCCACTTTCACAGTCATTTCTGTTCCGTCCTCGCTTTCATTCGCTCCCTTCCCACCCCTACTGGGTCCCTCTGGGGACAAATTTCTCAGAAAATTCAAACTAACTGCTAACAAGATACAATTGTCAACCAAATATGAGTGGCGCAGCTGCTATGATTTGCTCAAAGAGACACACAAAGTAATAAATTAAGAAAAATTTGCTCTGTGAAGAAATTCTTCACCTGTTTAATTTTGTTGTGTAGGGAGCAGGAATTCAACGTTAGGCAACATTACTCAGAAGTAAAGGGTGCCTCTGGATGAGGTTTTATTATGCAACTGCCTTGCCTCATTCTCAAAACCTTACAGAGGATCCAGAAATGTGTGATCCTTCCACAGCTTCTTCTTTCTCATTTTTATCATGACAATTCAACTAAAGAACAAGAGATGGAACAACTGGCCAGTGCCTTTAGAGTAGTAGCACTGGAAGCCCTCCATCTGGATGGGTCCTAAGTCTCATTGTGTTCAATGGGTGTTATTCCCAGATAAGCGTCCACAGGATGGCAGCTTTAACTGCCTTGGTAGTAACTGAAATTATCACATAAGAGAGAGCAAGAAGACACTGAATTATTGTTCTTGCTTATGTTTGCTAGCATTGTCTGTAGAGCTTACTCTTCTTTCTGTAAGCTTAAAATAAAGGAGAACTTGGTCTGAGAATATTTGCATGAAGTTTCCATATGAAAATAATGGGCTTCTTTACAGGCTGCATTTGAATACAACATGTACAACTTACACTCCTAGGAAAATGCAAAATGATTGTCCTATAAAAAACCAGGAAAGGGGGGGTCAAGGCAGAGTAAAATGAATGTGCATTATGACCTAATTACATGTGGCCCATGGTGTAGTGGTAAATTTTGAAATACAGATCCCTACCAATACTGTATCTGTAGCAATAATCTCAGAAAGAGTCCAAGAGTATGGATCTTTTGTGAAACCATCCCTCCCCCGCCTCCACTCTGGATTGACACACAGACAGCTCATAACAATACATAATTACTGGGAAAATCCATTTCCCCTTCATTGCAGATAAGCTCTGTGGACAAGAAGTGGCAGACAATATCATAGCCCCTGCAATCAGAAAGTTCTGGGGTCTCCACGCTGAAAGCCTTGGCATCACTACATGTGGCAGCAATTAGAGGACTTCTTCCAATTTTCTGCTAGAAATGTGAGGAGTCATTTCCATGGGGAAAGCAATTTGAGGGAAGGAACAGCCTAATCCTTCCATCTAGTCTCTTTCCCAGTGAAAATCATAGCAGATTTTCTTCTGTCATTAATAGTGGGGGGAGGAGCAAATTTCATTCAGACTGAGAAGGAGGGCTTTAAACATCCCCTTTCCCCACACATTACATTTCCAGTTGAAATCTGCCTACGTACCTAGTTATTTTTTAAAAAAAATTATGGATCTCTTTCAGTTAACATAATATCAAGTTAAGCCTTTGTGTTGAAAGACGGTAAGTGAATGAAGAAACTCAGAAACTCACATTCCTGCCTGTCCTAAACTTCTTCTCCTGGCCCTGTTGTAGGAGACCAACACTAATGATATTATTAAAAATACCTAGGATTACTGCTCTTCTTTTCTGAATGGGATTTTCTATCATTTAACATCATTCAGAGTGAAAGTTCCACAACAGTGAAGCTTTAAACATGACTTCACTCCATTCTAAGGCCCTTTCCGCACGTGGAGGAGGAAACGGGGGGAAACGCTCTAAAATGGAGCTTACCGGCAGCCGGGTAAGTCCGCCGCCATGCGGAGCAGCGCGATCTCGCTGTTCCGCAGTCCTCCGGAGTCCAAAATGGCGGCCTCGGCATCCAGCTGGCAGAGGCTCTCCACCAACCGGAGAAGCTCGCCAGCCTAAAGCCCGCCGCCAGGAGATCTGCAGGCATGCACTAGTGCGTGCCTGCAAATTTGCAGCAGAGCACGGCGACAGAGCTGCACGGGGCTGCGCGTTCTGTGCTTTTTAAAAACCTCTGAAAAGAGGTTTTTAAAAAACACGCCACGCCACCAGTTCCAGCCGCTTTGGAGCGGATTGAGGTGCGGAACTACGAAAATAGTCTGCCCCAATCCACTCCACGGTGCAGAAGACCTCCGTCAGAGGTCGCTCTGCACCGTTTTAATACCCCGGTGCAGAAAGGGCCTAACAAACCTGTGGGTTTTATGTCTCTGTATACCCAATCATATAGTTCTTAAAAGGAGAAGAGCCAAGCCGGAAAATAGATGGGAATCTTCCAAGGATTGCCACCACAACTGAAATATTCCCAAGCACTCAACCAACTGTCAAATATAATCTACATCAAACAAGATGTGCTTCCCTCATGTTCTGTTTGACTGAGTACTTTTATCCAGGCACCCTGCAATTATAACCATGTTTTAAACAGGACAACAGAATGGGACTGAGAATAAACAAAGAGGCAGCCACATACAACATATTACTGGCACACTTCTACTGCAGACTGCTGTAAGTAAAAGCTGTATGATGCCTAAATTCACTTTTATTATCCTTCCAACCAATTAACACAATAATACAAAAGCTTAAGGCAGTTATCAACAGCAATAGCAATTACATTTCTATACCGCTTATCAGTGAGAAGCAGTCCCTGAGTGATTTACAATGAGTTTAGCTTACTGTCCCCAACAAACTGGGTACTCATCTTACCGACCTATGGAAGGATGGAAGGCTGAGTCAACCTGAGGACCAGCAGGATCAAACTCACAACATTGTGGCTGCAGTACCGGTATTTAAGCACTGTGCTACCAGGGCTCTTAAAGATAGGATGACAGGACTGTTAAGTGTTTAATGGCAGTATAGCAATGGAAATTGCAGCAGGTACAACAGGAGTAATGGTTAGAGTGTTGGTCTGGAACTTGGGCGATCTAGATTCTAGTATCCACTGAAACATAACCCACATTGGATGACCTCATGCTAGTTACTCACTGTCTCAGTCTGACCTATCTACTAGTGTTGTTGTAAGGGGGAAGAGACTTGTGTATGTCACATTGAGATCACTGGAGGAAAGGCAATTGTTGAACTTCTTATCTGCAATGCAAGTCAAGGCACAGAGATCCTAAAATTCTGCATTAAGAAAGAAGAAAAACCTGAAGACAAATGGCATCTCCCACATATTTATAATTATACAGGCTGAGCAGGTTGACCTGAGGAAAAACATTCAAGGGTTCCTAAAATCAGTAAACCACTTGCTAGAGAGAAATTGGCAGCTTCAAAAGTGCCTTTCAGCTGACAGCTAACTCTTAGCAATCTCTTCCTCCTTCATGTTTCCAAGTCTGTTTTTTAAAAAAAATTCTATATATTTCCTATAGACCTTAAGACCTACAATGGGGTAGAGAGGGATGAGGTTCTAAGCAGCAATCAAATGCTAGGACAACCAAAACATTTTCTAAATATTTAGACCATTTACCTGTAGCTTCATTTACCAGTAAGAAGGCCAAAGCATTGGCTTGCTGTAGCTGGTGGACTTCCAGCTCTCATAAGTCCCTGACAGCGTGATCTGGTATTGGGTACCCAAGTTTGGAAACCATTGCTTTACAAAAAAGGTGGCTAATGCAATTTGTTTCATTCAAAAATATTAACTAGGTCTTTAGATTCTTTCACACAGCAGTGTTGCTTATTGAGGCCACAGACCAAGAAATATACAATAAATAAATACCTTAAAAGGGAACAGACAGCAAAAAAATGTATGTAGCTACACATTTAATTAAACATTAGGATCTTTCCTCTTTTTACTTCTAATTTACATTGAGATTTAGAAACAAAACGGGCCACTCTTCCAAAAATTAAGGGAGGTTAATCTTCAAGGCAGTAACAAAGAAAATTTACTAAAGAGTTTCCAGAGAAAGCTGTTAACACAGGAGAGATTAACCATTCTCTTCAATCATTCACAGCAATTAGCATCCTTATAAGAATAAATGCATTCACACACACACACACACATATGCATGCACGCCCAAACAATTTAACGATGGGAGGGTGGGAGAGGGCTTAATATCCAAGCACAACAGTCACTGGATAATCCTAAGCATCTTCAGTATTGGATGAATGACAGGATAAAACACCCAAGAAACCAGCTTTTACAAAGAATATTGCATTCCACCTTAACATTTTCTTTCTTGCAAAAATTTCAGCCACAGTTGGCACCATAAGAAAACAGCCTGCCTCCCAGTGGACCCTCAGGAAATATTTTTTAATACATATTCCCATTCCAAAAATCAAACTGCAGCATCTTCCACACCTGATGGAATTTTTTTTAAAACAAAACATTATATAATACAGCAAAGAATTTGGAAAAGTACAGACTGAAGAAATAAACCCATCTAACAATTGCCCTCCCCATGCCCCTGCTCTTAGAAAAAACGATGACTCTTATGCCATCACAATTACACAAGGAAATGAGAAATAGCAGAAAAGCTGAAAAAATGTTGAGTCATGCTATGGAAAGTTTTAGGTCAGCCCTCAAGAACTGTGAGGGCAGACAATTACAGGCTGCATGTTATAAAATATTTGAGGACACAAACCCAAATCCAAAAGCAGTATAAAACTAATCTTAAAAATTCATTTCACTGACAAAAATCCAGCTCTTCTCATCTCACCAAAGTCTTCATATCCTTTCACTTAACAAGAGCAGCCAGATTCCCAAAGGAAACAAGGCTCCCTTAGCTTTAATAGTAGGAGCAAGTTATACTTGACGAAATTATTTCCTCTAATAAAGGTACAGGAGCCCAAACACTTTGGCATTTGGCCACCTTATCAGTTAATCATACTCAGAAATTAGAAACACAGTGCCGTTAAGTCTTTAGCATGAGGAAGAATAACAGGGATAGAACTTTTCCCATTGCTGCTCTTTCATTCTGTGAGCAATTAAAACAAACAAACAAACCTTGGTTTGCATAAAGGGTGTTTGCATCTACTGCTGCAACAGTAACAATCAACAGGCAGCTGGATTATTCCAGGTAAGATTTTCCAGACCATGAGGTAAGGTGGCCATATGAAAAAGAGGGCAGAACTCCTGTACCTTTGTTTGTAAAAGAGGACATTTTTGCAGGTGAAACTCCTATGATCTTGTCAGAGTTCAGCCAGTTAGGCAGGCTGAAATGCCCTCATTCCGTAAAACAATTAAAAGTACAGGAGCTCTGTCTTCACTTTCATGTCATCACTCTACTAGGAGCGGGCATGTCTAATTAGGAAACATTCCACTAGATCAGAGCTTTCCAAAGTTTTCATGTTGGTGACACACTTTTTAGACATGCATCATTTCGTGACACAGTAATTCAGTTTTACTGGCAAACTGGAGGTTAAACTAACCCTATTATAAGAGATATGGACACATACATAAGTTGTAATCATGAAATATATGGAGACACAACATATCTCATGAAAATCATGAATATTTTTAAAAATATATGATTTATAAATAATAACAAATTTCCAAGATTGTAGGTGACATACCTACACACTTCAGGCCACACACTAACATGTCGCAGCACACCATTTGGAAAGCGCTGCACTAGATGCTATTGATCTATTTATTGTGCTATTTGTGCTCCTGACAGATTTACCTGATGGAAATCTTCTTTCTGTGCATCTTTTAAATGTGCAGAAGTCCTCTAAAGGTCCTCATTGATTCTCCATTGTTGCTCATATATCTGGACCTCACATACCCTAAAATACTTCAATTATATGACTGAAGGATTGTTTTTTTTCTAACAACTCCATTCTTCCATGTATCCATTGACTTAAGCACCATGTTAATTTGCAAATGAAGCCAATACTTAATGATGTCTAAGTGAATTGCCTCAGTTGTGTTCTCATTCTTTTCTGCCATCCCCATCTTCCTTTGTTTGAGTGTACAAGTTGCTTGGAAGCATATATTATCTTTCTAAACTACTATTTGTGTACAGAGCTATGTAAACCTACTGCTATATAAACTTGTTACAACAGCAACAGTAATCTCAATATCTTTAAAGATACTGCTTTGAGATATTGTTGCAGATATAGTAAGACATATATCAGTTGATTAAGAGTTGTTAACTTTCCATGTAGCAATCTAGCTCTGTATCAGCAGGCCATAAATCACATTCACACAGCTACTTCCTATGTATTACAAAACCTATAGATAAAACTGAGTCCATGCTCTGGATCTATACTTTTAAGAATCATGGCATGCTTCTAATTATCCTCAAACAGCTGTGAGAGATATTATACCAGATGTAAAAGACCTTAGGCCCCCCAGATGTTGTCATATTTCAATGGCCATTAGCCCCAGCCAGGACAGTTGATTGTAAAAGATAATGGAAGTAATACAATTCCAGCAATATCTAGAAGGCCACAGCTTCCTTGTCCCCAGACTAAACTGAAAGACTGTGACATGTCCAAAACTACTAAGATTAAGTTGGGAAAATGTATATGCCAGAGCAATGTATACCTGTGGCCCTCCATCTGTGACTCTAATGCCTGTCAGCCCTATCCAGGAAAGCCACTAGTGAGGGATCATAGGAGTAGTGGTTCATTAATACCTAGTGGCCACCAACCCTAGTGTATACCATAAATGTGCACATCAGACTTTCTCTATCCTGAGGCAGAACATTGGTCCAAATAGCCAAGCCTTCTCCAAGGTTTCCCTCCAGTACTGAGATTTTTCTCACTGAGATCGTTGGCATGAAAACACGTGCTGTGCCAGGGAACCATAACTCCTCTCCACACATCATTATTTAGAGTGATAAATGTTGTAGAAACCTCCCTCAGCTTAGTGCCACAAATCCCATAATTCTCAACCATTAGGTGTGCAGAGCTATAATCCAACACATGGAAAGGTTTGTGAAAGGATATTTCTGATGCATTATATGCTTGGACAAAAGGTCTTTTGATCTAACATTGTTTAGAAAAAACTTCTAAAGCCTCTCTCCTACACCCAGGATAACCCCATGAGAAAAATGATAGGGATTCTGTAACTTTAGTGGTTGTACGGAAGAGGAAATTTGCAAGCTTCACCTGCTGAGATTTTGTACACAACTAACTAAATTACAAAAGCACTGTCCCCTTTCTCATGTGGCCACCCAACCACTTTCTCCCCCACACTACCCGCATTGCTTTGTCTTCCTTGACTGCTTCTAATTAACTATTAACAGCAGCTTTGACTAGGACTGTAATTGTGGCATCCATAAATTTCTGAATTATTGCACAGTTTATTAGTTCCACATGGCTGCATGAGTTTAATGGAAATCTACAGAATTCAAGCAACCACCATTGGGATCCTGTTGTATAACCAATACATAACCAATCAGCTGCATCAGACAAATTCTGTCTTCTAGTCAGATGTTGTCTCCTCGCCTAGACAACAACAATAAAAAGAAGCTAAATTCAGTTCCATATTAGCTGTGCCTCCAAGTAAACTAGGCATTCCTGTCAATAAACATCACTGAGATTATTATATAAGCAGGCGGGTAGCAAATCCTTTTGTGAGTTAGTCATCTGCACAACAGATACGCAGCTAATACGCAGGAATATAACAAAAAAAATCAAAAACAAAATGCACAACATCAGTTAAATAATGGAAAACTATCATGTGTGGTCATCAAGATGTTCTGGGACTGTGGCTTCCATCAGGCCTAACCAGCATAGACAATGGAGAGAAATGAAGGGGGTGACAACCCAACAACTGTTGAGGGCGGCATGCATCCCTCATCCTTGACTTCAGCAAAGTATATGTGAGAAGTACTCTGTGAATAAGGAAATGCTATTCCTAGAGTTACTTTTCACCACCTTCTTGCTAGAGCAAAGACATCCTTCAGCCAGACAGGAAACATCCCAGGATTAGACTAGAATCTCACACAGGGCCCCCTCCCCTTGCTTCCAGTTTAAGAGAATAATAATAATAATAAAAAATGTATTTCTATCCCGGCTCTCCCCATGGGTCAAGGCAGCAAACAACAATAATACATTAATTAAATTAAAAACATTAAAAAACATACCCAATCCTCCCCACCTACCAACCCACCTAAAACCAACCCCCTAAAACACACAACAAGAAAGCTGGGGAATATAAAGCATTCCAAATGTCGGACTGAAAAATGAGAATAGAATTGTGTCTATGTATAAAGTCAGTGATTCTGAACCTGGGGTTTGTAGACCCCTGGGGGTCCCCAGAGTCCTTTCAGAGGGTCCATGAAGCCCTGTTGCTGGGCACCAACAGCAGCAGCAGCAACAAGGATGTAACAGCAGAGGTGTGAGTGGGTGCCAAAACTGCTTTCTCGTTTGCCTTCAAGTCACTTCTGACTTATGGTAACCCTAAAGTGAGCCCATCACAGAGTTTTTTTGGCAAGATTTATTCAGAGAGCCCTTGCCTTCCTCTGAGTCTGAGAGGATGTGATTGCTCAAGGTCACCCAGTGTCTGAGTGGGGATTTGAATCCTAGTCTCCAGAAACCTTTAATAAATAAATAAATATTTGAATATTTAAATCTAAATTTAAATATTTAAATTTTGAGTTAAGTCTTGGGGGTCCCCAGCAACAAGTTATATTTATAGTAAAGAAAAAATTAAGAACCTCTGTGTTAAGTTATATATACATACCAAATGTTGAACTTAAGACTTGATTTTGATGGGCTTAGTTGTATGAACTGAATGAGTATCTCAATAAAAGGAAAAAGATTTAGTTAGGTCCAGAGTGGGAGGGAAAGAACCAAAATGGGGGGTGGGGTGGGGGCTCCTAAAGTAAAAATGGAAAATGTATAAAGTAAAAGTAGAAAATGTGTGGATGGTACTCCAGCTCCCATCAGCCCCTGATACCATGGCCAAAAGGGGATCTATAATGCAGCAGCATTTTGAGACCCACAGGCTCTTTGGACTTTATTTTAAAGTATTAAAAGTGCTTTGAATCTACATGATAGGGCAAGATTTAAATTTGTATACATAAATAAATGAGCCCTGATCTAGGAAGGGTGAAAAGATTGAAGTTATCACCCGCTGAATTATTTTTACAAACAGATGGCAAACTCTGAGAAGGTTCAAATTATTCTGAGATCAGAATCAAAAACTTTCACCCATGTCTTCCTGGGATCCTGCTATGTGCTTGGGTAGAATGAACAAAAGTCATTCAGCATACATTCCCTTATAAAATATCAACCCCAAAAATTGCACTCTGTGAGGTACAAAGGGACAGCATTCTTTCCACTCTTAACAAATACGAATGGTAGACTGAAATATTTTGAAGATTTAACCACAATCTAGGAAAAGGGAAATGACAGCAGCAACTGCTTAGCTTGCTGTCAGTATATATGTTCTTGTACAATCATACAAAATGAAAATAAAATATTGGTCAAAAAGAAATGGTAACACTCTTGGGGCCATCCAGTCTGTCTCTGACAATTCAAATCCTAAATGGGAAGCAAGAAGATAGAAATCAGAAGTTATAAGATGTCGCTCCCAACACAGATAAAACTCTATTGGAGTCTGTTTCCATTTCCACAAGTTATGCATCAACTGGAAGTGGCTTAAATTAGTTTCCCCCCAAAAGAAGTACATTTATTTCCTCGGAAGATAAAAACTTATTAACACCATAATAATATACTGGCAAATATCTGATAGATAAAGAACTTTGCCCATATATTTGTACACACACTTTATCATTTACTCTGCCATTTCACTTCTGTTACCTGAAAGAATGGAACAGTACATCAGGGTCCCTATAGACTGGAACCTAAAATAATTGTGGGTGTGGGTGTTATCCTGTTTACTGGGGCTCCTGCGAGGGACACCAACATGTGCTCGACTATAGGTTGGGAAAATTAGCTCTGAGCACTGCTTAGCGTTACGAGAGGCAGAGTAACTTAGCAGGATCTTGTAACCCAGTGTCTATGGGGTCAGGCCAAGTCAAGGAGCAGACCGGTTTGAAAATAATGAATGATCTTTTATTAAATACAGGCACACAATGTAAGCAACACAAGCACACAGATAACTAAGGAAAATAAAGGTGTGAGTAAGATAGTGAGATTTTCAGAGGGATAGTTGGTTCGGGTGATACGAAACCTGTTCCTGAAGCCCGGAAGAAGATAGAGAGCGATGCTGGGGTTTGGTGTGTCTCAGCACGTGGAGCTGAGGGGAAGCTCGCCAAGCAATGTGGCAGCAAGGCGGTTGGAACTCAGGAGCGATCCGAGGAAGCGATCCGAGGAAGGTCTCGGAATCAGGGGTTTTTATAGGGAGAAGTGTGACTGCAGGCTATGCCTTACTTGGGGACAACAATGAGTTTTGGGTGCGAGACAATGTCTCTGAAAGGTCACAATTTAGCATGATTGAGTTAAGTCCGAATTGACAAAGAGGTAGACTGTATGCAAATGCTCAGTGCTTGGCCTTTAAGCTTCTAGCTTGCCAAGTTACCTGCTCGGGGCAGGGAGTCCTTTGTAAACAGTGTGCATACATAGTGAGGGTGTTTGCAGAGAGGTCTCCTAAAGTGGTGATCTGGCTATTTCTGGCCTGCCTGTATTGTCTTGGGATATTGCAGCATTTGATGGCTGAGCCTAGTTCTGTACTTATCTGGGGGCCTCACAAACGCGTGGAGGGGTGGTATGATAAGGCCAAATTATGATATCATAGTGATATCTAGTGCTATCGCCAGGTAGGCCTAAACTGCAGTAACATGGGGAAAGGAGGGCTATAGTGATTTTATGTTGAAAATTGGCTTGAGTCTTTTTGGATTATTTTTTTTTAAAAAAAAAACATACAGTACCATGGTATACCAGCCTGCTGGCATACTTTTCCTATACCAAGAAAGAATAGGTGGCTGCAAGGCTCAAACCAGGGTTTCTGACATTTTTGGCACAGCTTTATCCCCTGTGTTGGCAGCTCTCTGGTGTCACTGTGAGCTTGGTAAACTGAACTCTTTGTTTCAACAGCATTATCTAAGCTGGTGCCTGAATCTTGTATGTTGGTCAACTGATGGGTCAATCCTGGTCTCAGATCTTCTTTGAGCAACTTGTAAACAGGGGGCTTTAGTGGATTCCTCCTTTTTCCCACATGGTGCTTTGAATTTGGACTTCTGCCTGATTCTAAATCTGTACACAACACCAACCATTATGAGCCATGTGAAACCCATCACTGGCCTATTTTAGACATGGCCTTGCTTCTAGCCCTGCTCGCCTCATGCCCTGCTTCATTTGACAGCCATTTCCTACTGGTCTTGGAACCCAACTACTTTTGTGAAACTCAGACATATAGAACATGCTTACTGTGCCAAGATTTCTGGTTCAGTCCCCAATGTTTTCAGGTAAGAATGTGAAAAACGTCCATCTGAAACTCTGGTGAGTCATGCCTAGTCACTGTAGACAATATTTAGCTAGATTGATCAATGACCTGACTCAGTAGAAGATCGATGTTCTATTCTATGACCTAAGGTTTGACTCCACTGGGGCCACTAATCCACAGAGTTTGAAGATCGTACAGCCCAGAAAGTTGAACTTCCTTGATGCAAATGGTAGAGGGACAAGCTCTATAGTCAATGAAAAATTGTCAGCAGTTCTGACTGAGTCTGAGGACAAAAAGTAGGAATGTTTGAGAGAAAAAGAATTGCTTTAAGTGTATAGTGGATTTTCTTCCATTTTTACTTTTGATAAAAATGTATTCACATAGAATTCCTTATGTAAGCATTCAGAGAAACTACAAATCAGCAAATCTCGCTCTGTAACCATTTCCTTATTTTTTTCTGTCTTTTTTTTTTTAAAAAAAAATATGGAATGAACCTCACTAAACAGTTCTGGAACTGTCTGCCCCAGGGACCCTCTTGAGGCCAGATGGACTTCCAAAAATGGGGGAGGAGGCTGAAGTCACTGTAAAACCATTTCTGATATTTTAAAAAACACAGCTTTTATTTATATATTAAATTGTTGCTTGTTGTTACGTACCTTCAAGGTATTGCTGACTTATGGTCAGTTATTATTAACCCTAAAGCAAACGTGTCCTAGGGTTTTCTTCGCAAGATTTGTTCGGAGGAGGTCTGCCATTGCCTTCCTAGAGGCTGAGAGAGGGTGATTTACCCAAGGTCACCCCGTGAGATTCCACAGGTAAGTAAGAATTTGAAGACTGGTCTCTGAAAATCCTTGTCCAGCACTCAAACCACTACATCACACTAGCTCACTATCTATTAAATACAGTCTGTTTCAAAGATATATAGCCAATTGTAGAAGTTTCCAGGAGAAGCAATTCCGTTTTTGCCAAAAAAAAAAAAAAAAGTGTAGTTTTGGCAAGTCTGGGTTTGTACATGCCATCCCCAAGCTGCACTCAGCCTGCTTCTTTTTCAGAACTTTTAAGAAACCAATGTAGCTGGCATGCATCATTATATATTATTACCTTAAGATGGAAAGCAATACTTTTGTCCTGTGTTATTTCACCTACTATGTACCAGACACAGCTTTTTTATATATTTAGAAAACTACTTTAGATTGCATGTATTTTTCTGTTGCTGAAAATGGTGAATCATCACAAGATTTTTCCCATTTCATTATCTCTTGGCAAAAAAAAAAAAATTCATTTGCAATCCCCCACATTTTGTTTTGTGCAACAAAAAAGAAAAGAAAAGAAAGAACCCAAATTGCAGTGAACAATGTATTTTGTGTAAAAGATACTGCTTGATGTGCAAATATGTTTTCTTTCCTTACACAAAATGAAGCTTATGTAGAAAACAAGGGTTTTCTGGGGCGGTGGGGGGAGATATTCTATGCAACAGAGCTTTCACCCAAAAAAGGCTTCAAGTGATAAAAAATCATTTAAAAAATGCACAAAATCTCTCAAAATCTCCTCCATGGTGGCGAGGGGAGAACCCTGAAACTATTCATTCTTGCTTGTAAGAATAACATAAGCAAAGACTGACATTTCTAATGCAATAGAGTATCTTCATTTAGAGAAGCTGCATTCAAAGACATGGTAGCCATGATGCTGTGCAACCACAGGTAGGAGAGCAAAGAGGAAGAAGATAATATTTGCTTAATACTGGACTTTCTTTTCTTTCAAGACAGCTGTTGAATACTGCAAAGAAATGAAAAGGGAATGTATAGCAGAACATAAGGCTGTTAGGTCTATTGTGGCCATCTCCCTTTCAGACAAGGCCCCTCAGGGGCAAATACCTATTGCTTGCAACCTCTTTGCACTATCTTGTGGGAATATCTGCAGTCCACACAAGAGGTAAAGACTAGGGAATGTCAGTAGGCCAACCACTGAGACTTCCACAAGATATTAATCCCTCTGGGGAGTGATAAGCTTGTGCAATAGAAAGGGGCACAGAGACCTGCAGTAATGCAGAGAGAGAAGGAAGCTGCTGCTGCTGCATCTTATTCTTATTCTTATTCTTATTCTTATTATTATCATCCTCACCTGTCTCTCCCCATGGTCCAAGGTGAGGCATATCATAAATTAAAATAGAGCTAAAAATACATAAAACCATTTAAAATACACTAATTTAAAATTCATAGTTAAAAATTGACTGCGTAGAGCTGCTGGAAGAGACAGGTCTTTAGTGCCTGAATGGAAATCTGCCCTTTCCACAATACACTTCTATACAAATCCAGTGGCAGATGGTAGTTCTCTTGTCAGCGAGGTGATGAATTTGCTCTGGCTTTAACCTAGAACTTTAAAGGAGCTTTCTAAGGTACTGAACTCCATCTCCAAAGCAAGTTTAGAACCTTGGTCAGTTCCTTAAAAATTCAGGCTAAAAGCTGACATGCCTTCACTGCCCCTATGAAGGCAAATATAAAATAATGATACAATTATTAGTACCCAGCTGAAACATCACAAAGCAGGGAGCAAGTTCAGGTTCTCCAGAATTCTTTTTCTGACAAAATGTTATTAAGAAAAAAGAGAGAGAGAGAGAAAGAGATGTTAGTCAGTTTACAATAATAACCAGTTGACTTCTATAGCACATTGACCAACATCCTCCCTTGCCCCACTTTCAGTTTCTTAAAATCTAGCCCAGAAAGGAGTTCTGGTGAATTCAAAACTTCCTTACAGCTTTAGGAAATCCATATCAGTTGATTCTGAGAAATAGAATGTGATACTCTTGCATGTGTAGCACAGGATTTTTTTTCTCTAAAGGACCAATAATTGTCCTTTTTTTTTTTTTTGGTCCTAAGGTGATCCATTCCAAAGAAAGCAACAAAACACTACACTAACACACAATACACTAATTACTTCTTTTTAAAAAATTAGCAGTATTTTCTGATGGTATTGCTTAATATAACCACATAATGCAAGAAGCAAGAAGCTTTTGAACAATGACTTGGCAAAAAAACAGTAAAGAAGTCAGTATAATAAACAGAGATACTGACCTACAATCTGAAGTCCTCATACACTATCCTATCATTATGAAAAGTTATTATTTTATATTTGGATATATATCAATACAGGGAAGAATAGAGTCTTATAAAGCCCAAATCTGACCTGCAGAGCCTCTTGGTTTATCTCACCTACTTTAGCCTCTTTCTCTGAGCTACAGAACCAAGCTGAATAGAGAAGAATGTTGTAGGAGGACTACAGAGTTTATAGGAGGGGCACAACATGAACCCATTCCCCTGGCCAGCCACCTGCACTTGTGAATTCCTTTGGCCTTGATCATATCAGTTTTATGGCAAACATTACTATGAGACTCAGACCTGTACCTGCACAATATCTCTCACCAAATGATGAACAGTCTTGCAGTTCACTATGAACCAAACTAGTATGATGAATGCAGTACTATAGATTCAGTGTAAGGGTAATAGATGACAACAAGGGCTTTTTCTGAAACTGTCACCATGTAAATGTTCATCATGGAGAGAGATGGACCCAACCTTTCTTTGGTATTTGGAAGAAACAAGTAGCATTTGCAACCAAACTTTGGTGTGGAGAGTTCCTCTTCAAGGTACTCCATTGCTTTCCTCTTCACCTAGTTTCCCATTTCCCTCCCTCCCTCACATGGCGCTCCTGTATTTACCGTCGTGCAGAAGGGCAGGGACATGCGATGACACATCCTTCCATAGCACAGCATAGGAAAGTGCCCCGCTGCACTGCAGAAGGAAGAGATGGAGCTATCACTTTCCCTTCCACAGTGAGGCGGTGAGGTGCAAAGGGGAGAATTCCTGTCATGCTCCCTTCCCTGCCGGGACTGCTGTGGAACAACGTGTGGAAATAGCCTGAGTTCGCTGTTCATATACTTCAAGTGTGGGGCTCATACAGCCCTATTCTGTATAACCTAGGGATAGGAAGACTATTCAAAAATAATCAAAAAATGGTCAAAAAGTGTGTTTTTTGAGTTTGATAAACCCTGGAAAGAAGAATCCTCGACTGGCAAGAATCTTCACCATTCCGGCCATCTTCTATGCAAAATCCACAAACGACTGTTTTCCATTTAAATAAAAAAGCTTTTTCTCTGCAGAAACTAACTTTCCTATGTAGAAACGTTATTTTCTGCAGAGAAAATACTGCTTTCCATGCGTTCCATGCTGTGCAGAATATTCAGTTTATTTCTGTACAGAAAATGCTTTCTCCTTTGCAGGTAATGCAGGTAATTTTTAACACAAAACAATCATATGTTTTTGTGTGTACAGAATGTCTCAGGCTGTGAATTGTTTAAGAAAACAGTATACTTTTCAAAGGCTTTCCTGAAGTGGTAAGAAAATTGTTAAAAGGATTCATTGATTCCTTTGAGAAGAAAATTAGTGAAGAATTATATCTCTGGCATAGCTAAAGGAGGAGAATGATGAGAGGTGCAGTTAAACAAATATCTGGAGGTCCGCATGATTCCCACCTCTAATTAATATATAATAAAAGGAGTAATCCACTAAGTCTCTGACCTTTCAGTACTTGTGGAAGATCGCCTGCAGGCTGGGTCTTGGCCAGGTACAGATGAGAGAAATAAGGTAAGCAAAACAGGCAGGGTATGTGCATACATACCTTTGTTTCAACCAACCATACAAGACATTCCAAAAATTAGAAAAGAGAGCATTTGTTTACGTTAGCAACAAAACAATTCTGTAGTCTCATTTCTCACAAGTAATATATTTTTCTAGCAACGGCACGCTGTGTATTTCTACCACCATAACCACCACTCTATTTCTCATGTGTTTGTTGAATATCAGTGATGCACTCTGCTTATTAAACTGTGCTGATACCATGACAAATTGTAGCCATTTGGGCTGCAATGCTATACTCAAATTACCTAGGGAGGAACTCAGTGGACTTCACTTCTGAGAAGATCATCAAGAGGCTGCACTAGAAGGAACAAGGCCAGAATCATGTAACATCCAGTCTCAAAATTCTTTTATTCTGAAGTAAATCTTTTTTTTTTCCTAGTAAAATTTAACTTTCCAATAAGTGTTGTGTTGTTTCTTGAGAAAATGATGACACAGATTACTAAGTTTTTAGTGGATGCTAATGCTTATTCCTACAGTGCACTGTGAGAAGAAGAGGAGTCTTCACAGAAGCAATGCCCCAGTTCAGACTTAAATAACTATAGGTTAATAGAAGAGAGCAGTTTAGGTGGATCCCATTCATCAAGTCTCTTCTCCTTTTGCAGACACCCCCCAACGCTGTTCCATCTTGAGGCCAGATCCTACTGCAGTAGAAGGAAGGGAAAGATTCCTATCTATCATACCCAATTCCAAGCAACAAGGAATTACCCATATGGCAATATCAAAGCCTTCATTGACTCACATCTTAGAACGCAGTGGCTCTGAAAGGTGAAAAAAAATGTATGGAGTTGCCAGTCACCCCAGTGAGGCTTCTGTGCTTTCGACGGTGGCTCCTATGCCACCAGTTCTATTAGGAATGCTTTCATCTGTTGCATAACTGTCTGACAGGGAGCATGCAGGGTTACAAGAGCCTGCTTGGAGCAAATAAATCTACAGCCCTACAGAGGAACAGCTAGGCATTGACCCATTTGGTCTCATGTGACTGAGGAATTTGGTTGCTTTAGCTTGCTCAGACATTGATTTCCCGAGTTACTCCACTTTCAGTTCTACATGACTTCAAGGCTTCTCTCTATCTTCCCCGATCGTCACAGGCTCATCTGCTGAAAATGTTGGAAAGAGCCTTCTCAGTAGGTGCTCCTAAGGCTCTGGAACTCCCTCCCAAGAGAAGCGCAACTGGGCCCCTTTCTGCTCTCTTTTCACCAGCAGGCTAAGTCCTTCTCATTCAAACAGGCCTTCAGTCTTCAACTGGATGGATAGATGGATACGCAATGGGTGTGATTTGTTTCATACAGATAGATAGACTAGGATGTGCTTAATGTGTTTTAAATTGGTTTTATTTAATGTTTTAAAGTGCTTCTGATTGTTACTGTTGTTCGCCTTCAAGTCATTTCCCACTTGCTGAAAGAAGATGCTGTTAGCAGGCATAATCTAATATATAAAAGTCAAAGTTTGTTTGTCTGTGTCAGGCGAAGACCTCATATGATTGGCTGCCTAAGAAGATTCTATGGAAACCTGAGACTGGCAAGATTCTTTAGAATTCTCAGCCAGAGAGCTCTTGGGCCTCAGTCAACTGTGTCTGTCTTGAATAGGCCGGTTGCTACGGAGACAAGGCCTAGCAGCAAGGAGGAGGGCCATGTATTCCCCAGAAACCCCAACCTCTGTATGTTAATAACTCTGAATATAGATTGGATTGGAGAATATGGAAAAAAGTTACAGGGACTGGACAAGATAGTTTGGGGAATTAGACACAGGATCTCAAATCTTTCTAACAACTATTACTTATGAGAAAATAAAACCCCAGGTAATGCCAGGTATATACGCCAGTCTTTACATAAAAAGAGTCAGCTGATATCAGTCACTCAACTCTGCCCCTCATTTTGACTGTTTTTGCACTATTCCTTTTATTTTCAACTCATTTCCTTTGCTGGGACTGGCTGAAGCCTATGAGTGCTTTAGGCTTTACTCATTTGTTGGGAGTAAACCCAGTTTAACTTACTTCCAAGTAGGTATGTACACCATTGAACTGACAGACAGTACAATATAGCAAGACTATGGACGACAAAGGAGATGTATTCACGGTTTACAAATATGTTCTGCTACTTATATTTAAAAACTGCCGTGTTAATCCGTTGATGGTGTAAAAGGGGGAAGAGGGCTCTTCTGGAAGCTTGAAGAAACCCGAGGAAGTGGATTACAACCCAGAAAAGCTCATGCTAGAATAAATCTACCTGTTTTAAACAGACCACAAGTCTCTGTTCCCTCTCCCATCCCTTTTTATCCCTTCCTTCCATGAATGAGGCACATATCTTTTTCCCGCACTAGACTGTTATAGTGCTACGATTCCACTTTCAACATCCTATGGAATCCTGGGATTTGCAGTTCACAGAGGCCCCTCCCTAAACTGCAAACCCCAGGATTCCATAGGATGTTGAAAGTGGAATCATAACGCTGTAACAGGCCAGTGCAGAAAGGGCCCTAGACGGTTCTCCTCCTCTCTTCTTCTCACGACGACCCTGAGAAGGCGATGGAGGCTGAGCGAAAGTGCCCGAGCTGCTGTATCTCACGGCTCAAGGAGGAAAAGAAGATGGGCCTCCCAAATCCCAGCGGCCGGGCACTCATCCGTGCTCAGGCTTCGCACCCGGAGGGAAGCAGCCGCCTCCTACCCAGGGGCTCCTCCTCTCCTCCTCGCCGCCTCGCCCGGACTCTCTGCCGATCACCGCGGAGCTGGCCCTTTCCGCTTGGAGGCGTCCCAGGCGGGCGGGCGGGCGGGCGTCTGCTCGCCTCAGTCATTCTTTGGCGTTCCCAGCCACCCACCCGCTCTCCCTTCCCGGGATGCGGAAATCCAAGTTGAGGTTGCGTGCAAGTCAGCGCGATGTCATTTCATCATTTTCCAAAGGGGGGAGGGCAGAAGGATCGCGGGTGGAAACTACCTGGGCGAGGAATGCGAAGATCAAACGTCCGTTTGGGGATCTCCACCCCCCCCACCCGGGGCCGGTGTTTGCGTCGAAGGGGCGGGCCCGCTTCCGAAATTTGAGTCACCGAGAGGGGCCATAAAGGGGGATGTCGGGTTAGGACGCCTCTAGAACCAAGAAGGGCCGCGCTGGGTGGACGTGCGGCGGCGTCTAGGAGAGAAAAGAGGCCGGAGGACTATTGCTTTCCACGAGCATTCGCCTGAGCCCGCTGCTTGGAGCCCGATCGTTGGGAAAATGCTTATACCCTGCGCCGTCTTGTTTTCCCTCTTGGCTGTCAGCCAAGCAGGTGAGTCGTTCTGCCTTCACTGCTGCTAATCCTTCCTTTCCTCCCTTTTGCCTCGCGCTGGAGAACGCATCAGAAGTCTCCAGGCTGCTGCTTTCTTCGGACTAAGAGCCTGCTCCCAGTTACCCCTACTGGGGACCGACGCGGGCAGAGCTTTCCGAACTTTTCATGTTGGCGACAGGCTTTCTTCGACATTTCGCGACGCGGTAATTTGAGTTTTACCAGCAAACCGGAGGTTAAACTAGCCCCTTACAAGAGATACCGAAGTGTGCATCAATTGTAATAACAAAATGTATGGAGACACAATGTATCCCGTGAAAATTTTTCATGTATTTTTAAAAATATGTGATTTATAAACAATAATCCAGGATTGTAGGTGACACACCTATTCACACGCTAACCTGTCGCAGCACATTGTTTGGAAAGCCCTGTACTAGGCTAAGGCCATTTCCACACTAGCAATAGTATGTGTATTTCTATACTGCCTTTCAGCTAAGTGTTCTCTAAGCGGTTTACAGTGTGTTTAGCTAATTGGCCCCAACAAGCTGGATTCTGATTTTACCAACCTGCAGAAGGATGGAAGGCAGAGTCAAGGTGGAGCTCTGCAGGATCGAACTCAGAACCTTGTGGCTGCAGTATTGGCATTTAACCACTGTGGCAGTATGGCTCCCCCATAGCACTGTTACAGTGCTATTATTCCACTTTGAACATCCTATGGAATTCTGAGGTTTGCAGTTTATAGGGGGAAACATTTAGAATTCTCAGCCAGAAAGCTCTTTGTCTCAGTAAAGTACCAGCCTCAGAATCCCTCAGGATGTTGAAAGTGGAATAATAGCGCTATAACAGTGTAGTGCAGAAATGGTCTAAGTCTAGGCTTGCGCTATCTATTACCACTTTTGAGATAATATTTTGTTCTCCTCTCTTCGATGTTCCTTGGAGCTCCATGTGTAAATATGTTTTAAAGCTGTGCAGAAATTTAAGTGGCTGTTGTTTTGCAAATATATGGGAAATTCTGGAGCTTTTTAAAAACTCCCAAATGAAAGAAGGTGTTCTAAAAGCTTGTTGTAACGAAAGGATGACTGACAGCTGTAGGTAAAAGGCATTTTAAGGAGTTGGCCAGGTTGGCTGTAAGAATGCAGGGTGGAGAAAGGAAGGAAGGCTCACAGAGCAATCCTAAACATGCCTGCTCCGTAATAAGAAGGGGTGAGTTTTTAAAAGGTGGTCAAGCTTGTTTGTTTAATAAATTAAAGAAAAAGGAAAAAGTTGTTTTCAAAAAACCCAATAAAAACGTCAAACTGTTAAAAAAGGGAAGAAGAACCCATTATGTTCAGTAGGGCTTTAGGAATCTGCTTGAGTCCACAGAGCCTGAATTATTTTTGCACTGTGTCAAAATTTATTTAATGGATGATTTAATTGTCTTTTCATCCCTGTCTGTTCTGTGTTGTGAAACCAAGACTTCATTTTCTTAAATATTTTAATATGTCAAGTTAAGTTTTTATGCTGCCTGTTAACAGCCCTGACAAGTGATTTACAGCATAAAATCATGAAATACTTTACAATGCAACCCAAAACTCACAATAAATGTACATAAAAAGGACTTTGAGTTTGAAATCAGTAATAAAAATGGCAAAAATCATATCCAATGTTAGGGTATAGACCAGCATTGTTAACCAGCTAAGGATGTGTAAATATTTAGGTTTTCTGAATCTGAAAAGTAGATGAGTGAGTGAAGTACATTTCCGAAGAAAAGAATTTCTGTAATAAATGGGACCACCTGTGAAGAACCCCATATATAAATAAATAAATATCAAGGCATTTGAGGAATGAGAAGTTAATGCCAAGGGCTTCCTAATATCTGCCAGTACTTCTTTCCTGCTTCTTAAATTTAATGTGGAGATTTTAGAGAAAAATGAAATTCACACAAAATTTACTGAAGCAAGAATGTATTCTACCATTTTTACAAAATCAAATGTATCAGTTATAACCTAGCGCATACAATTATAATGTTTAGCATGTTCATAAAATTAAGAAAGCCATATTATTTAAATACTTTTAAGCTGACTTTTTAGGTAAAAACACACTTACGTGAAAGAATCTTATGTAAGGCATAACTGGCGTCTAGTAGAGGGTACTCCCAAGTAACGAGCACGGGACTGTAGAATGAAAGATACAAATACTCTAGTTTTCTACAAACAGAACTAAATGTATCCAACAGTAGTTGCTGCATTTTACATCTACCTTAGCACATCTGTTTTGCATAAGGCCCTGGTTGAGCTAATGTTTCTACAGGACTCTGAAACTTATACCTTACAGTTTACTTCTCAATTCCTTTTCAGTTAATCCTTGCTGTTCAAATCCATGCCATAACAGAGGAGTGTGCATGACAACAGGTTTTGACACATATGAATGTGACTGTACAAGAACTGGATTTTACGGGGAAAACTGCACTACACGTATGTATTTTGGAATGTTATACTCACATAGTATTTAAGATAGGAGTGGGCAAAATATAGGCTGCATGTCATCTTTAGGACCTCTAAGTGTTGCCCATGGAAATCTCAGAAGTCCCTCAAAACCCCCAGATCCCACTAAAGCTGTTTTGGGGGGGATTTTGTCCTCAAACCACCCCAGTTCTCCCCAAACTGCCCAAAAAGACAAGAGTTTACTCACCTAATCCCCAGCCCCCCAAACATTCTCAAAACAGACAAAAAAATCAGCCAAAATTGTGGCCAGAAGTGACATCATGGCACGTTGGGTATACTGAAACATGCTGCTGTGGCCCACTGGCTGGGCACAGGAAGGAAAAATGTTCTCTTCTCCATTTACAGTTGCCCACCCCCAATTTAAGGAAAGGGTTGTAACTTCTCAAATTCAATCCTTGACATTTCTTGAAACTTGCTAGAAAGACTCCTCTCTGTAATTCTAGAAGACAACTGTCTATAAGTGTAGGTCAGACATCCATAGACCATGAATGGTTTGTGTAAAGTTCATGGAATTGCCAGATACATCTATCCTTAGCTGAGCACTGGATGTATCTTTTTCAGATGGGCTATTCAGGACCCTTTTAACCCAGATCAGCTTACTGGACAGACCATTAAATCCCATTACCTTCATAAAATATCATTGATCTTGCTATTATTATGCTAATGCAGAAGAGAAATATTAAGGATCCACTGAGAATGCCAGCAGTCTTCAAGTGATGGTGTGTGCACATGCCAAAAACTCAACTTGAAAATAAATAGTATAGCAGGAGTGGAATCATGTGAGCCTCTCAATACAGTTGGACTGTAGATCTCAGTATTTCTCATCAGTGGCTATGCTAACCAGGCTGTTGGGAGTTACAAACCAACAACATCTAGAAGACCACATGATTTGTCCCCTAATATAGATGATACTGAGTTAGATGGGGTTATGACTTAACTTGATGTAAGGTAGTTTTCTATATTTCCAGTTCTAAACTGTTGAAGATTTTTATTTCTAAATCTTCAATACAGCTGAATTTTGGACCTGGCTGAGACTGACACTGAAGCCTACTCCTGACACAGTCCACTACATACTAACTCACTTCAAAGGTGTCTGGAATATCATCAACAACATTCCGTTTCTTCACAGAACTATCATGAGATACATCCTAATGTGTAAGTTTCATCAGCTTTCATGGTACTGTTACAGAATAACCCTTTACTTAACTACACATAAGTAAGTCCCACTGAGTTCTGTGGAGCTGACTACCATATAAATAGGGAAAGGATGGCAGCCTTAAACTTATTCAATATTTATTCAATCACATTGACGAAGTATTTGTTCAAGTTCCAATAGTTTCAGTTTAATGCCAGGATCTTCCAAGTGGTTCACCTACTATGCTATCTGTTCCCCTCAGTGCCAGACTTGCTTTATTAAGTAACTAAAATAGCTAGTGGCTGCGCTGGCTGGTGGGAGGCAGTCATGAGAGATGTAGTTCTAGAAAGAAGATATGGACTAAGTGGAAAACAGGAGGAGGAGACAGGATAGGGGGTCTTCAGGTTCATACCTATAATGGAACTGCAATATTACTACATATGTAACATGCTATCTACTTATAGTGTATAGCTGCATAGTATATTTCATTGGAAAATATTTGTACTCATATACTGAGAGCTTCTTAGTCTTAATGTAATGCTCCTCTCTCTTTTTTGGTTTAGCAAGATCTCATTTAATAGAGAGTCCACCAACATATAATGGCCATTATGGGTACAAAAGCTGGGAAGCCTACTCGAACCTTTCGTACTACACCCGAGCTCTTCCACCGGTGGAACACAGCTGCCCCACACCAATGGGTGTAAAAGGTAAAGATGAAAGCAAAATGGTGCATGCGAATACATGAGAAAGGAATATTCTCTAAAATGAGAACACACATATGGCCAACACTGATTAGCTCCAGTGTGATCTAGGTTACTGATCATGAAGGAAAACCCCCACATGTCCAGTAAGCTCTATTAGAGAGTCAATCTCTCTCATGCACATGCACGCACGCACATATAGGTATATGTATGTTGAGTGATGGAGGGATGATAGGAAAGCAAGCAGATATGGTTTGGTTTCCCTTCCCATGGTATTGTTAATGATGCAGACTAAATGCACAAATTTAGTTGAAATGAAATGGAATTCTTTTAAGGGGAAACTCAACAATTGCTAAAACAGGACATCACTTCCAATGAAAAACTGTCTTTTTGGTTCTTCAGAGCGACAGTGCATGTAGGTAATGTGAGACAGAGTTGAGTGTAATGGCTATAAATCAGCCAACAAAATGTATATCTTGGCAACTAAGTTATTAACTATTTTAAATAAAAAAGAACTGTATCTAGTGTGATACAGTATCATTACTGAGCCTAACTAGGGTGTTAGTTATCAACATTCTATATTTTACTGTTTTAGTACTGTTTCTTCTTACAGTAAAAATTGAGTGAAAACCTCAGCGTTCAAAACTACAGTTTGTTAGTAGCACCCAGAAGTGCTAGGAAAGTAAATGAATGCTTTGAATTTCAGGCAAAAAGGAGCTTCCAGATTCCCAAGTCATTGTGGAGAAGTTTTTGATGAGGAGAAAGTTTATACCTGACCCTCAAGGCACAAATGTCATGTTCACATTCTTTGCCCAGCACTTCACCCACCAGTACTTCAAGACGGATCACCACAAAGGGCCAGAGTTCACAAAAGGCCTTGGGCATGGGGTAAGATAGATGGCGTATTATGGCTTGGCCCTCTACTGATAGCAAGCGAAGCTTGATCAGCTCCTCTGGTGGTAAAGAAAGAGAAATACCATGCCCTGCCTGGGAAATTTGCTGTATAATGTGCCTGTTCCTGCATTTGTGCAAAGTTCCTGTTACTCTTAGAACCCTTGCTGCCAGCATAGATGAGGGTCGTATACATTAAATCAGTTTCTAAACATTTCACAGTTCAGTTCCTTTTTTACACAATTTGTATAATACTATAACTAATTAGATGATATAGCAGTTTGAGTTTTGGGCTACGGCCCTGGAGACCAGGTTTCAGTTTCCCACTCAGCCATAGAAACCCATTGCATGGCCATGGGCATGTCACATACTCTCAACCCCATGATAGTTGCATCTTAGGGTTGCCATATGTTGGAAGCAACTTGAAGGCACACTACAACAGTCGTTAAATGCAAGAATAATGGATAGAGTTAATACTTAGGAAAATAAGCAGGAAAATGTCTGAGGAAAGAAAGGAACTGATGGTGGAAACACCCAGCATTGAGAGCCCACCTAATTTCCGCTTGCTGTTTTGTGTGAGGTCAAAGACTATAAAGCTGTCATTTTTAGGCACAAGGTGTTTGTTCCATTTTTTATTCATTTCAAAGTGCCTAAATCTGGCTAGATTTGTACCCAGGAGAGACTTTGCATTCAGAAACCTTATTTGACAATCAGTGGACCATTGTGAGCCCACTGATTTTTGTTTTCCCATCAATGTACTATATGTTTCACTGAGACATAAGAAGGAGACAACTGATCTGGTATATGTTTGCCTTGCTCTGAGAGGCATTCAATATATTTTGAGATGTTCCATCTCTTCTTTCAAGGTCTCATTGAAATCTGTCAGTTTTCTATGACAATTCCAATTGGTCGGTTTTAAGCAGATATTCAAACTCTTTATCATTTCAACAGGTTGACTTGAGTCACATTTATGGGGAGACTTTAGACAGACAGATGAAACTGAGGCTGCATAAGGATGGAAAGCTCAAATTTCAGGTGAGTTTTGTCACCTTTAGGAGAAAAGGTCATCATTTTTTCTTAACGGTCATGTGCTTCAATGCTTTGGCATCAGAAGCACTATGTGCCAATTGCTGGGGAACACAAGACAGAGTCTATAATTGCAGTCTTACCCAGCTTGTGGACTTCCCCACTGCTTGGCCATTGTGGGAACAAAATGTTGGAATAGAGATGCCTTTGGTCTGATACAGCAGGACTCATCTTATGTTTTTTGTTTCATGTGGTGTAATGAGGCCTGTAAGCATAGATTGTTTTTGGTAATAGCATCAAGCTTCCTGTTTGTCAAGAAAAGTGGCAAAATGGAGGAAATGTCCCTCAGGATCACTGTCCAACATAAGCTGAAATGTACTTGAAAATCACTGAAATGGATAAGGTTAAACACACTCACTTTTCATTGGATCATATGACACAAATGCATTGCAATTCTTGTTTTGTTCTTTTTAATTACAGATGATCGATGGAGAAATGTATCCACCCACGGTGAAAGACACACAGGCAGAAATGATCTATCCACCCCATATCCCTGAACACCTGAGATTTTCTGTAGGGCAAGAGGTCTTTGGCTTGGTTCCAGGATTGATGATGTATGCCACATTATGGCTCAGGGAACACAACCGAGTGTGTGACATTCTTAAGAGAGAGCATCCAGAATGGGATGACGAACAGCTCTTTCAAACTGCCAGGCTGATCTTGATAGGTAATTTTGACCAATGGTTATTGTTGATGTACACAAACTATTTTATGAAACCTAGTGGTAACTGAAGTATAGTAATGAATGACATCTTAGATAGCCTTTATTTTTTTTAACAAACTATCCATAACTTTGATTAAACAATTAGCATATCAACCAAAATGACTATATAGATCTGCATGCAGAAAGTATCTCTTTGAACACCAGATGCTGAAAAAGACAATAAATCTTTCTTGTGCCCTGCGTCTGAGTTTCTCAGTGTCGTTTGGCTGGCCCCTTTTGGGAATATAATATTAGGTAGGTTGTATCCTTGGTCGGATTCAACGGTGCTATTTTTACATCTTTAAAAGTTGTTGTGACTTTAACTTGAAGCATAACATTTCTCAGATGATGCTTTCCATTTTGGATTATTGGAGTATTAGGATTATGCCCTTTCACATTACATAGGAAACAAAATAGAAACTAACTGTCAAAACTGTGTTTTTCTAAAACAACAGGAGAGACCATCAAGATTGTAATTGAGGACTATGTACAGCATTTAAGTGGCTACCATTTCAAGCTGAAGTTTGATCCAGAGCTGCTCTTCAATCAACGATTCCAGTATCAGAACAGAATAGCAGCAGAGTTCAACACCCTCTACCACTGGCATCCCCTTCTGCCTGATACTTTTCAAATTCAAGACCAAGAGTATACTTATCAGCAATTCATTTACAACAATTCCATCATGTTGGAGCATGGCCTTTCCCACATGGTGCAGTCTTTTTCCAAGCAAAAGGCTGGAAGGGTAAGTCTACTTTTTCTCAACTGCAATTACAAATTGTGTGTCCTCTGTCTTGAGGAACAGGGACACAACAGTCCACCTCTGAGCACATTTTAATACTGGCTGAATGATCATGGATTAGGCATCCTTTCTTGATCAGCCAGCCAACCATTTTTGGTTTTTGGTTGTTCAGAATAACACTAGTTACAGAGATATTTTGAACCCACTGCAGAAACAGAGATGGCTGGGGACAGGAGGAGGAAGAGCAGTTGTGGTATCATTCTTGCACTGAAGTTGAAAATAAATCTTGTGTGGGTTAACAAATTTTCATCTAGAACAAGTAATTTTTTTAGAGAGACATCTTCACATTCTGTGAAAAGGTACTGCTTGAATTCTGCAGCTCAGTTTTCATTCTTTGTATTACTCCATTTTCTTGCTAACAGGTAGCTGGAGGTCGGAACGTCCCAGCTGCAGTGCTGAAAGTAGCTAAAGCTTCCATTGATCAAAGCAGGCAGATGAGGTACCGATCCCTGAATGAATACCGCAAGCATTTTCTCCTGAAGCCTTTCCAGTCATTTGAAGAGCTTACAGGTAAGACTAATTCCTCTATTTGATATAAATGGGAAACTTTGTGGATATGAATGTAAAGTTAGATATTATACTTGCTAGAATATGGTCCTAGGTCAGTTTTTTGACAACTCTGATGAAGAGTTTGCAAGTAGCTGAGAAACAAGAAAGACCCTGAGGAACAACTGTCAATCAGAACAAGTGGCATAAAGATAGATGTTCCAGTGACCTTGATTAGGTGACTCCTTAGTTATCATTGTCTTTGCTCCAAAAAGGCCTCCAAGATTGCCCACAAGTGGACAAAAAACTATAAAATACATGTATATATATGTATGTGTGTGTTTATGTATATATGCAAAACTCAAGGAGTACTATTTCTGACAAATAAATGTAAAATGGAATATATCAATGTCATGTTTTTTAAAAAGTTTTAAAGGAAGGAAGGAAGATTCTTCCATTTGGAGGAGACTTTCTGAGTGGCACCTCTTCCAGAAGGCAAGAACCTTGACCAGTGAAGTGAAGTGCATGGCATAGTAGCCTTTGCATTTTGTAGTGAATGCTCAAAGGGGAAAACAAGTGCATGCTAAAGGATAAAACCAGGAGCCTTGGCTTCATTGCTGAATGAAGAGCTTTTGGTTACACAGGCAGAGTTTTCCATGAGAATATTATGTCTCTATGCAGTTCCTACAAGGATGCATTAAGTGTCACTTCATTCGGTTGTGGTTCCTCGATGCAGTGTTTCTCCACAATTTTCCAAGTTCAGTCTTCCTTGTCCTGGTCTCCCCCACTCTTCTGTAGTAGCAGTAGCACTAGGGTAAGCAGAGTCAGTCTTTCTTCCCAGCCAACTTGGTTTACTTTTGTGTAGGGCATCTTTTCTTCTGCCCAAAAGCTAATTGTAGGAGGAACACCTAATGATTTTTAAGCTGATAAACAACTAGGATAAAAGATTGGGATAACTGGGATAAAAGACAGAGGTTTGCAAAAAAAAATTGTACTATATCTCTCAGAATCCTCTGATCAGCCTGGCCATTTGACAATACTGGTAGAAAGATTCTGGAAGTTGTAGTACAATTTTTTCTTCCAAAGCTCTGTCATTTGCTAGCGCTAGTACTTTTACTAACCGTGTGTCTGTTTGTTCCAGGAGAGAAAGAAATGGCTGCAGAACTCAAAGAACTCTATGGAGACATTGATGCTATGGAGTTGTATCCAGCTCTTCTAGTAGAAAAACCACGTCCTGGAGCCATCTTTGGTGAGACCATGATAGAACTTGGGGCACCGTTTTCCTTGAAAGGACTGATGGGAAATGTGATCTGCTCACCTGAGTACTGGAAGCCAAGCACTTTTGGGGGCCAAGTGGGCTTTGACATTGTGAACACAGCCTCCCTCCAAAAGCTCATCTGCAATAACGTGGCAGGCTGTCCTCTCACAGCATTTCATGTGGTGAACCCGGAAACACCAGCAACGAATAACATCAGCACCTCCAGCAGGTCAATAGACGAGATCAGCCCAGCAGTACTACTAAAAGAGCGGTCTGCAGAACTATAGATCTCAATACCACCAGCAATGCCACCTGCCAGGATGGCTTTGCCTGAGTGCGTCAGCTTGGCTTTGCCAGTGTGGGCAGTAGCAGTCGAGCAGTGGGGTCGCGGGAAGGGGTTGACAAAGGTGGGCAGCGGCAGAGCCATGGTTCGGGTGCACTCAAAGTGGGCGGGGGTGCTGAGGGGATAAGCAGTGAGTGTGGGGGGGCCCTCCAGCCGCCATCTTCTCGCAGAACTATAGAGAAGAGATTTTTCATACTTTTTATTTATTAATTTATTTAATTATCTATATATTAATTATTAGTATTATTGTTATTTATACATCAGACTACATACTGTGGGTTTTTGTGCCTTGGTATCTAACCTGGGATGTCCAACTTAAAGGGAAGTCCTGCTTTTTTTTTTTGCAGGAAGGATCCCTTGGGTTGTTTTTTTTTAACATACTATCTTCTGTACCAGAATAATGTATTCCAAAATGGATGAAAGGCATTAGGATTACTGCTTAAACTTGAATACAAACAACAGCTTTGTGGCATTTTAAAACTTGGTGGTCTGTTAGAGAGCCAGGTTATATGCCATTAACTCAAACCCTTTTTGTTTTTGCACAGACCATTCACAGGAAAATCATGCAGCCCTCAAAATGTCAAATGTTGTCCCCAACATTCCTAACCAGTATAGCCACTGCTGAGGAATGCTGGGAGTTGCAATACAGTAGCATCTAGGGGGCTTCATAGTTTCCACCGCTGCTCTACAGAACTTTTAGTAAATGAAGGTGGAGGAAGCATAAAAAAAATCAAGCGAGAGTTATACCACTGTAAAGGACTTATTCACAGAGAACATGGTAGGATACAAAAAATATTTACACTGGCCTCTCTCTTAACTGATATAAAGTCGGGAAATGGAAGATTGATTTTCACTACCTCTCTCATATGGTGCATCAAAAGATTCTGAAATGGGCTGATCTTTATATGTGATAGACCTGTGTATTTAACTGCACAAGTCAGAAAATACTCCCATTCCTGTTGGATGTATTTGTGCTGTGACTATAGAGAACATACACCCATTGAAACTGTTCCTGTGCAGTTACTGTTTAAATGAAAAGAGGTGTAGTGGTCCTGGAAACACTTGACTCCTTTTGGTGAAGAGTTTCCTACCGTATTTTGTTTTAGGTCCAGGTAGCTCAGTAGGGATGATAGATGAAGTTTGACTGTTTTATAATGTAACACTTTAAGCAAGTTTTTTTCTTAATAAAAATTGGAATCTTTAATTGGTTGAACTTTCTGTCTTGCCTGATGTATGTTTGTCTCCTTCAGTAAAATAGAACAGAGGTGGGAATCATGTGGCTCTCCAGATGTTGCAAGTCCTATCAGCCTGCTGGAAAGTATTTTTGAGGGTCTCTATCCCAAAACATCTGAGGGTTGCCTGATTACCACCACCACCACCCCCGAAACAGACAAACATCATTGTAATTGTAGGGATGTGAAAATCTGCCACTGAGTCTTGCTGTGGTGGTGGACTTTTTTTTATTATTATCTCGTATGGAAATATCTCTAGTTTTTTGGAGGGTGGTATATTTTTAAGAAAATTTGCATTTTTAAATGCATCTGTTCATTGACTGGTGCATTTTTTCAGTTTCTCCTTATTAATTGGTACACAACAGATATGCCAACCAACCAAATTTATTTCCTGTCCCTCTTAATTGTCTCTATAGAACCGCCAAAAAAGACTGTAAAGTAACTACTATCTGTGCAATTTAAAAGACTGTCTAATGGTGAAACGTTAGTCATTTTCTCAACTTGAGGTTGGCTTTTTTTGTTTGAAATGGCCACAAAGGAAGTGGCAAGTTACTTGCTTCCTCCTTGTTTTTCTTGTGTAACACGTATAGAGGAGAGATGTATTTCCTATTAGTAAGAAAGTTGCATCCAAAATGCAATCTAGACCTTGGAAGAGCTGTTGAATTCAATTGTGACTTGATATGTATACTATCTTTGTAACAGAGCACTTTAGAAATAGGTCATTTCAATTTTAGGATCTTAGCACCATGTTTCTGTTCAATATTAATAAACTGTTCAGGTAGAAAAGTCTTCTCAACAGGGTGTCTTCTCAACAGTTGGCCAACGGCCAAGCAGATTGGCATGATGAGAGTTGCAGTTCAATACCTATGGAGGACATCAGGTTGAAGAAGACTAAAGTAGATCATAGTTCTGCTGGTCAACTGTAATTTTAAACGATACCTTCTTCCTAACTTGGTGTGTGTATGTTTTGAGTTTTTTGGATAGCATCAGAGAAGTATGAATACTAGTATGGTATTCCATGGGATATATTTGTAGTGCCCTTGTTCAGGTCCCATGGACCTTGCACAGGAGAATTTCCAGTGAGATGTGCCCAAAGATTGCAAGACACCAGAAAGTCTGTCCTGATAACCATGTTTGATTCAAGCTGGTTCTTGTACAGTTTGAATTTGTAACATTTCATCTTCTGTTTCTCTTATTCCACCCACCCTTCGTGGGCACTAAGAGAACCCTTGTTCTTCCTGGTTTTGGCATTTACTTGTACTTTCTCAATCTCTTTCTCACCTTCACATCCTTGCTAGCAAGATCTTTTGTCTTTTTTGTAATGAGATTGTGAATCTCTGGGTAGCCAGGGCCAATCATTTAAAAAAAAAAAACTTTTTTTTGTAAAAAAAAAAATTACAAATGATACATGAATGTTTGGTGCTGCTTTGTGATAGTACACTGTATGATGCCAGTTGATGAAACATATCTTCCTCTCTGTGTTCAATGTACATATAACAAGCAGATGTTTCTGTATCATAAAAAATTGCAATATTTATCTCAGCCTGCTGGTCTAGGTTGGGTGTCTTGGTTATTGCTGTGGATGCACAGGCTGATAGTCATGTTTGTTGTGACACCACTTCACAAAGGGTTGTTCACTGGTTGACCCATTAATGTTGCTGGAAGCAGATATTTATTTAAATTATATTTTTTTCCCACGTGAGCAAAAAAGACTCCTGGAGGCAGCTGACAAATCAGAAAAAGGTGGTCCCTATCCACAGACTTACAATCTAAAGGAAGATACACAAAAAGACATTAAAAGGAGAAACTGTGGTCCCACAGGGACTAACTTTCTCTGGATTGTGGCCTTTATTTATAATGAGCAATATAATTTTAATATCTATTTTTACATTCCATGTTGTGTAAAATTGTTGTAACCAAATAAATTTTTTAAAGTTAAGCATCTGGTGTGAGCTACTTTTTTTTTTTTTTTTGGACATTTTATCGTTTCCCTGAGCACTTCAAACATGAGAACAATGATGTCATTTATCAGATAACCCACACTCCCCAGAACATACTCCGAAGATGACAGCAGTTTATTCACTGGAAAACATGGGTACCAACAGTACTTTTCCACAGAAGTTGCTGCAACTCATTTGTACAGCCATCATACATTTTTATAAGTAATCAATACAAATTCTTGTGCGCTAAGCTTCATTGGTTAATGTGTCATTACCTTCCCCTTCTCCAAAGCTGGTATTTTTTTTCAGCCTTCCTTAACAATTATTGACAAGTTTCTTAGCCCTACTTCGTTCTCATAGCATCCTTCACGCTTATTTTCCCAATTAAACTTCCCCCAGCCTGTTTCCTCCCACTGTAGCAATAATCAGCAATTAGAATGGATACATGGTAGCAGTACTTAGTATATTGGTAGTTACTCATACACGTCAGTAAGCCTAGCAATACAAGAATGAATATGTTAAATATAATCGCCTCTTCCCATTGGATTATACCCATGGCAGGTACTGGTAACCTGACAAGTGACAAGTGTCACCAAGGACAGACTGCTTTTGGAAAAACTAACCCTAATACCTGGCTAAAGAGACAATTACTGTTTGTCTTTTTGTTCATGTCTTCATTCACCCATACTTTCAACCACATTCCAAGAACGCTGGACTTTCTTACCCATATTTTCTTCCTATTTTCCCCACAGTGGCACATCCACTGTTCTTTCTTTCTTAGGTCCATTAGCAGGAATGAAAAGAGAACCTTGCCCACTCAACCAAGAGACTGCCCTGACTCACACAAAAAGTGTGAGACAGGGCAGTCTCTTGACTGAGTATGAGACAGGGAAATCATGCATAAATTCATTTGTTGAGTTCAGGAAACATAATAGAAAAACAACCCAGGCTCCTTTCTTGTCAGTTGCTTTCCTTTTTCTTTCACATGAAGCTGCTGGAAGATGAATAAAATGAAACATTCCTAAACATGCAAAGGGACTACTTTGTATTAAAGGTTGTGTTATGAAGAGCACCACCAACTCTTCTAAAATCCCTAATACATGTTAAATTCATATTCAGCCATAATTCTACTACACTCGTTGACATAAATCCATAAATGGGCAGACATTGTAAGTCAATAAGAAGTTGGCAAATTAACACTTAAATGAACGTTCATCTAATGAAATAACTCCAGTTGGGACTGGCAACTGAATTTAGGCCATTGAAATAAATGGGGCTCAGGTTAGTCATGACTGACAAGTCTTCTGGTCTGTTTATAGTAAAGCTAAGATCGAACTCATACAGTTTCATGGCTGCACCTTATAGATGGCTTAAGAGTTTTTAAAGCACTTCTACAAAGGCAGCAGGGGAAATTAAAATACTTTTTACTTCTTTCTGCAGCAAAAAGCATGAGTAGGACATAGTTAAGGGGACTATGGTTAGATCTCTGGATGCTTTACGGAAGATCAGCATATTGCATAAGGCAAGTATTTAGAATGTACTGCTTCTCACTGTTTCATCTGCAGCAGTCTTCATATGGAAAGAGGTGTCAAGGGATGTGCATAGGCCCCAAGAGTCAGTTTAGAAGCCGATCAACACTGAAAAGCCACCACTTGAACTGATTCAGATCTGGTCTGCTTTTACTTAAGTCCCAAACACAATAACATTTGTTCTATTTGTCTGAAGTGAATGGAATTTGTATGTCTCATAACTCCTTATAAGGGGATTAAACTCTCCAAATTGTAGACAAATAGGTTCACAGATTGCTGTGTTTACACATCTTTAAATTTAAATTTTTAAAAAAATTGCTAAACGGAACTTGTTTGTTTGTTTTCAGTGAATTTTTGTTGGAATAGTTGTCCTTGTAAGGACATTATGCCTGCCAAGTTTTAGATTAAAAGGTGCAGGGAATTTTCTGTTTCCCCTTCTTCTTTGTCTTTTTGGCCAATATGTATGAAAATGGCACATATCATAATGATATCCCAGGCAAAAATCTGGAAAGCATCAAGATAGGTGTAGAGTCAGGAGGAGGCTGATGTCTGAATCAGTTTGAATAGTGAATCATGGTGAAGCTTGGAAAATGGCTTGGCTATCTTATGTTCCCGTCCTTGTCCCATAGCAAAGTGCAGCAGCTGGAAAGGTCATCACAAAACATTCCCAAGGATTAAAAGATGGACAAGTCAGCCATTTGACCCATCTGTGTCCTCTAACCTACCCAGAGCACTTCTACCTAAAGGACACGGATCTCTCCCCTCAACACCTTTCCAAAACTCATATGAAGTTCATATGAATCTACACACTTTTTCTCCTAACCCAGAACCACAAGTGTCTCTGCATTTCTAACTCAAGACAAGACTTTATTCAGCAGTTTAGTTAATTGAAAAGTACTGTTTACATTTACTTAGTACTTGCAGGACAGATTAGTTAGCCAACTAGATGTAATTGGCACCAGTTTTGTCTCTGTTGACCCTGCCTTCTGCCTTGCTCCAACCAACAGGCATTAGGTGCCACTGATGAGCTCTTTTCAGTTCTAGCACTCATTTTTGGATTGTGGAGACATTAATTCTGAGTGTACATCTGTTCCACTTACACTTATGATGTAAATGGAACAGGTAAAAGATCACGTAAGAATAAAGACTTCCCAGACACCTAAAAGGTAGAGGTTGAGAGGAAAATAGCCACTGCTTTTTGCTGCTGTACAATCTAGAGCATTAAGACTGTTTCATACCATTACTGTCTGTGTCTCTGGAAATATAAGAACCCCAAAATAACTTAAAGCACACTTGACATAGGCCATTTCCACTTTATACTATTATAGTGCTGTTATTCTATATTCAACATCCTGTGGGATCCTGGAGTTTGTAGTTTACTGAGGTCAAAGAGCTTTCTAAATGAGAATTCTAAATACCCCTCCCTAAACTGCAAACCCCAGTATTCCAGAAGATGTTGAAAGTGGAGTAATAGCACTATAACAGTCTAGTGCGGAAATGGCCATAGTTCTTCTCACGCTACTGCACCTTGTGGCAACTGGAGCAGCGTTCTTGAGGAACATAGCTATAATATTGTCTTACTTCATGCAGAAACAATTCCTTGAGTATCTTACATTACCAGAATGGATAGAGGCAGGGCACAGTGTTGCCTCATTGCTAATGTAACATACCAGGAGCCAAATCCTTAGGAAACAAAAAAAGGTTACCAGCTATGATTGATATAATCTGTAACAATTCTACCTACTCCTGTGAGCATAGTCAGACATCACTAGGTTTTTCATGAGTGAAATAAACAAATGAATAAGAGAGCAAAAGAATCAAATATATCCATTCAAAAGGATCTATTTGAACAAATAAAGACTGCACTGAGCCGTTCGTCCAGCTAAGCAATATTGTCCACTCTTTGACCAGCAACATCTCTCAAGATGATGATGATGATGATGATGACAACAATGATGATTTATATAGTATCATCACCATACCTGGTGCTTTACCAGTAGAAGAATAGCAAAACACTTCCCTTCCCCTCAGGCTTACAATTTAAATAAGAATTGCACAAAAGGAAAAGGCGATGGCAGTAAGGAAGACTAAGGCCATTTCTGCACTAGACTGTTATAGTGCTATTATTCCACTTTCAACTTCCTCTGGAATCCTGGGGTTTGCAGGATTCCTCGAAGGCCCTCCCCTAAACTGCAAACCCCAGGATTCCACAGGATGTTGAAAGTGGAACAATAGCACTATAACAGTCTAGTGTGGAAATGGCCAAAGTCCAACAGATACTGTCTCCTCTTCTTCTCTTCCTCTGTGGCCAAGGCAGTGGCAGTTGGGATGGAGGGAGGGCCTTTCATCTGCTTCTGGGCCTAGGCATGATGGAGCTATCACTGCCTCTTCTTCTCTCCTTCCAAGAGTGGGGCAGTGGCAGTTGAGATGGACAGAGGGCCTGTCATCTGCTTCTGAAATGAATTTCAAGAATATCAAGTAGATGTGCTTGCTGTAAAGGAGAACATTTGAACTAGAGATTAAATCTGGACTCTTCATGCAAAGCATGTACCCTATCACTAAGCCATGTCTTCTCCCACGCACAATTCATATTTGAACAGAAGGAAATCAGTAGCCAGCCTAGCCCACAGATGTTCTCTTTCTGTTCCCCTCCTGATCTTTGAAGTGTACTGAACTCACACTGGTAACCAGGCGTATCTCCTTATTTTAGACATAAACAGAGAGAAGCATAGGTGTGCCTTCTTTCTTTGTTCAGACCTGTCCTGCTAGCTAATTATTTTTAACACCCATTCATTTTAGTCTATTTATTGTATATATATTTTTTACATTCTTTGGAATGTGTACTGAAGGCTGCACCCTTTTCTCCTCTGCTACTAAGGAAGCATTTTTCCTATCAAAAAGATGTGTGAGAGAGAAAAGAAACTTTAATAGGATACCTTATCTATGAATGGTTTATTTCTCCCATGAAATATTTATTTGCACATGAGTCCATGTACATTGTGTGGGATGGCAAACTTACCATTTCTACCACAGTTGACAACCAAGAAGCTGGGGTGCAGGAGGGTAATGTAAGAAATAGTCCATTTGGTGAGGAAATGAACCAGTGGGGTTTGTGAGCCATGATACCCTTCTCAAAATTCCTTTCTCTTTGATAAAAGGAATGGTCAGCAGGCTCTAAAGATATGGCAGCACAAATTTATGATGGAAAAAGAACGCTGGTTCACATCCGCCCCAACTGAAACACACACATGTTTGATGAATTAGAACTAAATGAACCTTCTTCTTTCTTGGAACCCACCTTGGAGGTGCTTCATACTTTGTATGGCAGCTATCTTATGTTGCTTTTTCTTTCAGTAAACATATGAAATATTGCATACCCTTAAATGCCCATGGAGGTGTTGGGCATAGAAATAGAACCATGACTTCCATGTGTATGTTCTAATATGCAAGGATGGAGAAAACTCCCATCAGTCCTCACCCTTGAACATCAGTATCCAATAACAGCAGGGGCGCACATTGCCCATGCTTGCTCCAGTACATGCTTAACAATGTATACCTTTCCTTTACACTTTACAAGTTCACTGTGGGAATCGCTAGAGTAGCAGTGGTGTCCCTTCCTTGGTAAAAGCAGCTGGAAGGATCAGGAGTGATTTTCACTGGAATCACTAGCACATGGGGTACAAATTAACCTCACTCCTCACCTCTAGCAGCTGTTTGTTAATAAAACTATACACATGAAATGCCGATGTCATTTTACCATTCATCTAGTTTTGCCCTAAATGCGTTTATTGTTTGTTAAGGTAAGGACAAAATCCTAACAGCTGGTACACATGTTTACACTGTAATAAATGTGACAATTCTTCGAGGTGCCATGGGTCTCTTGATTTTTTTTAGCTGCAACATTTTCTGCAAACTGAAGGAGTCAGCTGCACCAGTGAAAAGCATTATCATCATCATCATCATCATCATCATCATCACCATAGTTTAACATTTCAAATTTCCAGAACAACAGCAAAGTTTGCTCTTTATAGAGTAAAAACATTCAAGCTGCAGTTCCATACACACTGACTTGTGAGGAAGTCCAACTGAACTCAATGAGACTTGCTTCCAAGTAGATTTGTATGGGATTAAATCAAATAACAGTACTGATAAGAAGTACCAGCATTTCCTCTTTGAATGAGAGTCTCCTTTTCAGTCAGGATCGATAAGCATGGTCACTAAACACATAATTCACTTTCATTGCATCCGTTTCCGCCATGCAATTAAAAATGGTGTTTTTGGTCACCAAGGCAACAATGATTTACTCTGTTTAGCAACAAAAAAATTGTTGCTAACCATCTGGTCATGAGTGATTAAGATAAAATAATTGTACTTCTTCAACTAATAATGCTCTGGCTCATTCATAAAAGAATTAAATTATTTAAATAGATTATCACTATGCCATTAAATAATTAGAGCAAAAACCTGCTGACATTAATGTATTAATTCCTTATAAACTCTCTAATCTAGAAATGGAACAGCCACAAACATAGAAACCGAATGTCCTTAGATGCACTTTTTATATACAGATTCTTATTGTAGCCTGATTGTATGTCAATTCAGTGGATTCCAGAAGTTTGGAGGGATTGTAAAACATTATAGAACTGATTTCCAGAGTACAGCCAAGTATATCGAGCCTTCTGTAAAGCAGAAAAAAATCATCTACTGCTGCCGAAGGCAAGAAATGTCCTTGTTGCTGTTGTTGTGTTATGAGTTTCTGAGTTATGACAACCCTAAGTGAACCTACTATGGGGAGTTTTGGGGCAAGATTTGTTGGGGGGGTTGCCTTTACCTTCCTCTGGGGCTGAAAGAGTGTAACTTAACCAAGGTCACCCAGTTGGTCTTCATAGCTGAAAAGGAATTCAAATCCACATCTCTAGAATCATTGTCACAGCTCCAACCACTACATCACATTGGCTCTCACAGCAATGCCTTTATAGGCTGTTTATTTCTTCCTGTTCTATAGCCCCTGTCAACCTTCACTTCAAACATTCAGAAATATTGTATACACTCTGAGAAATTACAAAGGAAGCAATGGAACAGGATTATACTAGTTGAATAATCTTAATGGTTTTGTGCAATCAAACAATAAAATGACTCTTAGCAAAGGAACGTCTTGTATTTCCTTTTGGATATTACCTCTTTTCTGAAGCAACTGTCTAATGGCTTTCTCCACTAGCCATTTTATATGGCTGTTAATTGATCCTTTGCTTAATTCCGGTGAATCATTTCTAATTCTTAGGTGTCCCATTGTAAAATCAGCATACTACTACAGGATTCATTTGCCTATGGCTTCTTCCCACACCACAAAGACCTGGAGGCGTATGGGTGGAGCCAATCATATAGGTCTTCTCTACCAGCCAGCTGACAACTGGGAAGGAAGGAGCCACATGGCTGATCTTGCTCACACAGCTCTAGGCTTACAAACATTACAAAGTGGGTATAAGGAAACATCACTGACGAAATGACTTCTGTGTCACTGCGGTTGTATGGAAAGAGACCAGAACTTCAGATAATTACTTTTTGAACTGAAACTCCCACAATCCTCCACATAATGTGGCTAGTCATCATAGTCAGGAAATTGTAGTCCAAAAAAGGTAATTTTTGCAAGCTCTGAAAGAGGGCTCCAGAGACATCTCTCTCTGGCCCTTTCCACCTCACTCTCCCAAACTGCCATAGGGATGGGAGAAGGACAGGATCTTGACTATGCTTATGCACGCCATTGTTGCAGTCCCATCCTTTTCCCATCCCCAGGTAGCATGATCGCACCGGAAATCTGGCGATCATGCCACATCCTGCCATGTGCCTGCACCTACCTTCCTTGCAGAGGCCTAGAAGTGCAATGACTGCCCTTCCTTCCACAGAGCAGCCTGGGACAGTACCCAGCTGCACTGCGGCAGAAAGAGGCGTGACCATCATGCTTCCTGGATCCCGGAGGCAGCCAGTGAGGAGGGGAATGTCCTGTTGTGCTTCCCTCCCAGCAGGGCCAATGCCAGGACCCACACTGGATGTCTCCACAACAAGGTAAGGTGTAAAAAAGGTCTCTCTCTCTTTCTCTGTTTCTGAATAATGTTGGATTCCTCTAGTTCTATGCAAGCTCTTGAACAGTCAATCCTCCACATTTGCAGGTTGCACTTTTGCAGATTTGATTATTCACGGATTATTTGCTGTCACCTCTGCTGCCTCCCTATGCCATTTTTATTAGGGACCACAAGCCTCATGAGACTGAGAAACTGCAAATGAGGCTTGTAAGTCCCTATTAAAATGGTGTGGGGCAGCAGCAGAGGTGGCAGTAAGCCCCACCAGCCAGCCACTTTTGCCTTGTGAAGGAACCCTGATGCCTTAAAAGAATCCAAAGTGGGTTGAATATAGTGATCATACTTTTATTGTGTGTTAAATATGGTTTGGGAGGACCTAGAGTTAATAACATTTTTTCACTTTCAAAGGGCTCCTGCGCCCCTAACCCTAGCAAATGTGGAGGGATGACTGTCATGAACTGAATCCACACACACAAATAGTACAGTGCATAAACACTATTTATTTGGAGTGAGGTGCATTATACAAGACATTAGTGAGGAGACTACGTTCCAAAGGAAATGTAATAACTTAAGATTCCCCAGCTTTCCCTCCCTTTTGCCTAGAGACCTTGAAGCCGTGAGAGCCAAGCAGCACTTATCAACACATTCCTAGCAAGTGTTTACCTAACGGTCTCTGGTTCTTAGGCTTCTTTGGTTACAAGCAGGCTGTTACTTATGCAGGACTACGTATCCCATTACTTAATATGGAGGGCATCCTGACAGATGACTGTATATGACACTGAGTCCATCTTCTTTTGAACCTCAGCAATCTAGTTGGAGTTTTTTAAAAAAAATCTAGCCCACATGGATGAACTATGAGATAGTATCATGACAGAATCTAGCATCATGCATGGTCACCTGTCTCATAATCTGCCTTCAGATATGTTATTAATTACCCTTGAACCTCTCAAAAATTCTGCCTGAAACATTTTAATGTGACCAGAAATTTTTAAAAAAACCGCCACCTGAAATTCTGAAGAGTTGCTGTTAGCCAAAGATGACAGAGCTGGGCAAAGTGGATTGCTAGTCTGACGGAATATAAGTCAGCTTCCTGTGCTCTTGAGAGTTCTCTGAAATCTTTTTTCCTGCAGTTTCTGTGCATTGGTTCTAGTCTAGCTCTGCAAGGCAACAGATAATTCTTCTGCATGACAGATACCTGAAGACAGCGATTTTGCCTGCCTAGTTTTTATCTTTTTTAGTCTGCTCATACTCAGCTGTTCTACTAATCCTCACAATACTTGTTTTCTGGCCCATACCACCCTGGTTCTCTTGATTTATCCTTGTAAGTCCCATCACTTTTAAAATGAGGTGCTTAGAGCTGGACACTGTTCTGTCTAGATGTAGCCTGATCAGCACAGGATAGGCTATAGCTACTGTTCATTATGACCTATGATGTTAACATATAAATCAGTATCACTTCCTGTGATGTACATGTTAATGCATATAAAACTAATGCAGAATTTACACATTCATAGGGGCAGGCATGGACTATGACATCGGTTCCAAAACAGTAATGATTCCTACCTGTGATTAAGAGAATACTAACACACTTAACAGTAAATTTTAAAAATGTAAGCTTATGGTTGGTTTTATGAATGTTTACTTTGGTATAAGACTCACTATCTTTAACAGTACTTCCTTCCTTCTGCAGGAGTAGGGTTAAAACTGACACCTCTTCCTCCTCTTCTCTCCACTTTTTATTAAGGGTTTGACTACATATTTCAAAATATGTCTCTGATCAATATGTGATTCCTTTTGTTTTTGCTTGCTTCCTTCCTTCCTAGCAACTTATTCAAGATTTCTCTTATTCATCAGTTTCCTGGTTCCACTTCCTCTTTGATATAATACAAATACAGCATGCATTATCAAGTTTGGGTAAATAACTGAACACTTCTCAACACATCACTGGTCAGAGCTGAAGAAGCATAAATACAGTCAGGGCCATATCATGCATGGCATGTGGTCTGCATGGATGTAGAGGGAAAGAATAGTATCCTCTGACCCAACACATTGCCACATGTTTTAGATAGATCATCTTTACACTTTGTGCTAGATGGTCTGAGAGTTTGCCACTGTTTCTGGATTATAAGGTCACGGTGCAAGGATTACAGTGGCTTCTGAAGGAACACATCCTCCCTAAATGGAAACAAGAAGCACACTTAGAAGCTTGTCACACAAGGCAGATAAATTGCAATTACAGCAGGATAACAGCATCTTCAGCTGAGACTTATTACTTAAGGTCATTCCTCTTCTGTTGTTCTCCTGGTGGATACTATTTGGAAAGTAATTCTTTTGCAAACACAGAGAAAAAGGTTAATAACCTCCTTTTCCACTACCATTCTGCTACAATTTCTAGTGCAAAAGCTCAATTATCCTTTATGCCAATTTTGGGTGGTCAGGCGGTGTTCTGTGGGTGTGGTTTGGGTGTGGCTTAGGTGCCTTTGATTACCTTCTTGTACTGGGAAACTTCAGTTTATCTCCAGTGATCAAGTGATAAGGAGAAGGGGTAAAAAGTTCAATTTGATTTCACAAAGTAACTAAGAAACTCTTAAGGTTTTTTTTTTCTGTCTAACACCCACAACTGGGGCTTATCAGAGAAGCAAAAGGCTAAACTTTACTCATTGCATCCTTCACTCTGCCCCTTTTTCCAACTAGAGTAGCCCAGTTCTGGAGTTTCTCTTTCATTCTCCCTGTCTCTCTCTCACACAATAACGGCTCACGCATGACTGGAAATGTAAATGACAAAAGAGTCCTTAAACACATTTATTTCATTAATCCTGTTTTCTCCCTCTTCTTGTTACTTCCAGCTTCTTACTTGATTAATCACTGGTAGACAAAAGCCATCAGCTACTTTAGCCTGATCTATCCTGAATCAGAAAGCTCCCTCCATAAAATGGAAAAGAGCAGAAGGCTGGGAAGCTTATTCTTCTGTACTTGTGATTAAATAAATACCTCTTAGAATGTAAGACTGTTTTCATTTATATTGATGTGTCTATGAGCGTCTCAGGGAGGGAGGGACAAAGGGTGAAAAAGAAATTCCACAGCTGTTGCTGCAAAATGGGGTGAGGGAGAGAGAGTTTCCATGGCTTATTAAAAAGAGAAAAGATTCTAATCAGGGAGGAAAGAAGTGAGATCAACCTTCAGGGAAATGATAAGGTCTTGGAGGAGATACTGGGTGGACAGTCCCTAGTCCTTTGTGTGATAAGGTTTAAGTGCAGACTTAAAGGTTGCAATCCTACAGTGGTTCCCAAGGTAAAAGGAAAAAGAGTAATTCCAATGGTATGGCATTTTTAGAAACAACACTTTTTTAGTGGGAGAAAAGCCTATAGAGAAAACTCCATAACTGAATGATGAAGCAAAGATGACCAGGCTTGCCAGAGGAAGATGGACACTGCAGCTGATCAAGGTCAGCAAACAGACTCTGATTGACGCCCTAAAGATCCCAGGTTCAATCCCTAGTAGGGCTGGGAAGGATCATTGGAGATCTACAGCCAATCACAGTGGACAATATATTGAACTAATATTCCAAGGGACCAATAGTCTATTTCTGAGAACTGCCATGATTATATTTTATAATATTACGTATTATGGTTATTATTGATTATTAATATTATGATTATGTTTATAATAATATTATATATTATTAATATTATAATAATGTATAATATTATAATAATATTATGATTATTATACTATGAGAACTGCAACTGAGTGGTAGGAGATTCAGGATATGAAAAAAGGAGGCATTTCTTCACATATATTTAAGCTGTGGGACTCACCACCACAAAATGTAGAGATTGAAGATCCCCTCCAGCTCTGTAGTACTTGACTCCATGATTTCTCTTAAGCATGATCACCCTAGAGCAATATATCCTGTGGACATAAAAAGACCATGGCCATATCCACACTACACTGTAACAGTACTATTATTCCACTTTCAACATCCTGTGGAATTCTGGGGCTTGTAGTTTACTGAGGCCAAAGAGCTCTCTGGCTGAGAATTCTAAAGCCCCCTCCATAAACTTCAAACCCCAGGATTCCATAGGGTGTGGAAAGTGGAATAATGGCCTGTGATAGATAGTAACATTTTGGTGGTGATGTGTTTCAACGGAAGCTTAGATGACACAAGAAGACACAGGCAATGGATAGCAATGACTAATCTTTCTTTTTCCAGAGAGAGGGAGGGAGAGAGGAAAGTGTGTGAACATAGAAGAAAATTCGTTTATGCTGGAAATTTGTATGAAGAAAGGCAGAGAGATGGTTGTACTGTGGCCCTACAAATTCCTCAAGAAATCTGACAATGAAGAGGAATTCACTGGAGTTCTCATGCTGTCAGCTCTTACCTTATGCTCTCTGTGTGTAATAAACCATTTTTCTCCAAAATGCCATAAGCTTGTTGTTACCTTCCTATAAGGAAATTGAACTTTTGGTAACTCTGCGCAATTCTCACCATTCAGCCATGTGGTGTATCCTCCTTAACACTGTTCTTTCCTAGATGATCTGACTTGATGTATCAGGATGTTTTAAATGGGTAATACAAAACAGTATCCAGTATCCAGATAGATCATGCAAATCATATATACGGCTGGGCAGTTTTTAGGTTTTGCAAGTCTTAGTTTGTTTATAAATGGATTGCATGCCATCTCTTGCTCAATGGTTTTGACAACATAGACAGAACCCACTTATTTCCTGATTTGCACATGTACTTTAAGTTTGCATCTTTTCCTTAGTTCCTCAATTTATATTTCCCCTTTCTACTCTCAGCTACTACTATTTCTTCCTCTGCACTTGGAAGGGTGAGCTATTATGTTTGGCTCAGCAAAGTCAATCCTAGAGTCTTTCTAATACCGGGCATTCTCCACCCTTCCTATGACAGAGCTTCTCTCTTTTTTTTCTGCTGAGGTAGCAAGTGATTCATATTTCTTTTGCATATTTCTTTTGCATATAATGTCCCTATAAGTATAGACTTGTATATGTGGGAATGAACGTTTAAACTTTCTTAAACATAATGGATTAATCATTTTAAATTAACTTCATTTTAAATTAACTTTAAATTAACTTTAGTTGGCACTAAAAAAAATGGCATTCTCATGGCAACTTGCCCCTGCTCCCCCATAATTTTTGGCACAACATACTCCAGTTGGACAACAGGTATAACTAGCATAATTCAGCTGTGTCTATTGCATATTGCTAGCTGGAAGAAAAACACCCAGTATAGTGACCAAATTGATCGAGATCAGACCTGCCCAATCTGTATAATCACCAAGTCAAATGCAGCTTATTAGATCTGCAGTCCAACATTCTCATATGCATTTGCAGAGATATGCTAGACCAGTATTACACTACTTCCAAACATTCTTCAGAGTTATTGGAAGGAGTCCCAGAGTAAGAGTGATGCTTTAGGGAAAAAACAACAACAGCACTGCTCCTCTGCTCTTTTGGAATGGCTACTGTGGATTCTCCTGATTTCTGGTTCTCTTATCTCACCACAAAAGTTTCAGTGGGAGTCACTGAATATGGAACTATAGGATTGCTAGTTTATGGTTTCTCACATCTGTTCCCACTTATCTCACCCTGTAGCTGAAGTCACAAGTAATGTTTCCTTTTGTGTTTTGAGGCACTTGTTGATTATGCCATCATTTGCAAAAAGTGTGTGTTTTTTTTAGTTCTGCTTGGGCAATTTATTCCTTTCTTTCTTAATTCTTGATTTCACTTCTCTTTTTCCTTTGTCTCTTATGCTCTTTCACTTTCTCCCTACTCCAAAACCCCTGGATGAACATCTCCTTCCTTCCTGTTCTTCTTACCCTCTTTTTCTTCCCTATCCTTGCTCATGCCTACACTCATCTTCTTCCTCAGGAAATAATCCCTCTCTTTCTTGTCAACTTTCCCTTCCTCCCACATCATGGCTAAATGCCCCCCCCCCATTATTTCTTCTTCTCTTCTCCCCTGCTCACAGCACTAGTTAATGTCTTCTCCTTTCCTTCCCTCTGTCTCTCGCTGTCCCTCATTCATGTTGATTTGCACTGATCTTCTCTTTACTTTCCTAGTTCCCCAACCACTCTCTTCTTATCTTTCTCCTTCTTTTCCTCCTTCTTTTCCTAGCTACATTTGTCTTTTTCCTATTTCTCCATCCCTCTCTTTTTTTTCTTTTAATCTCTTTTACCTTCTGCCTCGTCAGCTATTCTCATCATCTTCCCTCTCCTTATCCCCCTTATCCCTTTTCTCTCCAATTTTAATTTTCATCACCAGGTGCCCTCCCTGCATCTCGGGTTTTGACCCTGAAATCTCAGGGTTTGATGTACTTTTCATCTGGCACCTGGACTACCCATAGTCTCTTTCCTCCTGGGCTCCTGTCCCCTAGTTATCCTACAATTGGCAGCCTCTCACTATTCATCTTGCAGGGCAATGTTTCCTGAATAAACATGCTGAGCTACTGCAGCAGCCCAGTCAGTCATTGCCTGAGTTGTCACAAACCTGAACACATAAAATATAACTACAGCCTTCTGTTGATGGTTTCATAGCTTTAGAGACAATCTAAAAAAAATTTTCATCAAATGGAGAGAGTGACATTTGAACAGGTACTTCATTGGACATGAGACAATATTATATCAGCTTAACCTGGCATTAAGAATCTCCCAAAGGGTGAGCAAACATTAAGCAATGTTAGAAAATATTGCCTTTGATTGCTATATATGGTAAAGAGACTTCTTTCTCAAGACACTAGATTCCCTCAAACATGACTCAAGGCCTATCATAATGTTAATCTGAGGACATGATGATAGGCACAGAAGGATCATTTTGTGCTAGGATCAGAACACATTTAGCACGTGCATACACAGAGTAATGCTCAGCATGTTGATCTTCCGGTTTCAACTGAAATTTGCTATTTATGGAGCTAGCAGGGGCTGTTCTGCCCTTGTACCTCTATAGTACTCCATCCTATTTGCCTGGCCTTAGTTGCTTCATACATGGACAGCATGTAGCCCATGACTAGCAGGAAGCACTAGGATTTCGCTGATATGTGACTCTTCAGTCAAGTGGACTTACCCACAAAGATTTGATTTGGAGCTATTGGGAAACATCCCCATGGAAGTGGAAGATGTCTACAATAGGAGTGCCACAGACTAGAACAGACTTGGAGCCTACATCGACACAATTTCCAAAAAGCCGCCATATCCATGACCGTGAGAATAGATTCTCTTGTCTGGTGTACTCAAGGCCAACAGCTGTAAGGGGATGTATACTTCCCCTCTTTCAATAGTTTCACTGGTTACCAATTTCTAGGCACAATGCAAAGTATAACATATAAAGCCCAGACCAGTATGGGTCCAGCCTGGGTCCAGAGTATCTGAAAGATCCTACTCTCCCCCTATGAGCCAGCCTGAGTTTTGAGATACTCAAAGGAGAGCTTTCTCTTGGTCCCTCTACCTTCAAAGCTACTTTTGCTGAAGATGGGAGGAGGGCCTTCTAGCAGGCTGTTCCTAGACTGTGGAATTCCCTGCCACTGGACACTACAATGGCTTCCTCTGTCAGCAAAGCCTTTTTTTATATAATTTAGGCCAGCTTTTGACTATTAGTTTATTGTTGCAAAAGGGATTTTTAATGAAGAAAAATGTATGGTACTCTTTTTCTTATGTTAAGTTTGAAAACATTTCAATTTTTTAAAAATTCAGTATTGTTTCTACAAGGATAGTTTTATGTAATTATCTGGGGGTTTTTCAACTATTTTGATTGATTTTCAAGTTGTATTCTGTTTTAATCTGTGTTGCAAGCTGGCTTGGATCTCACTCTGGAAGAAAGGCAGGATGTTAATTTAATTAATTAACTATGTTCCTTGTTTCATTTTGATTACATTATGTTCTTATGCTAAAAGTGTCAGTGCCACTACATTATTGAGTAGGACTAAGCAGCTTAATTCCAGAACCAGTGAAAACCCAATCCTTCAGGCGTCAGACTAGCATCCAATGCCAATTCTGCCATTAGAAAGAGGAAGGTAGGTGCCTCAAGCAGGTAAGATGAAGAGAGCAACAACAATCTGCTAGAGCTGTATGCCTCTTCAACACCTAAGCCAGTCTGCTGGCCTCAGATGTGATTGAAGATGCTGTCCTTTCACCACTGTTGAGGTAAAGTTTAACTGGAAGTCCAGTTCTGTATCTGGATTGAGGGAAGGAATATTGACCTTCCCCTCTTTAGGCATAGGAGTGTGTGGCTTGGCAATGGGGTGCCAGCCAACTAGCCACAGCCACCATCACCAGCTAGGCCACACCAACAACACAACATTGCTTGAAAGAGATGTATAGTGGATGCCAAATGGGGACATTAAAGGAGACTGGAGATTTGGACTCCAGTCATACAGACAAGCAGTTCCCAACTTTGGATCACTAGAAGCTGTTGGACGTATTATTCCCATTCATCTTTATCATCCCCGCTAATAGCCATGCTAACTGGAGTTGATAGGTACAAGATCTGGGAACCCAATGTTGTAAAGCACTGCCACAGTAATTAAGTCCCACTGAACTCAATAGGGTTTGTTTTTGAGTAATTATGTCAGGCTACACAACAACACAAGAAGATCACTGTCACAGTACCCACCTCTTGCTGGGATGCCCCATTTCAAAAGAAAAAACTAAGCACAGAAAAACTTTTGACCAGACTTTGTGTTCCCATTTTTTACAACTTTTGGGTTTGTTTCTTATGTCCTTGTTATTTCATTCTGGATTGCCCGGGTACACAGAGGATTAAATTAAGTTGGAGGATCTTTGATGCCTATTGGAAGCAAAACTAAGACACACACACAAGCATTTACTGACAGGAAAACAACATGTGGAGAAGAAACAAACTGGAATGAGAACAAGATCTCCCCTCTGGAGTATGCTTAGATGTCCCTGACTTCCTCCTTCCAATCTGGCTCCCAGAAAACATGTTGGAAACATTTTCACTGAAACTTTAATGGTGTTGCCTGAGTTTGCGTCAGTTCAGCATCTGCCACTACAGGCATCATTCATTAAAACCACTCATGTGTACCATTCTGTAGCTCTTAAGGAAAATATCAGGGAAGTGATCATTTCTTGACTATTAATGTGTAACTTGGGGACACAACACTTGCACATTGTGGAATTTAAACAGTTGAACTGAAAGCTAATGTCTTCCTCAATAAAGTGTAAAAAATATCTCTGCCATTTTTTAAAAAATGTCATGTACGTCATCAGTTAACCCCTCCCCATTCAGTATTTGCTCCTTTCTTTCCTTCCTCCTCGTTTATGAGGGTAAGGCACCTATTCTATTAGACCAATTTTACAATTGAGAATGAAATGCCAGAAATGCTGACTTTACAGAATATAGCAGAAATATGTGATCTGGCATTAAATAATATTAGTATCCCAAGATATCCAACTTTCCTTAAAGCAAGAAAGGAAGATACTGAAGGCACAGTCTAAAACTGTGCCAATAAGGAGGAAAAATGGAAGGCATCTGAAGAAACCAGAATGGTTGACTAAAGAACTCTCAGCTGAGCTAAGCGCTAAGAGAAACATGTACAGGAAATGGAAGAAGGGGGAAACCACCAAAGAAGAATTTAAGCAAGTAGCCAGGAGATGTAGGGAGGAGGTCAGAAAGGCTAAAGCACAGAATGAATGTAGGCTGGCCAGAGACATTAAAAACAATAAAAGGGGCTTTTTTAAATATGTCCGCAGCAAAAGGAAAAAGAAGGAGACGATAGGGTCGCTGCACAGAGAAGATGGTGAATTACTCACAGCGGGAAGAGAAAAGGCAGAACTACTTAACACCTTCTTTGTCTCAGTTTTTTCCCAGAAGGATACAAGCACTCAACCTGGCGGTTGGGGAGCAGGTGAGGAAGCAGGGGAAATGCGGCACATAATAGGTAGAGAGGTGATACAGGAATACCTGTCCACACCGGATGAATTCAAGTCTCCAGGGCCAGATGAATTGCATCCTAGGATATTAAAAGAGCTGGCAGAGGTCATTTCGGAACCGCTTGCTATAATCTTTGAGAAATCTTGGAGGACAGGAGAAGTTCCAGCAGACTGGAAGAGGGTAAATGTTGTCCCTATCTTCAAGAAGGGAAAAAGGGGGACCCAAATAATTATCGCCCAGTCAGCCTGACATCAGTACCCGGAAAGATCCTGGAGCAGATCGTTAAGCAGTCAGTTTCTAATCACTTAGAAAGCAAGGCAATAATCACGAGAAGTCAACATGGATTTCTCAAAAATAAGTCATGCCAGACTAATCTTATCTCTTTTTATGATAGAGCTGCTAGCTTGATAGGTGAAGGGAATGCTGTGGATGTAGCATATCTCAATTTGAGTAAGGCCTTTGACAAAGTTCCCCATGACATTCTTGCAAAGAAGCTAGTAAAATGTGGGCTGGACAGGGCTACTGTCAGGTGGATCTGTAACTGGTTGACTGACCGTTCCCAAAGGGTGCTCACCAATGGCTGCTTTTCATTCTGGAGAGAAGCAACTAGCAGGGTGCCACAGGGTTCTGTCCTGGGCCCAGTGGTGTTCAATATCTTCATCAACAACTTGGATGAAGGAATAGAGGGCATGCTCATCAAATGTGCAGATGAAACCAAATTGGGAGGGGTTGCTAATATGCCAGAGGACAGGATCAAAATTCAAAATGACCTGGACAGATTGGAGAGCTGGGCCGAGGCTAACAAAATGAAATTCAACAGAGAGAAGTGTAAGGTCCTACACTTAGCTAGAAAAAAATGGAATGCAGAAATATAGGATGAGGGGCACGTGGCTGGATAGCAGTACGTGTGAAAGGGATCTAGGAGTCTTCATAGACCACAAGCTGAACATGAGTCAGCAGTGTGATGCGGCAGCGAAGAAAGCCAATGCAATTCTCAGTTGCATCAATAGGAGTATGGTGTCTAGATCAAGGGAGGTACTGTTACCACTCTACTCTGCTTTGGCTAGACCTCATCTTGAGTACTGTGTCCAGTTCTGGGCATTCCAATTCAAGAAGGACATGGTCAAGCTGGAGCAAGTCCAGAGGAGGGTGACCAAAATGGTGAGGGGCCTGGAAGCCATGCCCTTTGAGGATAGACTTAGAGAGCTGGGTATGTTTAGTCTGCAGAAGAGAAGGTTAAGAGGGGACATGATAGCCATGTTTAAATATTTTAAGGGATGCCATGTAGAGGAGGGAGTGGGCTTGTTTTCTGCTGCTCCAGAGACCAGGACAAGGAGCAATGGATTCAAGCTGCGGGAAAGGAGATTCCACCTGAACCTCAAGAAGAACTTCCTGGTGGTCAGGGCTGTCTGGCAATGGAATATGCTGCCTTGGAGTGGTTGGAGGTTTTTAAGCAGAGGCTGGATGGCCATCTGTCAGGAGTGCTTTGAGGGTGTTCCTGCATGGCAGGGGGTTGGACTGGATGGCCCCTGTGGTCTCTTCCAACTCTACATTTCTATGATTCTATGATTCTAAGATTTCAGCAATATTTTTTTTAAAAAAAAACAGTAAACAGAAAGTGCGGTGAAAACTACTTAAACTTAAGAATTCATATTTTTATCATGAAAATTATCTCCAACAAATCAAATAGCTCTGCTTGACTTGCGCATATTATTTATTTGTTCCTTCTGAATGGTGAGTAGTCAAGATGTGTGGGCAAGCTGAGAAATGTATCCTCTGGGATACTACAAACAAGAGAGCAGCAATTTGTTATCCATCCATTATTATGAATGAATTTATGTTGACAGAAAAGGGAAGATGCACTTGTGAGATTTTCTACCCCAGATTTTCGAACAATGTGATTGGCTTTGGGATACTAGGCACATCCTCAGCTGTGATAAGCATTTGCTGCTCTTCTTCAGGCAACTAAACGTTCTGGATCAGCCCTGATGGAGCAAACTCAGGTGTTGTCATTCTATCCAGCTACAAAGTAAGGCTATGCTGGCACTACAGCACCTTGGATAGCTCCAAGCAGACAACTTGCTCCAGTAATGGCTGGAGCTCTACTGAGCTACTGAGTACTTTTCTTGGAACACTCCCCTTCAGAGTGCTCCAGTCCCTCTTAACACAGGGAAAGTTTCAAAGGGGTAGACCTCTGCCCTGAAAAACTATCTCTCTTCCTGAAGACCATGACTCCTTCATCCCTCTGCTCACTCCTATATGACGGTTTGCCAATTCCTTGAAGCCCCAGCCCAGGGGCCTTGTTATTATATTACACAATGATAGCCCTATGAATCCACTTTTACTGCCATAGCTCCTCTTTGTAGAATCCTGAGGTTTGGAATTTAGTGAAGCATTAGACTTTTCTGGGTGAGAATTCCAAATATCACTCCCTAAACTGTCAGTCCCAGGATGCCACAGGATGTTGACATGGCAGCTAAAGTGGAATCATACTGGTGGTGCTGACAACTATTTTGTTTCTGTTGAGAAATATGTTATTTGATAGTAAATATAAATAGTGCTTGGTCAGATAGGCCTGGTGTATGACTTAGATGCCTAAGTGCAGTAAAATGCAAGCTTTCCCTGCCCCCATCTGTCAGTTAGAGACTACAGCACTGTCAGAAAGTAGAAATGGTTAAAAATCAGAACTCATGTACTATAGGGAACACAAAGGACTTACAGAGGCAAGGAGAACTGATGGAAGACCACTGTTTTGATGCTTGCAATACAGACAAGTTCCATTAATTTGACCAGGAGATCTGCTCTTCCCATAGGCAAACTTGGGACCGTGCATGCATGCAAGCAGTCCCAAGCAAGCCTCCATAGGCAAGAAGAACTGATTAAAGAATGGAGCCCACATTAAATGAATGGAACTTGTCCTTAATCTGGAAGCATTAAAAGAGCAAGTCATCAGATAACAGGTCTCCTGTAAGGATATATATCCTATAACAGTATGTCTAAAATTAGACCATGCTAAGAGAAGGGTTGGCCATGTTTATATGTCGGAGACTCTGAGACAATCAAGTGGGCCTAAAGTTCATATGCACGTGGCCATGAGCTGTGCATGTGCTTCCTTCCAACCACAGCTGGAATATTTGATCCCTATTATTGGCTGGTGTGAATGAAGTTTCAGGATTAGCCACAGCCTGGTATAATTCATAAAACACTAACCTTCAAACTATCAATATTTTCCCTGCATCTTTTGGTTCTTCCTTCTTGCAGAATGCATATTTTTCCCTGATCACTCCTTATTTTTGCAATTATTTGTAAAATTCCCTGACAGCCAAGTGGGTGGTGGAAAGACAGGTTGGGTGGATGGAGGGAGTGGCAAAACAAACATGGGAAACAAGTCATCTAAAAGGCAAATATTCCTGAGGTGTGGGTGGGAAGGCACACTAGTGTTATCCATGCTTTAAAAATGTGAGTGGATTAAGAAACAACATGCAGGCCAGTCCATGGATAATTAATATGTTTGGCTAGGATTGTCTTTAGTTCCCTCCAACATAACACAGTGCAGCCAAGTGCTGCTTACAATATTTATAATATTTTCAGTGTTTCATAAACTCTCTTCCATTAAGTTTTGTCAAGAGCTAATGGCATTAAACTGAAATGTAACAAGGAAAACATTGTAACAGTTCAGCCAAAAAGTGTTTACATATGCATAATATTTGTAGTCTTTCATAAGAAAAACTCTGTTCCATTGTGTTTTATCCAGTGCTAATGACATCAAACTGAAGATAATCAATAGAAGTTCATTATTTGCAGGAAATTCAGTTTTACAGTTGACATCCAGACAATCCATAGATTTGGAAACATTGCCTCCTTCCCTTCACTGAAGAAAAGAACAATCAACAAGCATTGTGCATTGCTTAGCACCCAGATCACCTACTTCAAGGCCATCCTGGATATTAAGCCTAGAACAAGAGTTCCAGAGAGTTCCAGAAAGGAAGACTATGTATTTACTTATTTATCGTACAACTATCTTCTTATAATAAATAATGGAATTTAGGTTTTTCATGAAAATCTAAATTTAACAGCAATAAGATTAGATGGAAAATGTATAGATCAGATACCTAGGACATTGAATATTGTATTGTATATTATATATGTGCATACATAAATTCTTATATAAAAATGAAAATATTTGTACAACTAATAAAAATATCTGGAAAAAAAACATTTTAAGGACTAGGGCTGAATGAAGAGGACATGAACAGCTATTGGCAGTGATGTATGTATATATTATATTGCATTGCATTGTTTTGTATTGCATTTATATGCTATCCTTCTCCCAGAATGGGACCCAAGGCAACTTCCAGAAAAGTTAAAAGCACCTACAACATAATTTAAAACAGTTAAAATAACCATATAAATGATAGGTAAGAGTGAATTCTGTGTGAATTTTGAACTCACAAATTCAATATGATTAACTAAGTGTGCATTTCAAATTGCAGATTGAAGGAATCCCACTACTCTGGTAGAGGAACAATACATCTTTACTGCTACAGATATGACACAACTGCACAAATGCACTAGGGATGTGTAAGGAATTTTCTCAAGGGGAAGAGATTTATTCATTCCATATATCCTGAAAAAATTAAATTACATGATGTATAATTTAATTGTTTTAACCTTGTTGTAAACCACCTGGGTTCCTTTGCTGGGAGAAAGGTAGGATATATATTTAAAAAAAACCATAAAATAAAATTAAATGTGACCCAGAAATCTGTACATTCCTGGACTTGTAATCTGTTGTATGGAAGAACAAGAAAAAATGTACCCTGTGAAATATGGACTTTATAAAAATGTTATGATTTCTAAAAGGCATGGAGTTATGATTCCCAAGCAATGATTTATGCATCTCAAAATGCATACAACTGATAAATGCATGCAGTTGGGCAGGAAAGTACATAAAAATGCATATGGATTTATGTACAAATGGGGAAAAATACAGATTCAAGGCATGAAGGGCATGGCAGATAACATCCATCTCTGCTCTACTCTAAAGTTATGCTGTGGAAGAATATTTGATATTCTGGTGCAAATTATGACTGGAAACCCAGATCCTGTACTTCAGGGATGAGCAACTGCCAGGTTTGGGAAGCACATTTGTCTCTCAAGGGACCTTGGAGGGCTACACCACCCTTCTTTGCCCTTTAGGAAGATGGTCAGCAGTTTCATCATACTTTAAGGGCCTTCTAGGTTGTTTTAGGCATAGGAAAGGCCTTTTCTAGACTAAGAAGCAAAACAAAGTTCTCTTAGGGCTGAAGCAAAGAGTTTCAGGAATCTCTCCCTGCTGAGCCACAGCCAGCATAGGAGGAGAGAGGTCAGGAATACTTTCAGGGAGAGTCTGAATATGCCAAACACCAGCAAAATGCAAGCCAAGCCAAGCCAGGTCAAGGTCCAGTCCAAAGGTTCAGTAGGCAGAGATGCATTTGGAGGGTTTCAGGGAGCAGGAGATGCAAAGGTCATGAGGACTCACTAGTAATTTGCTGCAACCAAAGAGCAGCCATGCCAGCAGACTTAAATAGGCACTGTTAACAGGTGCTGCTTGTTATTGTTTCCTCAGCCTAGTCCATGCAGCCTCCCTCTGAGCAGCCTGTTTCAGCCTTCTGTGTGATTGAGGACTGATGGGCCCAGGTGGCTGCAATTCTTCTGAATCACTGCTGGTTCCCTCTCTGTCATGAGCTGGCGGGGGCAACTATGTCTCTGTTTGACCTTCCAGTGCGGGGGATGTTTGCAAGTTGACTTGCTCACTCACTGGCCCAGTCCTTGGCACAGTCAGTTGCTCCTCAATCACAGCAGTAGCATCTATCACATACAGAGAGCACCAAAACCATGGTGAAGTTTCCCCACAGTGAGGAAGATTGTTAGTTTTTTAAAAAAATCCTAATTGTAAAGGGTTTAAGGAGCATTCAAAATGGTATTGAGGGCCACACAGAGGAGCATGTTAAACTCTTTCAGACATTAAACACAATCACAACTGAAAGAAAATGCTCTTTCATTTAGCTTAAACAAGACATAGAGGGAAAACTCTCTTGGCTCACTCACCCAAGACAAATACCAAGAACCAACCCAGCACAGTCTACAGTCACATTGTTAGTTTAAGCAACCATTATTGCTTGGCTGCTTATTGTGGGATTGTTTGGACTAGATTTTATTGGAATGTATAATTTACTGATTTAGTCCACTCCAGAAAAAAAAATCAGCCCAAGGAAAGGACATTACTACATACAATGTCTTTACCGCCTATACAAAGCATATAAGAACCACTCTTACTTTCACAGTTGAGTCATCTTTGCTTCATGAATCAGTACATTTCTTGGCTGGAAACCCCTCTCTCTTAGCAATTGACGTCAGCATCGGCAATCATTAATTTGTCAGCCTACATGTTCGTAATATAGTCTATTCCTACTAGTAGCTAAATGCTGAATAAAAACATTAATCATATGTTCCAGAGTCCATTCCTGCCACATAATAGTATCACAGTGCTATTTTAAGGAAGTGAAGGTGTTCTGTTTTTAAAAAGAAGAATGAAGAAAGGGAGAAAATGACTGAGGTAATTGGTTGTGAGTTGTGAAAGAGCCATTCTTTAGTGCAGACTTTTCCCAAAGCAGGGTACCCTTCTCTATGAGTGAATGAGAAGTCAGTGGACATGCCAGACATTCTGACACATAGACCAGAAGAATTAACCCTCAGGGTGAGTAGAACTATAAAGCTGGAGGCCCATGGACTTATAGTGTATTTATAGCACATCGTATTTAGTTCCACATTTTTGCATAGTAAACATGTTGGCATTATCTTCTTGCTTCCTGCAATAAAGATAACAAGTAAGAGAGAGATTATATACACAGAGACATACATCTTCTTAAAATGCCCGTCTGTAAATGCACCTAGGAACTCCAGCTCGGTGAATGTTTATAAAGATCTGTATGTATAGATATATATTTACAGGCAGTGAACACATTTCCATGTACAATTTGGGTCTTTTCTCATATAACAAGATCATGAGTTCATGAATCACCCAGTCTGTCCAAAATACCCAAGAGAAGAAATGGTGTCAGCCACGAAATGTACTCAACTGAAAAAACCATGAATGGATGGGAGCAAAATTAGTGGCTTTAGATGTGATGCATACCCCCTTCTAGCCAGTTCATTGGAGACCTAAATAGGCATCACAAAGACTGAGGAGCTTGTAGTCACCATTTAAGAGAGGAAGTATAAGAAAATATGGATGTAAATCACTGGACAAGCTGAGGTACTCCTCTGAGTTCAGGCAGAAGCTCACAGAGGATGAGGTAGAGAACCTCAATTGCAATTTAGTAACTTGCTCCAACATAGTCTGAAATCCTTGAGAGGGCTTTCATGCTACTGTGCCCATACCACCACTTTTAGGCCCTTTTTGCACGCTGCCTCCAAGCTGCAATGGCCACAGGATTGCTACAGGATTGTGACGACAGTTCTCCATGATGTTGGTGTGATCCCATGGAGATCCCATGGCAACCCATCACAATCATGGATTCAATCATTGTCAGGTTTCTCCCAACAATGACATGCAATTGCAGAGTCCTCCCACCTCCCTCCCACACTTACCTGTTGTGCAGAATGGCAAGAAGCACAATGGCTGCACTTCCTTCCCCAGCGCGGCCTGGGAAACTGCCAAGCTGCACTGTGGAAGGGGGAGCCGAGCCATCATACTCCTTCCGTCCAGCAGCAGCAGCAGTTGCAGAAGGGACTGCAGCAGATGCAATTCCCTCCCAGAAGAGGCTTTCCCTGGATCCCTGTGCAATGGCTTCAGTAAGTTGCAGAAAGGACCTTAGACCCCACCTCTTTCCTGACAGTGTTAAGCTTAAAGGACCCATCTTCCAGCCTGGTGTTTGGTTCTATGTGGGGCTCTGGTCTCGGGATCCTTGTCCAGAGGTTCTAAAGGCAGACAAGCTCAGGGCCAATACTGGACCCTTTTGAGTCCCACACTTCCATGAGCTTCACTTCTGGTCCTTCTGACTTGACAATCCATCCACATATCAGTTATCCAAGTAGGTGTCATGACAAAAAGCAACTATAAAAATGTATATAATGTTACCCTGTTTACTGGAGGTCCCAGGAGGGACTCCAAAATGTGCTCAACTAGAGGTGGGAAAATTTAGCTCAGAGCACTGCTTTAGTGTTACGAGGGGCAGGGTAACTTAGCAGGATCTTGTAACCCAATGTTTACGGGGTCAGGCCAAGTCAAGGAGCAGACCGGTTTGAAAATAATTAATGATCTTTATTAAATACAGGCGCATGATGTAAGCAACACAAGCACACAGATAACTACGGAAAATAAAGGTGTGAATAAGATAGTGGGATTTTCAGAGGGATAGTTGCTTCGGGTGATACGAAACCTGTTCCTGAAGCCCGGAAGAAGATAGAGAGCGATGCTGGGGTTGGGTGTGGCTCAGCATGTGGAGCTGAGGGGAAGCGCGCCAAGCAAAGCATCAGAAAGGTGGTCTGGAACTCAGGAGCAATCCGAGGAAGGTCTCGGAATCAGGGTTTTTTATAGGGAGAAGTGTGACTGCAGGCTATGCCTTACTCGGGGACAACAATGAGTTTTGGATGGGAGACAATGTTTCCGAAAGGTCACAATTTAGCATGATGGAATCAGAGCCGAATTAACAATGGTGTAGCCAGTATGTAAATGTGCAACACTTGACAGTGGATGGTCCAGCCTTCGTCAAGTTGCCTACTCGGCGCAGGGAGCCTTTTGTAGATAGCTCCCATACATAATAGGGTGTTCGCCAGGGAGGTCCCTGAAGCTGCGATCTGGCTATTTCTGGCTTACCTGTATTGTTTGAGAACATTTCAGCAGTTAAGTGCTGAGCCTAGTTTCATGCTTGTCCAGAGGTCTCACGTGGAGAAGGGTGGTAAAATAAGGCCGAATTAGGATATCAAAGTGATATCGGGTGCTATCGCCAGATAGGCCTAAACTGCAATAACAGTAATTTTTTCTTCATACAAAGAATTACATTTCTACAAAACTTCAATTCCCAGCATGACAGAATACAATACAAATAATGAATCCAACTCAAATATATTTTTCAAAAATGTTTCAAAAATATTATTCAGACTGGGCTGTCCAATATTTTCTTATTTTAGGTTATAGATATCATTATTGTAGGCCTTTAATGTAGGCTAACAATTTATTTTACATACTAATCCTAATTAGATGTACCTGGCCCCCATTCTGAAAGTGCACACACAAAATGGCAACGGCTTCCTAAAGCATTGTATGCTATTGTGTGGGACTAGTTGACAGGGATTTTTTTTTTCTGTTTTATACATGTAGATCACACCATCAAGCATGTGTGGGCTTATAGTATCTTGATTCCAGCAAGTTTCCTGAATCAATTCACTGGCTAGTGCCTAGACGGACAAACCATGCGCAAACTTTATTTGAATCTCCTCAAGCATCATGGAGGAAAGGTCTGACATTTTACAAGTCAAAGCGACAGCTCTTATTCACTGCTTAGTGATTCAAATGACTTTTACAACTGTAAACTACATAAATCCCAGGCATTAAACTGTATGCAAATAATCATGTTCTTTTTTTTTTAACCTTTGCTTTTTTAAAAAAATTTCGGCTGCCTTCAGCAGCTGAAGGTCATCTTGTCTGAAGAGACGATGTTCTGAGGCATTTACACGTTTATCTCACATTGTCGTCATAGATGAGACAAAACTCCATTTTTTAAAAAAAACCAGCAGTATTTTTAACCTGTGAATAAGCCTGAAAGGTATGTTTCTTTCTCTGTCCGCTGCTACAAACATTAGTGGCTGAAATAAATGGCCCACCAAGAGTTCATCTGAGAGTCATCTGCTGATGAGCAAAAGTCTCCTCAACAACGCACATCATACTGAATCAAAAACACACCATGCTACTTCTGCCAAAAATCAAAAATAATCTAAGCTATTTCCTCTAAAATTTCTTCAGTATCACCATCTACACAAGCCCAAGAAATAGCTTAGTTCATTTCTAAGGATATGTGAAAAAATCATTTCAGTTTGGTTTTGAAAAAAATATACCAACATTAACTAGTTTCCTCATATTGAGAATGGAAAGATGTTTTCTTCCAATTACTCTCGGTAGTACCACATCAGTGCTAATTTTACAGAAACCAACATGGTGCAATGGTTTGAATATTGGGATAAGAATCCAGGAGATCAGAATTCAAAATCCCATTCCGTCCTGGAAACCCAGCAGGTGACCTTGGTCAAGTTATACCCTCTCAGCCTCAGGAGAAGGAAATGGCAAAACCCTTCTGAACAAATTTCATGGAGAAAACTCCAGGATAAGTTTGCCATAAGATCACCATATGTCCAAAATATGCTAAAGGCAGACAACAATAATAATGTCAACAACAATTTTTGCTATAACAGTATTTTATTTTATTGTTTATTTTATATATATCCTACTTTTATCCCAGTACAGAACCCAGTAATATACCAATACTGTAGCAGGACCATATCTGTATTATTTTCACTCCATCCACATATGCATATGTACAAATATATATACATATATAAATTTGGGGCAAAAATGAAAATGTAAGTTTAGTAAATAAAAGAATTTAAAGATAAAAAAAGATAATGGCCAGTGTTCTATATCAGCTGCTTAGTTATCTCAAAGAAGTAGCTGTGTTAGTCTCTTGCAACATAAAAAGGAGGAAGGAAGGTGATGGGAAAGAATGGGATCTAGCGGCAATTTAAAATTAACTGGTATTTATTTTTTCATGAGTTTCCATGGATATAAACCCGCTTCTTTGGATGCAGTACAGAGAATACTTAGCTAAGTAACTTCTCCCAGCCCAGCCCCCAAAACTTAACAGAAATAGTGTTCACCCGTGCTCCAACTGCCAGCAGAACGGACCTCCTTCTCCCCATGTAGCTGATGTAAAGTAGGTTCATGGGGAGAGTTACTGTCATGATATTATTGCCTGATTAAGCAGAGACTGTGAATATGGAACAGTTATGGAAAAGTAAATCTAGATAACTATTCCATATTCAGGATCACTATTGAATCATGATTAAAACACTATTGCCATGATCATAATTCCCCTGCAACTTACTTTAACAGGCATCAGCTACATGGGTAGAAGGAGGTGGGTGAACAGTGTTTGCATCCGGTTTGGGGCTTGGGGCCCAGCTGGGAGAGGTTATTTAGTTAAGTCAAGTATATTTAGCTAAGAAGCTGATATAGAATACTGGCAAAAATTTCTTGTTTAACATTTTTCACGTCTTCTAATGCAATAATACACTAGAAAAAAGCCCATTCCCAAAAACAGGGGCTTGTACTGAATTTATTGACTCCACTAAGCATTGAATTATTAATTCAAATCAGTCTGCAGCAATTAACAGTGCAATCCTCTACGGAGCCATTTCCACACTAGACTGTTATAGTGCTATGATTCCACTTTCAATATACCATTATCCTAGCCAGCCAGCCCCTCCCGAAACTGCGAACCCCAGGATTCCATAGGATGTTGAAAGTGGAATCATAGCACTATAACAGTCTAGTGCGGAAATGGCCCATGTCAGGATTTCAGTGGGTCATTATTGTTGTTGTTGTTACGTGCCTTCAAGTCATTTCTGATCTATGGCAAATCTAACATGGACCTATCATGGAGTTTTCTGGGGTGAGATTGTGTGATGTGCCCAAGGTCACCCAGTGGGTTTCCACAGCCAAGCAGAGAATCGAATCCCGGTCTTCAGGGTTGTAGTCCAATGCTCAAGCCACTACACTGTGCTGGCTTACTCCCAGATGATAGTGTATAGGAATGCAACTTATTATTTTTTACCGGTTCTTGCCCTGTAGGTGGAATCTGTTCATAACTGATCCTCTTTTTTTGATGGGGGGGTTGTTTCTAGAGCACCCGACAAAGTACAAAATATTTAAAACTGTTTTTCCTTCTTTAACAAGGAAGGTTATATTTTATTTATTAATTTTTTCTTTTTGCCCCAAACTTTTGCCTCAAATTAAATATACTATTTTTTAAAAAAAAAATATCAGCGTGGTGGAGTGGTTTGTATGTTGGCACAGACTCCAGGAGACCAGGGTTCAAATGCTCACTTGGCCATGGATATCCACTGAGTGATCTTGGGGAGTCACACTCTCTCCTCTTCAAAGAAAGACAATGGCAAACCCCATCTGAACAAATCTTGCCAAGAAAACCACGTGATGGTCTTAGAGTCACCATATATCAGAAACCACTTGAAGGCACAAAATGACAACAAGAAATATTTGTGTGTATGCATCTGAAGAAGAAATAAATATAATAACTTTCAGGTTCCACTGAAACAAACTGGATTTTAGAACGCCTAACTTTATTGGTTTATCTCCAAAATGTTGATCAAAATTATAACAAAGACTTAGGCAGAATCTGAAGTTAGAGTGCAGAAGGTCCACAAATCTTCATAAAGATAGCTAGCATTCACGTCTGTTCACCACAAGACATTCTAGTAATGCGTTCCAGTTCAAAAAGGAAGGATTGTGCAGACATGTTAATAGCAGGATCATTTGAGAGGTCTCACATTCATAGAGTTACCATAAGTCAAAGTCAAATGGATCTTACTTGCAAACATGCCCAAAGACTTCCATTCTACATATATAGAATATGGACAGTTGCACTTGCAGACAAACTGACCAGCTCTTTTCATTTGGCTGGAGGACAAATGAAGGACAATTTTGTAGCAACTTGGTACCCAAATGTTGAAGATAAACCACCAGCTAATCAATTGAATTTTTGTTGTAGCAGATATCAACATATTATAAACATATAACAAATAATTTAATTATAATTCTACAAAGGTGTTCAGATTTTAGATTTTGTGCTCAAGTCAGTTTGGGTGAAGTTTATAATCCAGAGATCTTGATATTGCAATGATGTGTCAACAACTGCTCTTTTTATATGTTACTTTTTCATTCTATAGGATTAGCATCTGCAGTGGTCTTGTACAACTGTTGTCATCTTGTGTTACTATTTTTTTAATCTCTAATGTCACTCACCTTATCTGTTTCTTGAGTTCCACTGACTCATTCTTTGCTGTTGACTTTTGGTTTTGGTTTTGGTTTTTTTTTTTTGCATGATGTCCAGCCAGAAGTTACAAAAGCTGCAGTTACAAAAAAGAGGATACAATTGTGACCTAAAAAGGTCATTGTTTCTAGTCTTCCTGTGACCTGTCACTAGTAGCTGATAGTATCCGTTTCTGCTTACTCCATCAAAAAAAAAAAAAAAAAACAGTCAACAGAATATGACTCAAAGCAAAGTTAGTCAATGGACTACCACTGTGCCTTCCTCTTATACAGAAGTGGATGCATCTACTATCTGCTCTATCCCATTTGAACTTCTCCAAGTAGCCACTATCAACTTGAATGGCAAGTATTTAAAATTCCAGCAGGAACAGGTCATAAATGGCAGGCAAGGGTCATCAGGAATGATGGAGAATCATCTGTAGTTTCCATGATATCTTTCATGGTGAGAAAAGTCATTTGCCTTGGTGAAAATTCAACAAGATAGAGATGAGATTGTCCTAAGCCCACATGATCTTCTTCTAGGTTTGCACATAATAGGATACAAGAAATACACAAACATAAAAAAAAAAAAAATATCTAGGGTTACACAAAATGCAGCATTTCTCAAAGCTGACATCTTTCTTGGTCTACTTTTGTAACACAAGGTATAATTTATTATCATCTGTTGGATCATTATCTGTCTATTGATGACACCCAGCCGCACCTCCACTTGCTTTTGGCATGCAGGACAGATAGCCTAAGATCTACTTGGCCAATTGCAACACCAGTATCTGAACGCCTAAGGTCAAAAATAGACAGAAGTTGAAAAAAAATGGAAGCTCCATCCTGACAAGGCAAGGAGATTGATGATGGCTGGGTCAACTAATGTGGACATGGGAAATAAAGGCTATGCTGGAAAGGAATCACTTGAGGCATCAGAATGATTAGAAACCCCCTATGGCCTTAAAATTGTTTGTTCTTTTATGTTCGGCCGATCTGGCATGTGCGAAGCCAAAGGACTAGGCTACTCTGTCTTTCACATTCTAGTTACTATTTAACTTTTGAAGCGCATTGTTAGTGGGGCTGCCCTTGAAGACATACTGGGAACTGGTCCAAAGAGCAGCAACCTAGTTTCTATCTGAAATTAATAACAGTATGCTGATGACATTGATCCTTTACAATTTACACTGTTCACAGGCTTATTTGTCATCACTTATGTTTGCCTGGCCATTTGTTCATTGCAAATTTCCAAGTTAAATTCAAGCCACTGGTTTTAATTTTGAAATCTCTACAATGATTTAGCTTTAAGTGATTACATACAACAGTTCACCCATATATTTCTTCCCCTTGATTTAAGCTCATTCAGAGAAATACTTCCTCATTGCCTTCTAGTCTGGTTTGTGTGGCCATCCTTTCTCAAGAACAGAGCTTTTTCAGTGGTGGCACTGAATTTTATTAAATTATGATAGGCTCATTTTATGGTTGAACCCTTCCAAAGTGGCATAAATAATAAAAGAATGATTATACTATTAATTTTTTTTAAAAAACAAAACAATAAAAGAACCAAACAACAACAAGCAAAGCAAGCAAAAAGTGCACTTAAAGCCACCAAACCAGAAATGCATTAATCCTCTGCCTCCAGCTTCTCAGACTATTAGTTGCCAGGCCTAACCTCACCAATACTCCCTTTGGAATCCTGCAGGTGGTTTTAAAGTTGCACTGGAAATTATATTTTCAGCCTGAATGTCACCAGAATGTGGCTAACTGAGGCAAGATCATCCCTTTCTGGACAGAGTCACAACTAGCTGGTGGCAGCTAGTGGCAGCAATGTGAATGAGGTGGTGAATCCATCCCGGGTTTTAATAGGAACTTTAAATAAGCTATCCAAAGTGCTGAACCATACCCTCATACTAAGTTCTTAATCCTGAATAGCTTATTTAAAGTTTGCCGTAAAACCTAGGGCAGATACACTGCCCCGATGACACCAGAACGACTGAAGTACTAGCCTAAACGTCTACAGAATCCCCTTTGAATTGCGATCCCAGCTGGTAATCTAAAAAATTTAAATGATTGTGAGAACCTTTCTTTTCTAAAACCCCTGGAGCTGCTTTCTGTGGACTATATCCAGTTACTAGTTTGAACTAAAGCAGATTCATTGAATTAGCCATTTTATTGAAAGTGAACGCTTATGTAAATCCAATTGATGGGCTTTCTCTAGTTAGAAGTAACAAATCAATCTAAGCCTAAACGCAGTAGTTATAAGATTTTTCTTTTTTAATAGTGTGCATATGACTTTATATTTTTGCAAGGTGTAGGATCTTCATTGAGAAGTAGTAGAATCCAGCCCAATAATGCTTCTCTTCCATGTATTTTAATGACACGGCATTTATTTTATGTAACATAAAAACTCTAGCTCCTAATCACACTTGCAACACTTCTGTCGAGTGGAACAAATGCTTTATTTGCCATGAACACATTGTTCCAAATGGCAGTGTTTGTGGTTCTCTGTGTACTGATCCCGATCCTGGAACAGATAAAGGGGAAATGTTACAGAAAGTATAACAAGCCATTCAGATAACCCTTCCTGACCACATTGAGTTGCTTTTCCTAAGAGACTAATGAGCAGATGGCTGGATGTGGTAAGTAGGGGAGGGTTATTCTATCAGGTCAAGATCAGAATTATCCTTCACTCTGTTCATAAGGTGTGGATGTTCTGTACAGGTCTGAACACTAATATGAAAAAGGAAAACAGGCTGAAAGGGATCTTAAAATGGAAAATCCTCCTTTTCTACCTTTAAAAAACAAACTTTTCTCTCTCTTCTATTGTCCTTCCCCAAACCATAGACTATGCATATATACCTATTAGGACTGTCTCTGTCATTAGGAAAACTGTAGCAGATGTCTCAGGTGGATTATTTTTTAGTGCCGCTAAAATGCAGCAAATGATCAGTTTATAATTCATATTCTCAAGGAATAGAAGAGGTGGTTGTTAGATTTTCTACCTCAGATGCAGAAATAGCATAAGTTTGGAAACTAGATACCTTGACTTATGAGAAGATGAGCATGGTATCATTTTGGTGTGTCTCATGCAGCAATATACTTCTCATGGTACCAGCAAACACTGGCATCAGAAAAAAGGGTTCAGGCATAAATGTTTGTCTTCCAGAGCTGAAAGTTAGGGTAAATGGAAGGAAATGGTATAGAAAAAGGTTACAAGAGGGAGGAATTGTGACTAGAGAGGGTGCACCCTCAGTTGTATGTTCTTTGAGGTTAATTTGATTACAATTCCTGTACATTGTGAATGGGGAAACACACATCAGTGGCCTTAGGGAGAGTGTCAGGACAGCAAAGATTTCCTGCCATGAAAAGCTCTGTAAAGATATGCTGCACAGCCTGCAGTAGATGGGTAGAGGAAATAGGATGTGAAGATGGTGTACTAATTTCTGTAAACTGTTCTGTATTTAAGAAAATGATTTCTGGGTTGCAGTTTATCCTTCTGAAAAAACATGCATATGAAATCTTAACTTGCATCCTGATCATTTCGTACCTAAAACAGAACAAGATCCAACTGTATATTGGCCTGTCACAATGCATTAAACTCTGTCTGGAGAAACTGGATTTTCTTAATGCTTTTTATATGCATGTTATAGTAAGGTGCACTACTTTTGCTATAAGCTTCTTGTTAGCATGTAGTTTGGGCATGTAGTTTGGGCATGTAGCTGGGAACAGTGGGTGTTTAAGCTTCGCTGAGAGATAGCACAGGTGCTTGTTGTTTGAGAACACAAAATCAAAGCCAAAAGGTTGTCATAGTAATGGAGAGCAAGGAGAGAGCAAGAGCCATGAAGCAATGTTCATAACAGGAAATAGAATACTTTCACAGGCAAAACTGAGCTTATCATTTAATGTTTATAAAGTACTATGAATGTAGGCATCTTTTAGTCTTGGCAATGTTGCCATGTATGCAGTTACTTTGCTATGATCCTCAGTAAAGTTACCAGACTTTCTAAACTTTGTTGCTGTGGTCTGAAGCCTAGCAGTGTATACTATAGAGAGTGCTTTGCCTTACCACAGTGAGATGAGGCACTTCCCTGCAATAGCTCAAGGATTAAAAGTAACAGTTGCATGTTTTACTCATATATGGCAATTATAGACTAGTTCAGTAATAACCATAAACTAACGATGGCCACAGAAGATTTACACAGGTTTAAAGCAGACAAGGAAGACATTGAAATAAAGATTTTCCATACCTTGGCTAAGTTGTTAATCAGAATGGAGAATGCAGTCAAGAAACCAAAAGTAGACTAGGACTTGGAAGATACTTTTTTTTTAATTAATGTATATTGTCCTTCTTGGAATTCAAGGTATGAGTGTGTCTTCAGATGGACTGATTTAGAATTAGTTCTTACATCTCTTTTTAACTTGCACACTGATCCATTAATTTTAAAAGCTGGAGATATGAATGCTAGATTGGGCCCAAATAATTATAAAATAGCTGAGAAATTGGGTTTAACTCTTGAGGATTTGAACCATCTCCCTGTCAGGAATTCAAAGGATCGAGAGACCACTGAGGCAGGCCAAGTCATTTGGTGGTTGCCCCTTGAGACTCTGCAATATTCTAGGGAGGTAAAATGATCCTCTCTTTGCAACTCATCCATCCAAGCAAAGACATTTCTTTTTATTCTGACAGCCTTTTGAGAACTGAAGGGCTTTACAGATGTTCTTTTTTTAAGAGTATGCTCTTCTGCTTTAATTTAAATATGATTAACATTTTAGTGCAATTTAAATGTAATTAATGCTTTTAAACACTAATGTTTTTATTTGTATGTTTTAACTTGTTGTTAATAGTTTGCTTTTTTTAAATGTTGACCTTCTGTATTGTTTAACTATATTGTATTTGTAAACCACCTTGACTTCCAGTTTTGAGGAATAGGGAGGTTATAAATAAAGAGGGGGAGGAAGAGGATTTGGCACTGCTTGGCACATGCTACATTATCCAATGATACCTCACTGATCCTTAGATTCTTTGACCAAATCAATAATGGTCCAACATTCCAGTCAGTAATACTTGGGGTGATGGTGATATGCTCAGACAGTCTCTTCCAAGAACAGTTTGATTTCCAAAGACATTATTCCAACCCCATTATCAGTTTATTATGTATTTGCCTTATTCTGTTTATATTCCACCTTTCTGCCTAAAACATGGAACTCAAGGTAGCACTCAGTTTATAAGACTAAAATACAAATAAAAATATATGCAATGGAAACATAAAAATAGGTTCATGCAGAATTAAATAACACATCACTAAAAAGACACAACAGCCCCTTTCTTCTCTGCCCCAGCTTAGCCGTCAAAGGATTCTCTTAAACAAGAAGTCCAGCTAGGAGCAAAATCATTTAGAAATGTGCATTTTCACACATTGATAACCTTTTGTTCCATAATATTGCTGCTATTGTTGTTCTTACTTCCTCTAGTATGATCCCTCAGTTCGACAAACTGAGGGAGTCGTTTCCTCAACAAAAAGGCAAAGCTCTCCTTCATATCATACAATTATAGCGCTGTAACTCTACTTAACTGCCATCACTGCATCATAGGGAATCCTGGGGTTTGTAGTTTGGTGAAGCACAAGGGCTGTCTACCTAAGAATGCTAAATGTCCCCTCCTTAAACTGCTAATCTCAGGATTCCATAGGTTAATGCTAGTTAAAGTGGAACCATACTGCTATAATTACGTAAAATGTGAAAGAGGCCAGAGATTTAATTAAAGTGGCTTTGACATCAGTTGGATCTCATAACTGTGGAGGGGAAACAAGATGAAAAGCAGCACCTTGAAGGTCCTGGATGTGGGTATGTATCTAGTCAACTTGGTGAAAATTTATTTAACATGGCCAGTAACTGAAACTGGTGCAGCAGTTAAGATATGGTGATAGTTGCATTCCCCTGCCTCACTTGTGATGGCAGGAAAATTCCCCGATAATTTATGTATGGTGCAGGAACAAAAAAGACTTGACAGAAGGCTGCTGTTCTTAGTAGCAACTCTGTCTTTATTGGAACATTTAGTTTCACCGGAGATAAGTGATGGCGGTGCTCAAGCTTACATGTGGGAGAGGAAAACACACATGAGGCATGTAAGTCATGAAAAGAGCACTTATATAGGACAGAGATGGAAGGTAACATAGAACTAGATCCCCTTAAACCTGTAGTTAGAGTAAAGTTTCAGGTGCTTCAGGCTGGTGAGCTCATTCAAAAATCTTCTTTGGTGGCTCAGTGTGAGAATCCTTCTGGATAGTATTCTGACCCTCTTAGGTATAATTATAAAGACACAGGTTAAATGCAGTTCCCCTAATATTGCTCCTTGACTATGGCCATTTCTGCACTAGACTCTTATAGTGCTATTATTCCACTTTGAACATCCTATGGAATCCTGGGGTTTGCAGGATTGCTGAAAGTGAAATAAAAGTACTATAACAGTCTAGTGTGGAAATGGCCTATATCAATTGATTATTCCCTAGATTTCTTCACTCAGACTCAAGACTCATTCAAATAAATCATAACAAAAAGATTCCCTCACCCATCCACTTGGAATGTTGTAAATGAGTAGGACATGATATTTCTTATCACACTTCCCTATGTTTTGCAGAAAATGCACTCTCTGTACCAGACAATCAAAGCACATTAAGTTTTTACTTTCATGAAAGGACTGCCTGAAGACAAGATATAGTTGTACAACCCAATTCTGCCAATTCCCTAACAGGACCAAGGATAACACAGATGTAGTCTATGGATCAGTTGGCTGACAGAACTTGGGACCTCCACATTGTGCATTTTGAAGGGTATGCCTACGATTTTATCAAAAATACCAAAAATGCATGTTTTCATGAATAGGTGTCATAAATATACTTATTATATAGTAAGTTTCCTGTTGAGCATAAGCAGGACTGTTGCTGCGTACATGGTCGCAATCCAATACGTAGACCAAAATGCTGCCTTGCCAGCGGAGTTACAATATGCTACCCCTGTAGTGAATACCAATGTAGTGCAACTTACATGGATCAATTGTCAAGGTGCATGGGTGCAAATGTACCACTCTGCTTACACCCTGTTGGCTGGATATGTACTACATTCTGCATTTGACTACAAACCACTCCACATGCATAGTGGAACCTGCACGTGTATTTCACTCAAATGACCCAGTGTGGTGTACTGGCTGAGAACTGAAGTATAATCCTGGAGACCCTGGAGACCAAGGACTTGAAGGCACACAACAACAATAACAACAATGTTTCACTAAAAAGATGCCAACACATAGCTCTCTGGCCAACCTTTCTATCCTGATCCTTTTTGTGTGTGTATCGTGTGTGTGTGTGTGTGTGTGTGTGTGAAAATTCTCACTGTATTAAGCAATAATAGCTTTACATCAAGCAGTGGACTCTCAGAGGCTTTACCTTTGATTGGTATTCTTTTCTTTTCTTTCTTTTTTGTTTGTTTTCTGTGACTTTATATGGATTTTTGATAAAGTACCTAATAAAGCATAATTCATATTACAGGAAAAGAGGTTCCACCTAAATATCAGGAAGAACTTCCTAACAGTAAGAGCAGTTCAACAGTAGAATACACTGTCTTGGAGTGTGGTGGAATCTTCTTCTTTGAAAGGTTTTACACAGAGGCTGGATAGCCATCTGTCAGGAATTCTTTGATCGTGTACTCCTGCATGGCAAGGAGTTGGACTTGTTGGCCCCGTGGTCTCTTCCAGCTCTATGATTCTGAAGTTAAGCAGAAGCTCACAGAGCACAAGGTAGAGAACCTCAATCCCAAATTAGTAACTTGATCCAAAATGTTCTGAAGTCCTTGAGAGGGCTTTCATTCAACAGTGCCCATACCACCACTCTTAGACCCCACCTCTCTTCTGACAGTGGTAAGCTTAAAGGACCTGTCTTCTAGCTTGGTGTTTGGTTCTATGTGGAGCTCTGGCCACTGGGATCCTTGTCCAGAGGTTCTAAAGGCAGACAAGCTCAGGGCCAATATTGGACCCTTCTGGATCCCATACTTCCATGAGCTTCACTTCTGGTTCTTCTGACCTGACAATCCATCCACATATCAGTTATCAAAGTGAGGTTCATGACAATAAGCAACAACAAGAATGTATGTAACTTTCTCTTCATACAGAAAATTAAATTTCTACAAAACTTCAATTCGCAACATGATAAAATATAATACAAATAATGAATATGGATTTCTGATAAAGTACATAATCAAGCCTAATTCATACTACAGGAAAAGAGGTTCCACCATCAGGAAGACCTTCCTAACAGTAAGAGCAGTTCAACAGTGGAATACACTGCCTCAGAGTGTAGTGAAATCTCTTTTTAAACAGAAGGTGGATGGCCATCTCTCAGGAATCCTTTGATTGTATATTCCTGCATGGTAGGGGGTTGGACTCAGTGGCCCCTTTGGTCTCTTCTATCTCCATGATTTTATGATTCTATGAAAGCTTTTCATAAAAAAAAAAAACACTGACAAGTCAAAAACAGTACAACAGCTATAGTTAACCCATACTTACAGTACAATCACAATCAATCCTATACAGTTTTCCACAAAGACTGTAGATAAGTAATCCCCATTATATGGGGGGGGGACTTCTTAATAGACAGTTGTACTTTCTACTGGGCAGCACTGTTAATGTTATATATTGTGTCTTTTAACAAATGTTAAACGTTTGGTTTGAATAATTTCTAATATTTCTTGAGTTCCCCTATTGTGGCAAAAGGCAGGATGTGAATGAAGAAAAGAAAAGGAGGAGAAGGAAAAAGTTGTTGTTACATTATAGATTATTACTGTACTAAATCAGAATACACACATTTTTGGTCCTGTTTAAAATTAATCAGTCTAAACATTTTTTATAATACCAAGATATCCATAAACATGTTTTTCTAATGTACCCAGTACTACACAACAATTGTACAATGTATTGTCAATCAAATGGGCAAAATCAGAATGGTTAGAAAAGGTAGTAACATAGCCAAATTACAAAACACCAAACACAGACACATGTACCAGTAATATGGCATATTCACATCACAATCCTGTTTATTCATAAGTAAGACAGACACATTAAGTTCAAGTGGGTTTCTGTCCAAGTCAATAAATTCAAGAATGTGGCTTCAAAAAAAAAACATTTAAAGGGATAGTTTGAAAATATATTTGCAGAGAAAATTTGGTTATCAAGAATTCAAGAGATAACTATTTAAATATGTTTCACCAGTGACAAATGTTGGCACTGTGGGTTAATCACATGCCACTTACATGTGCATTGACCAAATAAGGATTGTCGTCCTAACAAATGAACACACACAAGACCTATATAAATGAAAAATTTTCAGTACATAATCAGATTCATTCACAAAAGGCAGTTTATGATATATGTTAAATCCAGTAAAGTACTTTTTTTGCTTCAGATTTTACACTTCAGACCAGTGGTTACATTTTTGCTTGTTTGGATAGATTCCAAATCCTAGTGAAAATAGAGAACAGTCTTTTTAAATAAATAAATAATAAAAATAATTAATAAATAATTTAAATAAAAACAACTTTAGCTGATGTCATATCCTTCCCATTTTTTCTTATTTTCAATCAAAGAACACTGAAAGAAATCACTAATGAGAAACATAAAAAAAATACCCCTTCCTATTACAGTAGGATTTCCCCTTTATGTAGAGTCACTGGTAGGTTTTGCTTTGTTTCCGGTGAATCACTAGAACGAGGATAATGGTGGATAAAACATTTATGAGTAAATCACATATCACATTTGGAAAGTGTTATCGTGACTATATCATTTCTATTCTTGGGAATGAATAAACATTGTTTTCGTAAGCGCTACATACCTGCTTGTTATAAATATGAAGCAATCAGGAAATTTCTGGTTTGAATTTCATCCAGCCATGATCTCACTAGGTGGTCTTAGACTGTGCTCATTTCAACCATTTCTGATGAATAGGAGATCATGTTTTTATTATGAATGGTAATGTAATTTTTTTTTACATGTGAAAAGTATCACATCTGCTTTACACCTGGGGTTGTAATAATATTCTGCACTGCCTCTGAAGCAGTGGGTTTATATTCATGAAAGCTTATGCTAAAATAAAAATCAGTTAGTCATAAATGTGCTGCCACATTCCTTTTTTTCTCTCCCTCCCTTCTTCCTTTTTATGTGACAGGCAGCTCATGCAGTTCATATAACTATTTATTCAAGATGAAGCTCCTTGCCTCTAGCTATGGGTAAATCTATTGCTAAGATAGAATTTAAGCAAAGATGTGCCCCAAAACAATCAATTCCAAACTTTCTGTTAGCTATTTCCCAAATCCTCTTGGAAATGTTGAACCACCATTCGTATCAGCAAACAAAAGAGAAACAACAGGAGCTCTATTCTTTTTCTAGGAAGAAAGGGTACCCTTCCTAATAGAACATATTGCTCTGCTGCAAACCTTCTGGCATTTCACAGATGAAAACTAGGACATGTGGGGCCAAGCAACATCAGAGTGTAGTCAATATGACAAATATTATTAATAAGGAAGAATGCAAAAGAAGTCACAGAAATTTGCTTTTGTCTGAGCCTACTGGGAAGGGCAATATTCTTCCCGCTCCTTTCTTCTTCTCCCTCCTGAGTTATTTGAGTGCAAACTACTTTTACACCGTGAATTCAGCTTGAAGCAATTGAAGTAGGCCGAGGACAAAGGGAAAAAATAGGAGGAAAAGAGAGAAACTGGGACATTTTAAATGCAGCTGAAAAAGTGGGACAGTAGAAGATTAACTAGGATTTTCCCTGCCAAACTAGGACAGTTGGAAAGTATGCTTGAGAATATACATGATGCATGAGAGCGTGTTGCCCTGCTATATTGGGACATTTGTTTCAATGGGCAATGAGCAGAGCCAAAGAACGAAGACAGCAAGGATGATAAGATGTTGGGTAAATAAGTTATGCATTCCATAGGGCTTGTCCTGCTCTCCTTCAATGGTCAGATTTTGTATATGGCATAGGGCAGGCATCTTGTCCTTTGCTTCAGCAAACAAAGTACCTTGCAAGAGCCTTGATAGCATTCTTTGCATGGCTATGCTGTTGAACCCTTAGGGATTAACAGTTCAATAGCCACTCTAATTTGACAATAGAGAAAGAAATCAAATTTGATTTTGAAAAACTGGCTTCTGAAGTGTCAGGAAACCTTGGTGATAAAAATCCTACATGGATGGGAATCTTCAGAGTTCAAGAGTTATTCAGTGCAAACTATGAATGTGAGGGTTTTTGTGTGTGTGTGTGTATGTGTGTGTGTGCAGAAAATAGCATTTTCAACCCAGAGAACAGCATTTCTGTGCAGAAAGCTAGTTTATGCACAAAAAAGACCTGCACACACTCCTTTCTTTTGTACAGAATAAGTCACAAACTGTGAATAATCTTCAATAACTGCATCATTTTCAATGACTTTCTCACAGCAAGGAGAAAAATGTTTAAACTCTTAGTTCTTGCTTGCAGACCCTCTCTTTTTAAAAAACTGATATAAATTAGCTAACAACTCACATTCCCTTCCCACTTTAATCATTGCCTCTCCAAACTATGGCTTTGCTTGAAGAAATCATAGTTCTCTTTGTTGAAAGTGAAAAATGGTGCAACAATGTTTGCACAGAAGATGTGTCACTGGTGGCAACAGACATAGACCATTTCTGCATGAGAGGGGAGGAGCAGTTCACCACATTTTTATACTCTGATTCAGAAACTGCGCTGTCTGCACCCCCCCCCCATTTACATCATACCACTGCAGAGAACAGCGGTTGCTGAATCAACAACAGAAGGTCCCTGGCCACTCCCATTCCCCTCCCTCACCCTGCCCCACCATCACTGATTGGTCTGTTTTTAAAAAACAAAACAAAAAAACACATACACATTTTAAAAACCTTTCTGCTTTGCTGCATTTGTGTGTAGGTATGTATGTTCATTGATATGTGGAAAAAAACACATCTTAACAGTCCATTATCAGATCTGCTCTTTTCCCGCTGTCTGTTTAATGCACAAAGACAAGAATGATAGCAGCCTGTCCTTTTGATGGGCGGAGAGACATAGGGACAGAAATGATGGAAGGGACAGCCTGGGAACGCCCAAAGCTGCCCACTTCTGTGATGTGAATTGATGCTATGCTTCTACATGTAGGTGAAAACTGAAGCAGAACCAATTTGGGAGATTTACATCAGAGTTTTTCTGGTTTTCACGTACAACAGTTTCACATTGCAGTGAACCATTCTAGGAGCTGAAAACATGCAGAACCACATGGAAAACTATGATGCTAAAATGTTTCAACATGCAGAGGGTAAGGATTCAATGCTACTATGATGTATCAACCTTGTGCAGAAATGACCATAGTTGCAGCTGTTTTCTGCAGTATCCTCTCTTTATATGTTCCTTCAATCACAACAAATGTTGCAACAGGTTGCAGCATTTGTTGCTTTAGTTCTCAAGGTTTTTAAAAAAATGAAAAACAACCTCACACACACCAACCAATGTTCCTTTCATTGCAGATGATTTTCTCATATTTCCTGGCACCAGAGGAAATATTTTATTCTCATCTTTGGGTATATTCTTTTTTTTTAACTCTGAGACAAATCAGAACAATAAGTTCCCAGTAGTTCTTATCCTTTCCATCTGTTTTTTTTCCCCTAAGAGTTGTAATGCTATAATGCTATATTGCACCAGTGAAATGGCACTTTTGCACTATATTATTATAGTTTAAGAAAAAATGTTTTCAAAACAATCAGAGAGGAAAAAATCTTCCTGTCAGACAATAGGACCACCACAGCAAGCCATGCTTTGCTTTGTGAAAATACATACAAACACATACCCATTTGGTAGAGCTGTAGGGCAGATCAGAGAAATCACTAGAAATAGCCCAAAAGAATGAAACAAGCGGATGCAGAGTTAACAATAACTGGCAAAGCCCATCAAACTGTATTGCAAGATCTCATGCTTTGGGTGCAGTCTCTCCTGTTCCTTCATTATCTTATAGACTGACATTGTCAGACCTGGCGTCTCTCCCTTCTTCCCTTCAGCCATGTAGCACCTTTTTACCAAATATGTGCTTCTCCTCAAGAAATATTTCCCTTTGGTAAAAGTGATAATTCCAGATTCCAGTTTCCATCTTACCAGCCTTCATATCCATGCCAGTTCTATTGGAATTCACATACCATCCCTGCTCAGGTATTTGAATTACTCATAAAATGAGGGAAGCGGAAACAGCACATTAGCTGCCAAGGCATTTCATTTCCTGCCCCACTCTAGTGGCACTCCATAATGTTGTGCTTTCTTTCATGTTGTTCTCTGTGCACTCACCAAAATGACAACACTAACTATATTTACAGGGAAAATCTTTTGGTCACTTCTGTGAATATATTAACAATTAATATTTGAATCTGCTCTGACCAGCTGGAAAACATGAAACATTACTTACTTGCTCTCCATTTCCTAGTGACATCTCCATAACCTAGTGTATTTATCTGAAAATGAAATTGAAGGTTGCTGTTACTAATATGTAGGCAGTCTGCCAGTCACAGAACGATAACTGAAGGCTTGGAATATGATTTTCAAACAGAAACAGTTTAAGGAAATGTAAGTGTACTTTTGAAGTCCAGAAGAATGAACAATCAAAGGAAGCTGCCATACCACCTAATTTTTGCTTGGGCAGACTTGAAGCTTTCCAAAATGTTATATGAAATAAGTTGTTGAGGTTAAGTTTTGAACCTCAGTGGAAAAAAAAAGTTATGTTGAGGTTAAATTTTGAACCTCAATGAAAAAAAAAACTTTTTCAGCCCCCAGCCCCCACAGTAAGGATTGCCAAGTTTTTCGAACAGAAATTCAGGATAGCCCTCTCTATGGCTAGATCAGCTCAAGACAGGTTAGTGCATGTGAGTCAGGGCCTTTCCTCACTACACTGTTATAGAGCTATTATTCCACTTTGAACATCCCATTGAATCCTGGGGTTTGCAGTTTAGGAAGGGGCATTTAGAATTCCCAACCAGAAAGCTTTCTAGCCTCAGTAAACTACAAATCCCAGAATTCCACAGGATGCTGAAAGTGGAATAATAGCACTATTACAGTGTAGTGCAGAAAGACCCTCAGGCTTGTATAAAGGCGATCTCAAGTCTCATTCCAGGTTTCTATGAGATCAGACATCTTGTGGGAGCCTGGCATTCTTGTGAGAAGTCCTCCTCTCATGGGACTTGAGGTGGGCTTTATATAGCCCTCCTTCATGTGCTACTTACTTCAGTCACCTTGGCCTCTAGAACATAGATCAGGAACAGCAGGCACCAGCTATGCTCACTGCAGTTGGGCTCCCAAACCATTTGGTATGTAACCTGAGCCATTTTAATGCCTACCAAACACTCAGAAGTTAGTCTGTTGTGAGTATAACTGGCAAATGTTCTTCCTGATTCCAGCTGATCAAAAATAGGGGATTTGGGGATGCTCTGAGCCAAAGACAAAATATACACAACATAGTTAGGCTTCATGCTCTTCTAGATCTCTGTAACTTACAACACCTTCTCCATCTCCAGTTTATATGGATGCTTCCAAACCTTCATTCATTCCTAAAAATGACACCATCTTATGTCTTTTGAAATTTCTTTCATTCTAGATAGCTATTAATGTAGATTTCTCTTTGCTCTCCTTGATTATTTTATTTGTAAGAGGCAAGGCTGAAACGCTGGGTTACATAGACGTGAAAGAGCTTCTGTTACAGGATTAGAAGGCATTACATACTTATTACTCAAGCTGAAAGGGGAATTTGTAGGAGGTAGCTTTGCTCAGTTTCTCATCATTTACGCTGACAAATACAGTCTTCCAGCTACACTCTCTTTTTAGAAATAGAATGAGAGGGAAATTCCTTTTCATAGCTTGTTCCTGAAAGTAAATGTGAAAAATGGTCAGCTAGCCACAAATGATAGCAGTTAGAATTGTTGCTGTACCTCTTGTGAACTCTACAACTTTCAGATGAAAACATCCTTGCATCATTCTGGTTATGACTACTATGATAGAAAACACACACAGCCTCTAATTTCTAAAAACCAAAGCGCCAGGGCTCAGCCATGCTAGAAAGCACGTAATTTGAGCTAAACTTTAGATTCAAAAAAATGTCAGCTTCCTTGAAAGCCCTGAAGGTGGAGTAGCTGGCAGATTGTGGACAGAATCTAGAAGCACATGGGGGTAAAAACCTTTTTGTTAGGCCAACTTTCAACTTTTCTGAATTTTTTAAAAGTTGATTCCCAGAAAGTTTTTTTAAAGGTAAAAACAGTGCCCAGTAAGTGGTATGAGAGGCCAACACCAAGGCAAGAATAATAAATTAGCCACTTTTCCATATCCAAGCAAACTCCTGAAACCATCTTCTTTTTTTAAATTATTTTTATATGCAAAAGTATGACAACAAAGAATAAACAAAAAAAATACAAAAATATCATAACATTAAAGCATTACTAACATTCAGTAACATTCTCATTCTCATCCATTGTCACCTTCATACATTCCATTTGTTAACTTCCCCCCAGGCTTAATTTAAATTGATACTTTCTTCTAATATACAAATCAGATTATCTCTTTCTAACATATAATCTTCCTGATTCTATATACCCTATATTTATTTATTCACTACACATTTTTTAATACTTTCTACTAGAATAACCAATTTTGATCCTAAATGATAAACTTATTTATTTAACTCCAATCAGTAGCAAAGAAAACATCATCATTTAAATCATTGTCATTCCTTGAAGATTAATCTTTTAATTTAAAAAGCTTGCCACCTCTAGGTTTCCCCATCTGCTCTTTAGGTAGGTAATTAGCAGGTCCCAATGTTTTACAAAGTCATCCAGACGGTTTCCTCTTAGTAATATTGTTAGCTTATCCATTTGCACCAAAGTGTAAAGCTTTAATAGCCAGTCATCTTCTTTCAGAGGTTCTAAATTTTTCCAGTATTTTGCATAAGTAATACACACTGCTGATGTCATGTACAGTATCAGTTTCCCATGTTTCCTCTCCAAGTGTTCATCTGGGGTGCCTAATAAGTACATCTCCGGTGTCATCTGAACATTTAAATTTAGTATTTTCTCTGTTTGGAAATGTTCTATTTTCCAATATTTTTTAGCCTTACAACAGTTCCACCACAGGTGGAAAAATGTTCTTTTTTCTTTTTCCATTTTCTTTTACCACAGCTGCCTGGCTAAAGATAGGCAAACCTCTCTTGTTCCCATCAGTTGGCTAAGCTGTCAAAAGGGCTAGGTTTCTGAAAGTGATGAAAAGTATTTGGAGAATATTGTCCCATGTCTTTCTACTGCACCCCTTACCGCACTTCCACTGCCTGAATGCATATCTTCTCTTCCATCTTCTTTAAAACAGTAGCAGGGACTGAAGGAAATGGAGAGGTCTGTCTCTACTTCCTCCCTCACTCTTCATAACTCGGAGCCTTTTGCACTACAGAATTATAACACTATCGTTCTCCTTTAACTGCCATATGATGACCATGGACAAAAAGCCACTTTCAAAGATTTGTAAATTGTTATTAACAAACATGCAACACCTCACACAGTTAATTATTGAGTCTCACACCAGGAGAAAGGTGGCATACAAATATAATAAATAAGTAAAATAAAAATAAAATATGCACAATTCTCTCTGCAACAGAAATAGCGAGAATTTGTTACAGTATGTGATGCCTGAATGCATATTAAACAATTTCTGTAAAGAAGAAATATCTTAAGATGTTCCTTTTGACCCATTGCTTTTATTTTCGATCTCTTAAGAAATTGGATGGATATGGTTCTTATACTTTATCCAATGGGTCAAATATTACATCAGAGAGTAATGGGAATTTCTCTGTACGCATGACATAGGTTATTATATTAGTGTATGAATATTTCACAAAGTTAAACAATATCCAAACAATATCCAGCTCAGTTAGATAATACCCAGTGCAGCTGCCTTGGGTCCTATGTTGCTATATAAGCGTGAGGTATAAATTAGATAAATATTTTTATTTAATAAATGATATATTTATGTGCATATACTGTATTGCTTTGTATTAGCAATAATCCTTTGGGCTGTTGAAAAGTCTTCTGAATGAGTGATGTTTTTAGGGATGTGAGTAACAGCCATTTGTGAAAACATTTATAGTGAATATGTGTTAAAGAGAAAAAGAGAGGTTGTGAGGGGTTTTTTTTTACCTGTTTTATATATTTTTGCAATTGGCTCACAAACAATAAACTGGTTGAATGTCTAGTTATGTACTTATGATCTAATATTAATTATACTCATCATCTAATCTCCAAAGACATGCTCGCCATCTCAAGTCCTGGCTTCTACAAGCAGAGAATTAGCTTATGACTTACATGGCTCTGAGGTCATCAACTGAGTACATGACTCACCAGCATCTTTACCCTATGAGATGAGGAGTTGCATTCCGGATCTCCACAAAGTAAGCACATGTTCAGATAAGAGCAATCTTTGAGAACATCACAAGAGTAATGTGGCTGTTTCATTTCATATCAATATGGCAGAGCAGGAGCTCTTTTCCATACACAGTTATAGTGCTATGGTTCCCACTTTAACTGCCATGGCAACATCCTATAGAAACCTGGAATTTGCAGTTCACAGAAGGGTATTTACAATTTTCAGCCAGAAGGCTCTTCTGCATTACCAAATTAGCAAACCCCAGGATTCCACAGGATGCATCAATGGGAGTTAACTGGAATCACAGTACTATAGCTGTGTAGTATGAAAGGGCCTCCGGTACACAGACGTCCAAGCAAATAGCATCATTTCTTGATGTCAAAAGTAGACGTTTTCTTTTCAGATTCTGATTTTGAAGAACTACTTCTTGCAGTTAAACAGAGTTTTCTAGATATGATGTTGGAAATTATTTTAAATTGCTGTTGTAACAGCTGGTACCCCTTGGGGCATAGCAACAAGGGCATGATTGAAGGCATGCCATCCACTAAGAATTTTCCCAAACAAAATACAAAAAGCATACAATTTCAGGGTAGAACATCTCCATTATTTAATTCCTTAATCAATTGTGGGACCACAATAAAATTTATGCACATGTATTTTTTAATCACTTTTATACCCATAAGTAGCTGAATATAGAGATGAAGAAAAGAACCAATGCAGTATAGTGATTTGAATGTTGGCTTAGGACCCCAGGAGATCAGGGTCAGAATCCCCCACTTAGTCATGGAAATCCACTGAATAACCTTGGGCAAGTCACATTCTCCCATACTAAAAGTAAGGCAATGGCAAACATCCTCTGAATACATCTTGCCTAGAAAACTTTGTTTTAGATTCACTTTGGGGTTGCTATAAGTTGGAAATACTTGGAAGGCACAAAACAACAACAAGAACAGCAATAACAATGGAGATAGGGCAAAATAAAGTAGACATTCATAAAATGTTAAGTAAATATATATCATACATTTTAATAAGTAAAACATTTAACAGGTATATTTTCCTTTGTTCACTGTTACAATGGCTTAATAAAAGCACTGATGATATTACTGTTAACTTAAGGACCTGCTTGCAGAAGTTCTAGTTCCTGCCCTTAACCATTCATACAATTTCCCAATCAAGTGTTCCTCCAATTAACTCAACAAAACTGCTATTGAGAGTCTTCCTTCTAATATGTATGGTTTGATTTCATAGTGGGACCTTTAAGGTTTCTCACCAGATCTTCTTGGGTAAATATGCAGTTTGATCCAGCAGCTGTAGTATCTTCAGCCTACCAGCAGCACTTCTCATTCAGGCTTCACCTGCTTCTCAAAGGACTTAGGAGTCTTCCTCTCTTGTCTCACAGATATTATCCAGTTCTTACCTGAGCGCTCTCAGCTATCAAGTTGGCTCTCCAATTTTGCTGCCACAGTTCTTCTTGCCACCACTACAGCTCTTCCTAGGTGACTTTCCTCAGGACCTCCTCAATGATCAGAACTTTTCAACAGCCACTTAAGAAAAATTCTAGGAAAAAATCCTCCAGTTAATCAGCTTCCCAGTGACCAACATTCCATCATACCACTTTTTCTTAGGCCTAGGGCCAAGAAACACCTTTCAATTTTTCAATTAGCCACCAATTAAGATTATACCAATTAGGATTCCTCATCCCCTTAGAAAATCCAGAAACCTAGTCTCTCATAACCTTCCTAGTGATAACAACAGCTTCATACCTATTAAGCAGCTAGTATTGCATATCTAAATACACCCAAAACACCAGATCCTGTCTGATCTTGAAAGCTATCTTTCAGAGGTGGGAACTGGCAAAACTACCTCTGAGTATTGATTGCCTAAGAAAACCTCACGAAATCAATGGGATTGCCATAAGTTGACAGGTGACATGGAGGCACATGCACATATATAGAGTAAATGCTACAAGTCTCCCCTAGTCCAAACCAAAAGGAAAAGAAATATATTTTCTTTCCATAATTAATGTTAACTGTTGGTTGCATTTGTATCCCGCTTTCTTTCACTCCGCTCAAGACAGTCTTTCAGACTGTTATATTCACAACCACCCTTTGAGACATTTCAAAGCTGGGACAGAGTGAGTGACCCTAGGTCATCCAATGAGCTTTATGGCTTAGTGGAGACTAGAAACTTAGATATCCCAAGGCCATTTCCACACTACACTGTTATAGTGCTGTTATTCCACTTTCAACATCCTATGGAATCCTGGGGTTTGCAGTTTAGGGAGGGGCATTCAGAATTCTCAGCCAGAGAGCTCTTTGGCCTCAGAATTTGGCCCCACAATTCCACAGGATATTGGAAATGGAGTAATAGCACTGTAACAGTGTAGGGTGGGAACCACAGTTAACTTCTTCATGCTTCTGTCTTTGTTTTTAATAAAACATACCCAAATTTTCACTTCAAAATTAGTGGCGGGGGTAGTTGGAAGTTTCTTCATCCCTGTCATCTTTGGCATTGCTTAACAAGCTTCAAAACGTTTATCAAAGATGACCATGGGACAAAATTTTATGTGTTGTATTGAAATGTATTTAAATGTCAGCATTTAAAAAATAAACATTTTAGGTTCTCAGATAACACTTCTCCTCCTGTTTCCATTCAGAGATATCTGTACTTCTGAACCAGAAAGACAAGCATGTCCCCTTTGTTTTATATGCCTAGCAAAACACATTGAATCTCTGAGAATATAAATAGCTATATTTGGGGATATAGTGTTTAACTTCCTGACTGGCATTAAAAGCCTTCTGGAACAAATGAAAACAAAGAAAAACAGTTTATCAGATTGCCTGTCTTTCACAAAACGGATGTTGGTTGTCGAAATGGAAATTCATTGTAGAACAAATAATGGGAAAAACAGTCAGTGCAACTTTATATTAGCCTTTTTTTTTTTTTTAATGAAAATTCTTTTGATTCCCTAAGTGAGCTTTAGATTTTGGCCTGAGTCTAATAAGATGTTCTTTGAATAAGCCCAAGCCAAATCCCAGGAGTTTTCTAGATCAATGAATCAAGGTTCAAACCAAATCACATGGCCGGTGTGAATGTTTAGTATTCAGAGAAATATCCTTAAGAAATATCCAGCTACTTCCTCACTAGGCACTGAAAAAAGGATTTGTGGCCATTCTGAATTTAGTGTGGAAGAAGTTTCCAGAACAGGGTGTACCATGGATAAAAAAGAGTAATTGTCAATAGATAAGAATAGCCAGGAAAAAGAGCTTATATGCAAGGCAAAAGTCATGGTAACAGGTTTTTTGGAAATGGTTACTAGTGATGATGGAGTGTTGAGATTAGGCTGGTTGGAGAGACGTGGATGAAGAATGAAAAGAGGGAAAGGAAAGGAAATGGAAGAGGGTAAGGGAGAGAAAAGGGAGAGGAGAAGGAAAGATGTCATTTTGGAAAGGGAAGCAATATTTTTTATGTAGAATTGTTCATTATAGTTTGTTCAATGAGAGGAAACTTTATGGACATATTCAAGTGTTTATCTGAGTTCTTATAGTCTGCTCTTACTTATTGATTGATTTTTGTTATTTAACTTGCCCATTCAACAAACCTGTGGTCCAAGCTGCCACAGGGCACTCAGGACACATGAGCAAGAATCTTTGTTTTAGTCCTGAAAATCCTTGGCAACTTCCAGATTTGTTCCTTGCTTGTTACTTTTATTCTCATATGGCCCTGGCTTCTTCTACATCTTTTTATCATTTCACCAAAATGTTTGATTTTCCAGTGTGCCTTACCTTCTTTTCTCCTGATTTCCCTTTTTAAAAAAAAAAAAAAAGTGACTGTATTAACAATGGTGGAGAAGACAATGTGTCAGGGGTAGGGAGAGTTTTTGCTCCTCTGCCCCTAGTGGGCTACACCAACAGTGGAAGTGATCAGAAATTTATTTTCAGCTGACTTTCAGGGTTTTTTTTTCTTTCTTTCTTTTATTCATGTGATGGGGAATAAGGACAAAATCCTGCATGCTTTTGCAGCAGTTTGAGTGGCTTGGGAGCATTTTTCGGCCTGAAAAAAATATTTTTAATAGGGTTTTGGAAGCTTATGGGGAATTCCTGGGGGCTTTGGAGCTGCAAAAAGGCAGTTGGGAATGCATATTGGCAATGGGCTTCACCTTCCCTACCTCCACTTTAGTTAGCCCCTCACCCACAGCAAAACCTCACAATTACAAGGTTGCAATGTTTGTGTAGCCACCAGAGGGCCTGTTATCAGGCAGGGATGAATCAATTGCTTTCTGTGGTGGTTTCCAGTAAGACGATTCAAGCTCCTGTTAATTTGGATAAGGGAATTTTTGGTCTCCAGGACTCTTTAATGGTGCTTCTTAGAACCACCAGAGTTCATAAAGAAAGATAAAAGGGAGCAAGTGGGATTCTTCTCTGAATTTTTCTCTCACCACACCGTGCATTATCTAAATACACTAAGTACACAAGGACTTATAGGTGAAGATCCTCAGTTCCTTGAGATGTTTCCTTGCTCTTTTACATGGTAAGAAACATTTTTTAGTCTTGCTCAGAAGCTTTATTCCCTTTTACGAAACTCTACAATGGACCTTAACATTTCAACAGCAGATGCTCAAAAGACTGCTCTTCCCTATGAGACATTCACAACACGAGATGGGGATGGTCTCTTTTAAACAGTGATTCCTAATCTTTGGTTAAGAAGTAGTTTGGACTTCAGTTCCCATAACCCCCAGTCAGCTTGGGCAATGGTCAGAGCATCTAGGACCTGAAGTCTAAAATGTGTGGAGGGCCAAAGATTGAGAATGACTGCTTGGAAGTATCAAAGTGAGAGGTACTCAGATATGACTTTGTGTAAAATCCATGAAGCTGCTGGCCTAGTTTGGTGTGCTTCTACCACACCTTCATTCCTCTTGACAGCTTCTCCATATGGATTGAGGATAACACATGTGCACAGCAATGCCTTCTTTAGAGGTCAGGACAGGTTGTGAAGAATATATTCTTTAGTGGTGGACATGATTCAGTAAACTTACAAAACTCATAAGGGCAACAGTTCCTTTTTTCTTTAAAAGGAAGGAAGGAAGGAAGGAAGGAAGGAAGGAAGGAAGGAAGGAAGGAAGGAAGGAAGGGGGGGAAAGGAGTTCAATGAATCAGTAGGTCACCTTTTCCTTCCTTTCAAGATAGAAACCACAAAAGTTTTAAGCCAGCCTGGTCCTGTTCAAGGTTCCACCTTGGAATTCAAGACATCTTTCTCTATACCTACACCTTCCTCTATACCTATATCAATAACCCTACAGCGGTAAACAGCAGTTCTGCCTCAGACGTTTTCTGTTCCAGTCTAGGAGTGGATGGCATGGAATGATAGGTCAGCCAAGACTGTCTTTGAGGGTTAGCATACAAAGCTCTGTCCTACAAAACAAGTTAGTTCCCGCTCTAGCTTCTAGGGGCCGGTATTTTCTGTTTTGGGGGGTCATGCCATTATACCATCATAGCAGTGGTTTGGTTTCACTTTTATGTCAGCCTTATCACATAACATCATGGTTTGTCTGGTGCTGTTGTGCTGTACAATCATTGGGAGCATGATTTTTTTTTTCATGTTGAAAATACTCTGTTAATGACTCTTTCCCACTATGGCTATTTCCACCCTAAACTGTCATAGTGCTATTATTCCACTTTCATCATTCTTGTGGAATTCTGGGGTTTGTAGTTTGTAGTTTACTGAGGCCAAAGAGTTCTTTGGCTGAGAATTCTAAAGGCCCCTCCTTAAACTGCAAATCCCAGGATTCCATAGGATGTTGAAAGTGGAATAATAGCACTATAACTATGTAGCGCGGAAATGGCCTATGATACAATAGCCAGTTTGGGTGTGGATGTCTCATTCCACTTCATTGTGAGAATGATTGTTTAGTCAGTCTGATGTGGGTGTGGTCTGTTCATCCCTCCCTTGGGGATTCCCAAGGAAATCTTCAGCAGGGAAACCTCAGACTACTTCCAGTATTTGGGAAGGGTGGACAACATTTCCAAAGAGACTAGCTATGTTTTCTGTAGTCTACACTTTTTTCAGATTCTTTTCCTATATACAAAAATATAGGGAATCCCCAAGGGAGGGGCAACCAGACCACACCCACACCACACCCCCTAATCAATCGTTCTTGCAGTGAAATGGATTGAGACATCAGGACTCAAGTTTGCTGTTAAGGTGCTGTAACACTGCTATCCTGACTTGTTAACCATTTAAAGGCACTATTCAGATGCCTTTACTACGTGGAGTATTGTCTAAAGATTTCTCCACTGTTTTTCTGAGGTACATGGACCACAGTGTTGCCACCATAGTGTTACTTTTTAATTTTTTTTTAAGGTAAGCCATTACCTTAAGTTAAAGCTATGAAATCACACCATAACAGTGGTACAGCTTAGGTCTTTATTGTACAATGCTGTTATGGCAGGTTATACTGTTTGAAAACCGATTCAGCTGTACTGGCAAGGATAGCCAATTGTTGACACTGTATATCACACCTTTGCCACATTTGTGCTGTAACACCATGATTTGCATAGTTTTTTCATCTGCACTGCCATTATCACTAGCCCATTTGCCCTGCCGTGTGCTTCACAATTAGCTTGTCTATACGTATGTGTGCGTGTGCGCGCGCATGTCTGTAATAATGTTATTATGGCACATCATTATGGCATACCCATCCCTGCCCAAATCTCTCATTGTGAGAGATAGCATAGGAAAAGGTACAAGCCATGACTCTCCCCATGCCTCCATTTTTTACTTCTTTCTCATGTACTAAGGACACTGGGGTTTTGTAGTTGCTGTAGTAGTTTAGAAAAAGCAAATTGTATTGCTAACTCATTCATTCATTCATTCATTCATTCATTCATTCATTCATTTCATTTATTACTGCAAACAGCCAGCAGAATTGTATTGCTAACTGTTGCCTATCTCATTGAAATAGGACCAGTTTTAGTTCCATTGAATTAGTTTAGTTTAATTTTAGTTCTAATTAATTATACATACGTAAAGCTTGTTTGTGTGTGGTTTTCCTTGTTCTTTTTTCTTTTCTCCATTGTTATGAATGGATTTGTTAAAACTAACAAATATTAAATCTCAGAAAAAAATAGGAGCTACAGAATTGGTTCACTGTCAAAAATCTTTTTCTGGGATATGTTCAATATTTTCTAGTGTTGCATAAAAGCAGGGAAGACTGGTATACAATCCTGGATTTAAGATGCATCAACACATTTGTAAAATGCCACAGGTTTGGGATGAATGCCTTTCAGACAATCAATGTGGCACTTCACTGCAACACACTTGTAGCCTGACCACACAGATACATATTTCAATATAGGTACAGAGAGAGGTTTCCAGTTGAAGAGTATGGTCAATCCACTCCAGGCTTTAGACTAGATTTTATCCATGGTGCTGAACCTTATTTCTTAAAGTGGTTCAGCACCTTGGATTTATTTAAGGTCTGAAATAAAACCCAGCACAGATTCACTAAAATCCCTGATGTGGAAGTCCCTGAGTGCCCCTGTTACCATATACTTCATGGTGCAGCAAACACAGGAAGTTTCCTCATTTTTCTGATTGGGAGCCACATTCCCAGCATTGAGCCTTGCCACCTAGACTGGCTTCTGTGTGTAGACCAAAGTCCTCTTCCCCCACAAATCTTTCTCACTATGATAGCATAGCTCATGTTACAGAAAGACATGTATCATTAACTGGGTTTATCTTTTGCAGAAGCCATATTAAGATTTGTTGAAAATCATATATTATCTAGAATCCTACTGATGTCAGACATCTTACAGTGAACCTTGCCTTCTTTCAGTGGCCTTTGGATATAGATCTGGCAACATCCAAACCAAGTCTGGGTAGCAACATTGCTATTCAATGGGATAATTATATTGTCTTGGAACAGTCTAAGGAAATAACTAACCATTTTTAATTAAATTATTTTTGGGGGGGTTTCTTTAAAAAAGCCCTACCATTTCAGGAGAAAATACTTTAAAGCCAGGATTCTACACCAGTACTTTAAAGGGGCAGGCTTCAATTCCATGATTAATTATTTTTGGGCAAGGGCACAGACTGCTCAAGAGTATCTTCGTTTTGAAATTTCTTTAGATGGCCTGCTTTAGCTGCTCATGAACATATATTTTATAGATGCCAACTTCAAGAAAAAAATTACAAAAGAATTCTGTCACTCTTCTTGAGCCATCTTTTCTACTCAAAGCAAATGTTCTGCTCTCACCACTCGCAAGACAGTCCTTTAGTCCAAATCTACTGACATTTTTGATGTCAACAGGGTGTCAAAATTTGCATAAAATGGATAGTGACAGTGTTCACATTTGCTTTCCATTTCTTTTCACTCATCTATCAGGGGAACAAAGATTTCAAACTCAGCCTTAATACAAGGCTATATACCATGTAAATTTTCTGCTTGGTACCTGTCAAAAGTTACCAAAACATATCATGTGACAGTGAATTTTGCTAGAGGAGTAGCTACATCATCAGCTTTCAGCACTAATAACCCCTTATCAGATCGTTGTTAATCAGCTACTTGATCCTCTTCAAATACTTGGTCATATGCTTCTAGCTTTGTACTGAAGAAGAGAGGATTAATCTTATTATGGATGTGTTCCTGCACATCAACCTCAAAATGGCCAGTGGATGATTTCTCAATAGCCTGGACAGGATATAGCTGGATCTTCCTTGGAGACTCTAAATATTAGGGGTGTGCACACCAGTAATAAGATCCAATTTGAACTTGAATTGGGCAATTCAGAAAACAGTTTGATTTGACTTGGAGATCTTCAGAGACTGCTCAGTTTGACCTGGATCTGAATCTGAATCTCATCTTGGAAATCCAAATCTCCCTACCTCCATTTAACTATAATAGCTAATGGTTATAACCTGGAAGGAGGGGGCCAGAATTGCATGGAATTAATCAGCACATAAGCCCACTAGGAGGAGATTATCCTGCTAAATGTCATACATACAGGTGTGGAGGGGCTGTATGCTACAACCCTTTTATTAATAATAATATTTCTTGGAAGAATTGGATAAAATTTGTAGGGACAGTTGCTCCTACTGAAGGGATTTAATTTAAGTGGAGTTGCTTCCCCTTGCCACCTCCACAGGTACCAGGACAATTTTTATAGATATGGCATATGTCAGAAAGATGTCCTTAGACAAGAAACCTCTGAAATTTCAGAAGGAGAAGTGAAAGGGTTAGAGAGTTGTGATGAACGAAAAGCGGTTTAAGATTCTCTTTTCTTTCTTCTTTTTTTCTCCTCTGCTTCAGCCAGGCTTTCACTGTGATTAGAAGCTAGAGCTGCCAGTCACAAATTTACACCTGCTCATCTCTCTATTTCCCCATCCTGATATTTTCTTTATAGAGAGAAGTTGAAGAAGAATGCATCACTTTTTAGAAATGTGCATCCCGGATCTCTTGGTCCCTTTAAGGCTATATTGGTGCCAGTGTTCTTAGAAAGCATTCTGGAGGTCTCCTCATATCAACCAAGAAGGAATGTTTGCAGTCTGTTTTCAATGTTCCATTCTGGCCCATCTACCTGACAGAAGATCTAGCTGGCACATCTCACTGTTGAAGACTGAGGACTTTATCCACATTCCTTCTGGCTCCTATAAAGCCTTTTCTATCCAAACCTTAAAGCCATCACAGAAATCAATTTGTAACCCTGTTAGGTTTGTGTTTGTCTCCCAAAATCTGATATATAGTGGTAGCAGAGTAAATAAAAACCTGAAAATAAAAATGTAGTATTCCCCCTTCCCCTTATTAATTTTTTAAAAGTAGAGTCTTGTTTTTAAACAATAGTTTGCTTTCACTGTGACATTTAAAAAGTGACAACTGGAAGGAGCAAGAGAGGATTAAGTAGCTAGGAATTGATTTAGAAGATTACTCTAATTCTGGTGGCGTTCATCCCAGACATTAGTTTACTGTGAACTTATTTTGCTGTTCCTGAAATAAACACTTGTAGCTGAACCTGTACAATAATCACAAATAATTCTTAAAGGAGTTGAAGAACTTATCCAAATACCCACATTCACTCAGACACATTCTGGCTACACAGGTCTCTTAGCACAGAAAGACAGTGACAGTCTCATATTAGTACAACTGACATCCAAAATGTATGGCACTGAATTCAAAGTCAGATGGTACACAGGGGCAAAAGGCTTCATTTTTGGCCTCCCTACAGGCACATTTGCAGACTTTTGTAAGACTGAATCACACACAATACACATGTTCTTACAAAAGCAAAGAAAGTCCAAAGAGAAAGTTGGCATGACTAAAAGAGCATTTCTCATCCAACTTCCCTAATCTTAGTTCCGTTATGAAGGAAACTTTCTCACATGAAAAACACACACAAGTGGGTATTGCCGGATCAAATTCCAGCAGCCTAGTGCGTCATACTGACAGTCTGCAGCTGACCATTTACTGAAATCCAGCTGACCGGATACCCATATATGCTTTTTCCAGGGCCCAAAAATGCCTGGTGAGTTAATGTAACCATTCTCTCCCCTACAAACTACATGCTTTGTATAGCATACACCACAACGTTTCTATTTACGAGATCAGTCCTTATGGTTGGAATCTCTCTCTCTTGTACTAATTTCTCCCATTTTTATGGTAAGAACTGACAAGAAACAGGTAATAGTTTTAAACACAGTTGAAAGTCACTGACAGAAATATTGATATTTAGGGGTACACTAGAATCTTTCATTCTAGTGTTGTCTATGGCAAAACAGGGCATTTAGTTTTTAAAATCACTACAAACCCTCCAAAACTCATTTTCCACTAGTCTGGTTCTCATTGTACTCATGAACCTTTCTCTGAACTGTTACATTTACTCATTGTGCAGTGTGATTGTGTGCTCTTCTGTATCAAAATTCTCTTTAAAAGAATCCTAACATGTCAGAGAAATCACTGGGTTACACAGCGTTTTTCTCTGACATAATACTTTTCTGTATGTAAGAGATTGTAAGGTGGTAAGTTCATTTTTATGAACCTTCGCTTACTCTTTCATGCAATGAACTTCACACACTGATTTTTCATCTCACAAAAAATAGTCCAGAATGTAGGCAACATAGCTAATGATGTCCTCTCATGGTAATCGACACTGGGAAAAGGTACTAAATTTCTAGCTATAAGGTCAAATGAGAGAGGCTAATATTGATGTATGCATGTATCTCTGTCTTATTAAACTTTTTGTAATTAACAGCTAAAAGAGGGGAAATCCCCTTTTCCCCATAACTGGTATTTGCTCAAGAAGGAAAAAAGAAATGTGTACATAGAGCAGGTAAGGAAATACTATGAAGCTTAACTATCTTGCTCCTTCCTCTCTCCTCACAGCTCCTCACAGCTTCTGTTTGAAAACATGTTCAGAAAGACATGTTTTCGTGCATCTCTACTCTAGTTTAGCTCTTGGCCCTCACATATACTTCAGGCTTAGCAATACTGACTTACTATTTACAACATGCTCCTACACTTCTTATTTGCCATCAAGTCAGCTTTGCCTTATAGCTCTGCTCGGGTATTGCAAACTCAGTGTTGTGACTTTCTTGATTGACTTAATCTACCTGAAGTGCAGTCGTCTTCTTTTCCTATGTGAAGTACTATATTTTCCAATGAGTCACATTGCCTCATGGTATGTCCAAAGTATGACAGCTTCAGTTTAGTCATCCTCTATGCATCTACTCAAAAATTAGTTTCACAAGTAAAATCACACCATTGATACAGGCACTGAATGAATGAGAACAGGATCCAGCTTAACTGAGTCTTTGTCTTCCACTTCATACTTTGTCATGCCATGTGTTGGCCATTTTTCTGGGACATTTCTGCTAACAGAGTGAATAGTGTACTATTTCCCTGGTGTATCAGGGGAGTTATGTTGGTGTATCAAGGTGGTAGGATATGCTGTGTTGTAACCCCCTCCCCCGGTTCTTCAGGAAACAGATCTTGAGGGTAGGGTTATACCCTCAGTCCTTTGACCTTGTATCAAACAGGATTAGCCATGAATGAATTCAGTAACTTCCTAGTCAGATGTAGACGCAATTAATTCACTTGAAAGCGCAATCATTCATGTGACTGTGCTATGTGAGGAGAAGAATTTGTGTTGAAAAACGTGGCCTGGGGTAGGCTTTGTTGCAGATGTGGATTTTTAATTTACAACAAGTTGTTTTCTGTCCCCTTGCCTTCAACCTCAGCTGGGACTGTCCCTGGCAAAATCATTAGAAAAACAGGAAGTGGGCCGTCAGAATGCTTGGAAGGAAAACGTGGAAATAATCAAGCAGCTGTGTTGATTTTTACTGAATTAAATGTCATTTTTGGACTGGAGGCTACGCAAAATTTGAGCGGGTTTTTTTATCCCATATAACATGACTCATGAAGCTTACTGATTTTAATTTAGTCACTTGTGACAAAGTGTTTGTTTGCTGAAGTGTCTCTCAACTTTTGATAGTACCCACACCACTTTTTTCCCAGTGTTGGGAAAGATTCTGTAACTTGGAGGAGCCTCTTTCCTGCCAAGTTACACAAAGTTGTTAATGTCATGAGAAGGACAGTGATATCAGGAAAAAAATCCAGTCTGACATTGTTAGCAGCAGCTGCTAAAACGTGTTTATGTCTCTGTTTTCCCCTAAAGTTCTTAGTTGGTTTTAAATCCCCAAATTGAGTTGTTTTGGAGTTAATGGTGCTTCTTGTATGACATTTGAATATAACAATTAGACATCTCTGATTTTCCGTCACTCTGTTTTGACTTCTAAATGCCATGGAATATGAATCTAAGCAACAAAACATGCACACACACATATGTAAGGAAAATATACAGGCACTTTCTAAATGCACAGGTGTGTTGTAGCAGTGCATAGCAATTACACACGTTACACTCACATACCATGGTGGTACATTAAGCTCTGTAATAGAGCATTGGGAATATCATATGTGGCAATAACATTCAAAGAATACTGGTCCTGGGTAGCTTCAAGATTCTTCTGGATCAATTTCTACTGAGCCATTAATAGGACTGTTAACTGTTACAATCACCTGTTAGCCTGACTTCTGGGGGTTCCATGGGGAACGCCTTGATTTGCTCCAAGTTATAAAGGTTGGGGAAATTAGTGAAGCACTGGTGTTAGCAAAATGAGGGGCAGGGTAACCTAGCAGGATCTTTTACCCAACTTTTACGGGGCCTGGCCAAGCCAAAAAGTCAGACAAATGTGTCTAATAAATGGATTTTATTGAACGAAAATGTTCTCACACACCAACTCACTCACTCACTCATGCACACAAGGCCTACCGAGAAGGAAAAGAGGTGAAAAATGGATAGGGGATATAGCTAAAGGAATGCAGAGACAGTGATACTACACCTATCCTGAAGTCTTCGGTCCGGAAAGTGGCGAGACGAAGGAGCTCAGCAGAGAGATGACTGAGGGGATCACTCAACTAACAGAGTGCCAGTCTGCTAGCGTGGTGGGAAGTTCTCTGAAGAGACTCTCAAAAACTAGGACTATTTATAGGGCAGAACGTACCTTGAGGGCAGACCCTCTCCCGAGAAGAACAATGGCCAAAACGAAGGAATGCCATACAATGGCAAGTGGGTTGCAATCAAGCTGGGTTGCAGTCAAGCAGGGTTTTTCCAGAGTCAAAGTTGCTCAACCTGGGGAAAACACGCTAATCCCCTCAAGTTGGCTATTCTTGGCTGAGGGCCCTTTGTTTATGTGGATGTGTATAGCCTGAGGTCTCCTTGGGCTACGTGCCTGGGGATTTTTCTGGTCTTGACCTGTTTTCAGTTGTTTGACCTCTTTGCCTACATGCCCATTTGGGCAACCTCTCTGGCATGGTGGGCATATTTGATATCAAATTTATAGTCCCTCAGATAGTGTATGCCAGTGGGATAACATACTCCTGCTTATTCACCGAAGAAGATACCACTAGATCAGGTAAGACATTGCCAACTAATGAAATCCCACTAGTGGGGCTCAGGCATGACCTGGAAATAAGACCAAATTCATATCCAGAGTATTTGTCCTCGTGTCTTCAGCAATGTGCACCAGGATTAATCAACTGGGAACAGCCATGACCTAAATACAAATAGATTCATATATTTAAAGTGAATCAAATATTAGTAAACAAAATGTTATAGCAATTTAAAAATAAGTAACCTGTCAGTTATTCCAGCACATTCATAATCCTTGGCCAGAACACGGGAAGCAGAAGTTGATTTACTACTTAGTAATGGGGTAAAAAGTTGCCTGCTTGTTTTTTGTCATATTGTTAACTGCCATCAAGTCAGCTTCAACTTATGGTGACACTATAAATGAGAGATCTCCAAGACACCTAGTTATTAACACCCCTGCTAAAGTTTTACATACTCAGGGCTGTGGCTTGTTTCTAAGGATTTCACAAGTAAAAGCATTAGAGACTTTTTTTTAAAGTGGAAGTTAAAAATCAAAGGAAGGAACCCTTGTGGCTGTGGAAGGCCCTGCAGGTTGATGTAGATCCCATAGCAAGAGATGGAGGCTAGAATTAGTTCTGTCACAAATCTTTTACCAAAAATTGGCATTAACAGTTTCTCGTGTGCCGAAATTATGGCTCACATGTGTTGGAGATGCAAGCTCTTCTCCCCTCACATGTCTTGCAGTTGTTAAGCATGCTGCATAAACAAAGTTGCATAAAATGCCAGAGCATTAACTCTAAAGGAACAGAATTGTTTCTGCTAGGGAAGACACAAACCATGTTAACAATGAACTTGTTCTGTTGAACCTGATGCAAAAGCGGATGCCAAATAAAATTTCTTGGTCTGTAAGATGCCACAATTTATTTAACGAACTAGAGAAAATTGATAGGAAAACTGAATTTGGAAGGCAATTTGAATGATATCCAAAGAGCACTTTTTGATTTTAACTTTCATCACTAAAGATAAAAAAGGTTATAAAGAGTGTGGGGGTATGAAAAAGGTCAACAAATTAGGAACAAGGGCATATACAATCTTGCTGCAGAGACTAACCACAGAGGAGGTTGTCAGAGACTGGAGATAGCCATGGCATTTCTCCCCACCTCTCTCCTATTCCCCAATGAGTGTTCAAGTTTTTTGGGGAAGAACATCCCCAATCTTGCTTGCGTTGTGAATGGGAAATGCAAACAGGAAATTCAGCTAGCTGTTATTTCAAATTTCAGATGTTGATCACGTATAATTTCAAATCTCAGTGGAAACGAGAGAAGAAATCTTGCTATTATCTCTAGTTCAAGACTGGAGGTAATAGTGGCTTTCCCTCACTTGCTGCTTACCTTCCCAATTAAAAGTGAGATGCACATAGTGACTGGAGCTTGGGAAGAAAGAGAGCTTTAGAGGAAGGAGAGGATTTCCCTCAGGTCTCTCATGAGCCAAATATGGCCCCTTTACAGGCTGAATTTGGCCTATTGGTGGGAGTTTCCCTCCAGTTGTGTTTAGCAAAAATGGAAGAAATGGGCCTTGTTTTCCTCTGAATAGAAAAACATTTGATACCCATGGCTGCCCAGGTGTTTCATTCTTCCATGAGGCTGCACTATATTATCACCTGGGAGAGAGGATGATGCACCACTGAACTTAACAGGCCTTATTTCCAAGCTAACATGTATGGATTGTGTTGTCAGTTCCTGTGATTGATCTTGCTGTTACTACCTTGCTTTCCTTTGCATATTTCTCCAGGGTGTTTTTGATCCCTAGCTGTTTAGAATGACTAAATGATTTGTAAGGGACTAGTTTTTCCTACTGCCACTCAACTCTCTCTGCTTGGACTAGTATAAAGAAGGATAGCTGAAATTATAGAAACAGAAACTATATTTCTGTTTTGGGAAACTATATGACTCATTTTTATGACCCTTTACTAACATTTTTCTCTTTATAGTCTCTTCAGGCAGGTTTGATGGGTGCCAGTTTTGCATATTTCGTTCCCTTCTTGTATATACAAGCCCTTCAAATTCTAACACTGCTTTTGCATATAAAATAGAGGTCGCATTGACAATAAATCAACCCACAGCAATGCACACTTTGGTCTAGATGAAACTCAAGGGTCTCACAAGTGTGGCAGGAATTATATTGTAACCAACATTTTATAAAGCTAAATGATAGGGGGAAATGCTGAGTCTAGGCTTACATTTACAAGAGGCCAAGATTTATATTCTGATCAAATGAATCCTCTTCTTCTTCCTCAGAGCTGTACAACATGTGACCCACCCAGCCAGGACCAGCCATTCCTCATGTATTGTGGCTTCTCAGGTGCTTGACCGCACAGCGAGGTAGCTGTCTCAAGCAGCAACAAAATCAGAGTAAAACAGCAGAAAATTATTAGTTATTTAGCTTATTATTGTACTTTTGTTACCAGGATGGGGAGAGTTGTTTGTGGAAACTCTGCCGGGGGGGGGGGGAATTAAGGCAGTTGTTGTTAGGTACTATATATTATGACTTGGCTTTAACAAAGTTAGAAAAAATGTCTTGAGCCATACCCAACAAACTCCTTACTGTAGGAGGGCTGGAGTCACAGCAAAAACAGGTTTATCAAAGCCTTAGAGACTGTTGTGTGTGCCTGATATACACCTATGTATTATCCTATGCAGAGTAGCCTTTTGTGGGATGCCTAGAGCACTGAAAATTTGTTTGGTTTGGTTTAGTTTTTTTAACTTTTAGTTGCTCAACAGAAGACTAAATGGTTCAATTTGCGGAGATATGGGGAGAGAAATTGAAGAGACTCTGTTAAGAACTTCTGAGGAGAAAAAAAATCAGACAGAAGTCAAAGAAACTGGGGATTATAGAGCGTGGTAGGCAGGAGAGATCACCAAATTGTGAGAGAGAAAACAGCCAGTGTCTTCCATTGTCACACAGCATTATCAAGGAGGAACTGTTGCAGTAGCATATACAGTCAGCCTTCCTCATTTGCGGGTTTCACTTTTGCTGATTTGATTATTCACGGATTATTTGCTGTCACTTCTGCTGCCTCTCTGTGCCATTTTTAATGAGGACTGCAAGCCTCATAGGACTGAGAAACTGCGAACGAGGCTTGTAAGTGCCTATTAAAAAAAGGGTGTGGGGCAGCAGCAGAGGTGGCAGTAATCCCCACCAGCCCCCCACTTCTGCCTTGTGAAGGAACCCTGATGCCTCAAAGGAATCCATGATGAGTTGAATATGGTGATCATACTTTATTTTGTGTTAAATATGTTTTGGGAGGGCCTAGCATTATTCATGGTTTTTCCACTTTCATGGAGGTCCTGTGCCCCTAATCCTAGTGAATGTGGAGGGATTGTATAACAAAGCCTGAGGCCTACACCTGCTCCAACATTTGTGTGGCCAAGGAACATCAGAGTATGGTCAAGATGGCATAATGTATTAATGAGGAAAAGCATAGAGGTTAGGAGCAGCTATATCCGTTTGCTTTTCCCTGAGCCTGTTGGGAAAGACAAGACTTTGCCCTCTTCCCTCCTCTTCTTTCTGCTGAATTAATTGAGTGCAAATGATTTTTGCACTTTGAAAACAATTTGTAGCAATTGAAGTAAGCTGAGGATGAAAAGGGAAAGTAGAGAGAAGAGAGAGAAACAAGGACATTTTAAAAACAGCTGAAAAAAATGGGTCAAAAGAGGTTTAATTAAGACTGTCCCTGCCCTGTGCAAAACGAGTAAACATTTCAGTGCCATGTCCATCTCTATGAGATTTTCTTCATCAAAGCAGGGACCTGTGGATAATATTGTTGGTGATTTCAACAAGCAAATTCAGAAAACATGGCTTGAAGGTGACTTGTCTTAAATTAACCGTAATTAACATTCACCACAGTTTGTTAAACCATATGGCATTACAAATATTAGTTAAGCGAAAGTGAAAATGAAACATCTCAAATTCTTCCTAGTCTACACAAGAAGGTGAGGGAAAGTATAGAAGTCCAAGGCCTTTCTGATGTTCATTCCCACTCAAGCACATTGTAGCAAACCATCTTTTAGCATTATGTGTGAATGTGGCCAGTAGTGGCATGTTGTGTTAAAGCACACTAAATCTAGCTTTAACACAAGGATGAGGAAGGAGTGGCCCATGGATGAGACCCCCAGTTCCAAAGGCAATCTCCTGAAGCACTCTCCAGTCCTCCCATTTGAAAAAATGTTCAATTTTGTATAGCGTCAAGCGTCAAACAAACATCACCAAGAAAAATAACTGTATATATATTTATATATATATATATATGAATAATAATATTGCTGTCGATGGCAAAAAAAAAATATGTTCAGTTTCAACCAATATGTTGCCTGAAAACTGGGCCAAAATGCCAAAAATATCATGCAAACATGGCAGCACCCTAACCCACCAACACCTCACTCAAAGCCCCAAGTTCAGCCAAAAATGGCAACCAGACGTGACATGGCATTACTGATATGCCACTGCAGCCCTATAGTGCTATGTATTATAAGGGGTTGTTCACAAGGGAAGTGAGGTTATACCTACGTATTAAAACCTTGCAATTCTCAATGAGAAAACAAATTTCATTGAAAACAGTGGGATGGATGTTGAGTAAACAAACCATATGATTAAGGTGTGGGTGTATAATTTTCTGCCTATTCTTAGCACAGCAATTTAAACAGCAACCACCACACAGAGATCAAAGAATCCTGGAATCTTCTATTCTACCATATTGATGAAATGTGAAGTTGAATTTTATTAAAGCAGAATTATAAATAGAAACAGAATTAAAAATAGAAATATAAAAATAGATATGAGACAACCGATTGAGTGAGAAACCCTAGGGGTAGAAATTTTATATATTGTATGAGTAGTTTATTTTTTCTTTGTCATACAATGCTCCTTTTCAGCCAGGAAAGTAGTAAGATACCATTAAAGTTATTTCTGACATTAAATAACGAATATAATGAAATACCAGTAAGAACAGAATTCCACATCACCTGGTAGTCAGCGTATATTTAGACTACTCAAAGGATATTAAGTATAAAAGAAAATCATAGAACCACAATTCGACAGTCAATTCATTTTAGTTCTACTTGCAGTATCTTGCAGAGCTAAGAGGATTAAAAGCAGCATTTTTAATATTCTGGTTTGCTTAGTGGGTGGGAATGAGAATTCTCCTCCAATATATGCAAGATTGTTTCGATGACTGAGCTGCTTCCAATAGTGAAAGCAGGCAGTGGGTTCTGCCACCTTTCCCATGCAAACCACCACCCCAGAATCCCCTGAACTGGCTATAGTGGACTAACAAAAGCCTTTGAAGCAGATTTTGGAATGATGCAAAGGTCCAAAGGGAGGAGAGAAAACAAGCCCAGCTGTGCTAACTGATTCAACATGTTGTTGAATTTAGGCCAATGTTTCTGCATCACAGCATACCAAATCACACAAATCAGGAAGGCAGACTCAGAACACATCATGACAATATTTGGGATTTTAAGATAAGTAAAACTGAATATTTCAATATTCCTGTAGTTGAAGGGCACAACTAAGGAGTCTGAAATCAATGGAAGAAATAATAATTCATGTAGTGAAGTATCTCCAGTATGTACAGTTCTGATATATATAGAATATAATAGTGTCACTGGCTTTAAAGGTGCTGGATATATTATGTTATTGTTATTGTTTTGTACAGAAAAGATTATGAATCAACCATATTTTTTAAAAAAGCAGTAACATAAAATACAGCATCATGATACAGTGTTTAGCATTCTGTACTTTGTTTGCTGTGATCATCTTCAGTTCAAGTGTCTTCCCATAAGTTATCATAGAAGACAAAAGGGAGACTTAAAGAGTTTTCATTATTTATACATCCAAGAATAGGAAACTAGATATTATAAATATTGTCTTGATACTTTCTTGCTACCCTTAACTGTTTGACATGAAATCCAGTGGTTGTTCATGCTTTTTGAGGGTAGTGGGGCCAAGAGAAGGGCTGCAAAATGGTGGACAGAACTAATTGTGACAAGTCAACCAGAAGCAAAAGTGAATATTTAAATGATTGCACAAGTATGCATACACTGATAAAGATATTGATACTCCATATAAAAATCCACAAACTCCAGAAAAATGGAATTTGTAGGAAAGAATGGGGAAAGGGAAATAGAAGATGGAGAAAATAAGTCCAGAAAGGAAGATTGAAGGAAGCGCATGATACAGAGAAAGCAATTCGCCAATAGGGATTGAATGATTCATATGGATTCTCTACTCCTTGTCCACGTTTGGCAATTTCTAGTTCACCAGCACCACACACCTTCAAAAAAAGAGTATATTTTTATCGTTGTAAATCTTTGCTGTCACCCAACTATAAGAACAGTTAACCTATTCTTTTTTGTTGTTGTTGTTGTTGTTGTTGTTGTTGTTGTTGTTGCTGTTGTTGAATTATATTTCCTGCTTGTGAAACACTTCTCTTCCAAATTGATTTACTACCATACAATGCCTTTCTCCCTGTATGGCATCCAAAGCAGCTCACAACTTGAGTGAAAACAAAATACAGCTACAATAATGGATAAAAATTTTAAAAAATTAAAAAAATAATTAAGCAGTCAGATTAAAACATTTTTAAAAATAGATTTTATAAGACAGTTAATATATAACAATGATGACAAGATGCAAATACAATACACTCCAATTCTTTTGCATTGGATTACGGTCAAAGGCCTAGGTGAACAGAAAAGGTCTTCAGAGCAAGGAGGGCACAAACCTAGATTCTCATGGTGTGGAATTCCCAGTCTGGGAACAGCTTTCTCCCTTGTCCTCACCAGACATTCCATTTTCAATAGCCTGAGAAGCACTGACCTTGATCATTTTCTTGATCCTTGAACTGGACTTGGGTCTAGACTATCTGATGAGGGAAACTGGCATTTCCCCCCAATGTGCCAGGGACCAATACCATGTTTGTGCCCACTGAACACAACAGTTTCCTTCTTTCCTAGAAATTCTCCATAGATAAGCAGCCAATGGCTCAGGGATCAGTACTGGCCCAGAGATCATGACTTTGAGCAGCACTGATCTAGGTTCTTTCCCTGAAATTTTAAGAATGGCATATGTTGGTAGACAGTCTAATAGTGCTCAGTGTAATAACTGTATGCAAAGAAATCTTGTAGCACCTTTGAAACTAACTGAGAGAGAGAAGTTGGTAGCATAAGTTTTTGTAGACTTGAGTCTACTTCATCAGATGCATGGAGTGAAGCATGTAGGAACAGACCTTTATATGGATATGTAGGTGGTATGTGTGAATAGCACATAGAAATGCAAAACTTGTAGGTATGACGAGATGACAAGATTTCAGTTTTAAATATGGTCCTTGGGGGACAAAGGTAGGAGGGAAGCCAAAGCGAGTAGATAGAGATATAAATGATGGAGATGGTATTGGTATGTAGTGTGATGCTGGCTGGGATGTGGAAAGGAGATATGATAAACTGGCCAAGAAAGCCCTCAAGGAGTCTGGGGTGTTAACTAGTGTTATAATATGTGTAGTGTGCCACAAAAACAAGTGTAACATCTGCTTTTTTGTAAACAGAATCAACAACCATTTGATGGGAATGAGAATCACAATATTTAGAAGGCACAGTATCATTTCACCTTGATGTCTGTCTTTCAGTGGATCTATTAAAGCACTTCATGATTTCCTTTAGTTTGTTCATCCCTTTCTTACTTCCAACTTTCAATGCCCAGTGATTTTAATCCTAATTTCTGTCTCAAAAAGACTCACTCACCATATTAAAATTACCTCCAGTGATAAGAACCAAAAGAATCAAAGGATTTCAAAGATTTTTATGTAAAGGATCTGTGTTGAACATTTGAACTCAAAAAAACTTTTTCTCCTACTGAAAACCCTTTTGCAAATATTTACTGTAATTTTCAAACTGTTCATTTTTAGCATATACCCTTTAAAATCTTGTATAGCTGACTGGAACTTAAAGGAGTCCTCTGGGGTTTTGTCATGTCATTAGGGACTATCGAAGGTCATTTGGTCAAGTGACAGAACACAACACTACTAGACTGAAGGACAGGGAATTGGAAAGTCAGAGTGAAAAGCACTGAGTAGTAAAAGTTGTTGTTGCTATCGTTATGTGTCTTCAAGTTGGTTCTAACTTGTGGAGACCCAAACATAAGGTTTTCAAGGCAAAATTTATTCAGAGGAGGTTTCCCATTGCCTTCTTCTAAGGCCTTATTCGCACCTTACCTGGTGCTCCTGGCGTCGCACAGGGATCACGGGAAAAGCCTCATCCAGGAGACACTCGTGTCTCCTCCGCTTCCTCTCCGCACCAGCTACATGCTGGCCAGAACGAAGCATGAGCACTCCACCCCTTCCTTCCGCAGCACAACCGGGTACTTTCTCAGGCTGCACTGGGGGCAGAAACACGATGGCCGTGCATCTGGAGCCTCCACACACAAGGTAAGTGCATGTGGGGTACAGGAGAGATCGCGCATCATTTTCAGCAACAAGCCAAAAATGATATAATGTGCAATAGCCCCTAATGGCCTCGGGAGCATCGCGTGATTGCGAGGACGTCATGTGGAATGGTCCTCGCAATCATGCGATGCTCCCGAGCCCATTTTGCAACAGGACTGGCGTGCGAATAGGGCCTAAGACTAAGAGCATGCAAAGTGCCCAAGATTGCCTGTTAGGTTTCCAGAGTTAAGCATAAATTTGAACCCTGGTCTCCTGGAGCTTTTTTAAGGGGTAGATACTAAGGGTTTTTTTTTCCAACTGATTTTGCTTTGGGGCTAATTAATGGCATTAAATGGAAGCTGTTAGACTCATAGATTCAGTTAAGGATATATGTGTATTGAAAGAACTAAAGAAACACTTTGGACAGGAGGCCAGTGAAGGGCAACTCCCATTGATGACCCACATTGGCTTCTGCCTGGACATTTTTGGAACATGTTATAAGCAAAGCTCACACTATGTATGCTGCGTAATCTATGAGCAATTAATTACTAGTAGTGCCTACAGTGCCAACTAACTGTCTCAGTGTTGGGACAGATTGATTCTTGAATTCTTTTTTTAAAAAAATACTGTTTAAATAATGGGAATTATTTATTTATGTTTTGAAAACCCGTTCAGTCCAAATTCTAAATGTGTACAAATGGGAGCTAGCAGTAACTGTCTTGTTAGCTAAGTGTATTGAGCTGGAGGCTAACACATATCTTTCAGACTATAAGGAGATAGAAAGGGACTGGACTTCAATGGTTTTCATATCTTCAGCTATTTGATAGGTTCAAGATAGATAAGGAATGTGGTTTTGAACAAGAGAAATCAGCATTTGAAAAGCAACTATGATCTATTGCCAAAATGTATCAGCTTTTGTTAAAATTTGAAATTTGTTGAAATCTGATGTGGAAGAAGAAAAGGTTAAATAATGTATGATTAAATTGGCTAACTTTTTTGGGTAAAATGATCAGATGAACAATGGGAATGTATGTGTATAAAGGGTTTAAAATTTTCTTTATGTTATGATCTTAAAGAGAATTTTTATAAAATTATATACAGTTGGTATATGACTCCTGAGAAATTCTCTTAAGTTGTAGAGAGATGTTGCTAATTCATGTAGGAAGTGTGGAAAACAAGAAAGGTTTTTTTATTATGCTTGCTGGATTTGTGAGAAAGATAAGAAGTTTTGGATACAAACATGTACATTGTTGCAGAGGGTTATGAAAAAAATCTCTAAATGAAGCTTGAGGTTTTTTTCTTTTAGGACTTAATGGACATACAGTTAGAAAATTGCTCTATCTTTCATTCTCACTGATATGTGACAGAGGGTTGAATGACCTTCCTGTATTAGCGAAGAGGAACACTGATTAGCAGATTTAGGGCAAGATAAAAATCCAAATGTCATAGCAAAATATCCAGATTTCACAGGAATAAATAATTTTAAAATTGTTTGGAGGTTGGAAACAATGGGGAGATTGGTTATCTTCTCAACCTCATTTTGTGGGAGTAGTTTTTAAGCACAGCTGAGGCAATATCTTCTTCAATGTGTTTCAAACTAAGGAATGGTTCTTTACATAAGAAGATGATGTATTCACCAAATCGTCATCAGTCTTCCTCAATCCAGATGCCTCTGCGCTCTCCGTTTGACAATTTCAGCACCAGGATGTACAATTAAAACAATTGGGGAAAGTCTGAAACAGCACCTTTACAAAACAACAGCAGATCTCTCTATTTTCTCCTTTCAAGGTCACCCCTCTTTCTGTTCCAGTCCAAACAAATCTTCTCGTCTTTTTTAACTCCTCCACAATTCCACAAAGTTTGCTGCATTATCACAAACTTATTACAGGTTTTGAAGCTCCCAGCAAATTCTGGTGGCTGTCGACATAGAATTCCAAGTTCAGCATTAAAAAAAAAACGTTCAAAATTTCACATTCCATCTGCTTTTGAGATAAGCCCAAGGCAAAATCAACTCTAATAAACAGAATTGGCAGGATAAGTGGAGAATGCCAGAGATTATGAGGAGGAGGAGGAGGAGCAAAGGCACTTTTGCTAAAAGATGCCAACAAATAAAGGTCTAGCTACCTTTCCGTGGTGGTGGGATTGTGTGTTCCTGTGAAGCAAGAGGCTATAATGATGGCAAGAGTGCTACTGATAGGATCTCCATGAGGTGCCAGGCTAAAAGTTCAAAACAGCTACAGGGCTTCGGCAGTAGAGGATGTGACACTGCCAGAGGATCTCTCAGAGACATTATCAGTGGCACCAGAGCTAACATTTGTTAGTACTGTACAGAAGAAGGTTCAGTAAATCCCTTTTGAATGTCTTTTACCATGAAAACCCTATGATGAGACAATCCAAAATCAAACAAGAAAGTTCCATAAAATGAAACTCACAAGTCAGATGGCACTCAATCTGCTACTGGGTTCCTTCAGAGGACAACTATGAACAATACTGTGACTAATGATGGAACTGGAATCAAGCCAAAATGGCAATCGGCTGTTGATGTGCTCAGAGATGAAAAGAAAATGTGAAACTGCACAACATATATTATAGGAATATGTAATGTGAGAAGCATGAATCAGGGGATGCTAGCCATAGTAAAACAAGAAATAAAACATATAAACATTGCAATACTTTTGGTGAGGTAACTAAAAAGTACAGTGTTGGGACATTTTGAGTCAGATAATTACAGCCTTTTACTCAGAAAATGAAAACCTAAGAAGAAATGGGGTGGCATTAATAGAAATGTAGCAAAAGCAGTCAAAGGATATACAATGGCCCCTTGACTTCTGCAAGGGTTCACAGTGAAGAACCCTCATGAAAGTAAAAAAACATGAATAAATCCCCCCAAGTGAGCAGTCTCCCTCCCATTCTCTTCCAGGGCTTCCCCCCCACCCATTTGCTTACATTTTGCCCAGGTGCACTGCCTTCCAAGCTTTTGAACTAGGTATTGTTTTAGCTATTTTAGCTTATATTATAAACCACTTTGGATCCCTTATTTGGAGAAATATTGGGATAAAAATAAAATAATAAAATAAAATAAATATTAATTCCATCAAGAATGCTATAAACAACAAATTTGCATGTTATTCCATTTCAAAATTTGGTATTCAAAGAGTGTCCTGAGTTATTCTTACTGAAATGAAGGTTGGTAGAGATTGTGCCTTAGATACAAGTTTTGCTTTGGATACACGCACCCAACACACATGGAGTGACTCACACGAAAGAACCTGCTAGGTAAGAAAAATAGATGTAATTTTTAAAATAAAGACCTTGTTATCAAGCTAAGGTATGATAATCAGATAAATATTTGATAAAAGAAAGCCTCCAGTAAATCTGTTAAATATACAGATAGGTAGATCTGAGTGGGTAGATTAGCAGAAAGAGTACTAATTAAAATTTTAGAAATAGAAGTTCAGAGTTTCCACAAAGAATATTGCATCTAATTATTTATTTCATAACAAAGTACTTAAAGAGAGTTACAATGTTTTGAACCTGCCATGAGCTGGAATTCCCTAGAGGAATTAATTAATGGGTGTATAATATGCTTAGGTATGTAATTAATGATACAAGTCAAAAGCAGGCATTAGACTGGATGCGAAGGTGTGTCTGTTTGCCAGTTATTTGTGGCTGCAAAACACTTTAGGGCAATTACTGGTTGCACAATGTAACTGGGATGTCTGATAAGGTTAATTTATATCATGATTCTGGCCAACATTGAAAAAGGCTTGCATAAGTCTGTGTCATATGCAAGGGAGGATGCTGATCATAGTAATGAACAGTGTGAACAAAGTCAACCAAAATATATCACCAGGGAAGACAGTCCAGTCTACAAGGCAGGAGTACATTTTACACTAGTTTAAGGAAGAAATAAGTTCAGATTACAGAGATGCCATATGAGGACCTAACACATACTCTTACATTTATGACAACCTCTTTAGCTACTGTTTTTAAGAAGGTCAGGAAAGGCATGATGTAGTTAAAACGGGGGCAGGGAGAGTCAAGAGATGGGGCTTCTGGATTTCATAAACATTTCCCCCAATAACTGTAGAACTAGAAAGACAAACAAGGTAAAGTAGCAGTTGTTTTAAACCAGGAGTGGGAATCATACTGTCTTCTCCATGTTTCCATAGTGAAATGTTGCATTTGCAAAGGATCTTCAAAACTGTTTTTGGAAAAGTATGGGTATTCCCTACTTATATAATTAAATGAAATCCACAAGAAACAATTTCAGCTAATTTCTAGTGAGGTGTGCAGAGCTTTATGAATTTTTTACACACTGCTCATCACTGTGGCACAACCTAAATTAAGCTTGAACTCCTCAGAAACTACAGGTGTACTATAATTAACAAGAACAGTTAGGCCACCTAGGCGGGGGGTGTAACTACGGGGGGAGAGGGACTGCTCTTCCAGTAACAATTCTGCCTCCCATGAAGTTTTCTTCCAGTCACCAAACTTCCAGCATTGCAGAAAGTGAGACTTGGATGATCATTCTCCCAGAGAACTCTTAGCAGCCCCTCCTCTTTCACAACTCGTGAAAGTTGAAAAACCGCAAACAACTCCCCTCCCCACAATCTCCCTCCCATTTCTTTCCAGGGCTCCCCCCTCCTATTCCCTTTCCATGTGCACATGAAGGTCAGACAAAAGGGAATGTGGGGAGCTCCAGAGGGAAGAAAGAAGGCTTGTGTGAGTCTTCCCTTCCCCAATTCCCTTGCCTTTTGCTCAGTATGAGTTAGCACTGGGGCCAGAGGCAAGGGTATGGGAGAGGGGACTCTGGAGAGGAGTGTCATGAGCTTCCAGGACCTAGACTTAGACTCAGAGTCTGAGGCAGCAGAACCTGTTCTGAGCCCTGACACAGAGACTGCTGCAGCAGAACCTGCAGAGCAGACAGTACCACCACCCGCCCCAGAGGCAGAAGTGTCAGCCCCAGCAGGGACCCCTGCTCACTCTGACACAGGGAATGTTCTAACCGTTCCTGCCTTTGCCAAGCATAGACATCAAAAGGGTCTCCTGCGTCACTCCGAGCGAATTTATGCCAAGCATCCATTAATCAGGCACCAGCTGCCCTGACCCTGGAGCCTATAAGAACTGAGCCTTTCCCCTCTAGCCTTTCTCAGCAACCAACTGACCATTTCTCCCATGCATGCTTCTCTTCACTGCCCTTGACCGTGTTTCTGCCTTTGACTTGTGTTTGTTTTTGCCTGCCTCTGATTTATAGACATTTTTGGGACCCTTATCGCTTCGCATTTGCAAAGCTGTTTCCTTTCTTCAGTAAACTGACCACTAAAGTTACTGCTGAGTTTCTGACCTGTGTTTGTTATCAGCTTCTCCTGGGTGCCAGCCCAGACCAAGCTTGGACAAGGAGAAGGAAGGTTCACATAAGCCTCCCCCTGCATTCCCTTGCCTTTTGCCTTGGCTTTTGTTGTCAGTACCAAGGACAGAGGCAAGGGAATGGAAGGGGGAGCTCCAGAGGGGAGAAAGAAGGCACATATCTGTCATTCTCTTGCTTTTTGTCTGAGTGCTTTCCTTCTTTCTCCATGGCCACCAAAACACAAGGGAATGGGAGGAGGAAAGTGGAGGGAAGGCATGCATGCCTCATGAATAATCAAATTTGGAAAGGTCAAAACCACAAATGTGGAGGGAGGAATGTATTTGCTTTCCCTTGCCTGACCCATTTCTTTAGATGCCTAAACTGTATATATACAAATCCTTAACTGATGTTTTAGGTTATGGCAATACTGGAAATTTCAGGAGTGCAACAAAATTTCACTAGACAGGAAGATTTGGGGGAGGGGGGCAGCGGAAGCAATGCTCTCATTTTCTTATCCTCACTAGCTATATCCCTGCACCTAGCCATTATACCTAGTGAGTATGCTCTTGGCAAGACAAAATGACTTCAGAGGGCTAAATCATACTTTTACAACAAAAAGGGATAGAAAAATAAAGATGGATAGCTAATTGGTCTAATGTTTGCAGCAAGAATTATCCATTGGAATTTTTAAAATCAGTTAAAAATTCAAGACCTTGACAAGATAATTCCATAACTAGTGATTTAAAAATGATTAATTGTTAGAACACTTGCAGGAACATTAATCCATATGCTATCATTAAAAAGAAAAGCTTTAAAAAATGCAAAATATTCTGTTCCAGAATTAAGCTGTTCCAAAATTCACGGCTTATGAGATTGTACAGTATATATGGGGTGAGGGATTGTAGTGTTCACTATATTACATATTTATAGTGAGCCAGTGTGGTCTAGTGGTTTGCACATTGGACTACAACCCTGGAAACCAGGATTCTATTTCCCACTCAGTCATGGAAATTGACTGGGTTACCTTGTGTGTCACATGGTCTGAGCCCCACAAACCCCATGATAGCTTTATCTTAGGACTGAGCTTTCCAAACTGTGCATCACAACACATTAGTGTGTCACCTGCAGTGTGTAGATATGTTGCGTGAATGTAATGAATGGAAGGAATGCCTCTCCCGCTGCTGTCCTGGGCCAAGGAAGACCCCGGCAAGCGTGGCGAGGGTGGTGAGGTTGGCGGTGGTGGCGGGCCAGGCTCAGGTAGAGGGGCTGCCTCCACTTACTAAATTACTCACTGAATTACTGTGTCATGAAATGATGCATGTCTAAAAAGTGTGTCACCAACATGAGAAGTTTGGAAAGCTCTGCCTTCGGGTTACCATAAGTCAGAAACAACTTGAAGGCACACAACAGCAACAATGATTTTAGAGAGCTAGCATGGTATAGTGGTTTTAGCATTGCACTATGACCCTAGAGGCCAGGGTTCAATTCACTGGTCGGCCATGGAACCCCATTGGGTAACCTTGGGCACATCACACACTCTCAGTTGCCAGGAAACTTCATCGTTTGCCTTAGGGTTACCATAAATCAGGTTGTTTTCAAGGCACACAACAAAAAAGTGAGCCCAAAACTGATGCTTGGTCCTATGTCCATCCATGAGTAGAGCAGTGACTTAAGCATTTGTGAATAGATTTCAGTTACCTTTTGTATACCTGAACTCAATTGCTCTGAGACATACTCCTGAGTAGACAAGTGTTGAATTAAGACTGAACTGTTAAGTGATGGTTTTCAAGCTTGTTGGAAAATGTCCATATCGGTAAGGTTTACACCCAACCTCCCACTTTAAAAATATTATCCAAAATAATATCACCATCCAGGAAAACTGGCTTTCCCAAGTATTTTATAAGCACCTGCTGACACACACACACACACACACACACACACACACACACACACACACACAAATTCAGTAGCTCAGATGGTTTGCATAAATAAGCCTTTTATATAATGCATGAAAACAAGAATGCTATGTTTGACTATTCATAATTGTTTTCACTCGCAACATTTCATAAGGGAAATAATTTCATTTGATAAAATTGTAGTTTTATAACACTGGGCTGAAAACATTTTTAACGCCTAGGTCTAGTTTGGTTTTTCACCAAAACTGAACAGGCAATGCTTGCCAGATAAATGAATCAGTTAAATGAAAAGCAAACTATGGTAGATTATGATTCATTGCTTTGAGAATTGCGTATATTTGAAGCCACCATATGTAAAGCTCTCACTATAATGAGTTGTTGGCTGACTAGTATGAGATGACAGGGGAGTCATCTAAAGGTTTTCCTCCTTTAAGCTTTTCCCCTGAAACAATGATATTTTTTAGATCTCTTGGAAATATTCTAGATCCAGGTAGATAGCAGGCAGATCCAGGGATAGCTTTAACAATATTCCGTTTTTCTTAATAGTACCCAAAGGAACTGAGGTGTTCTGTAAGTTGTGACCACTTATCTGTACAGATTCTCCCCCATTGTCCTTAAACCATGGCTTGACAGGAGGAAAGTTAAGAAACGCACAATCTACTCCTGCCTTGAAGCTCTGAGGAGCAAGCAAAAAAAAAAGCCACATTGGCCAAGCTTTGCCCTGTCATGAAGCTCTGAAGCCTTTAATCTTTTCCCAGGCCAGAGGCTGGCCTTTAAACCTATACTGCAAGATGAGATACTTTAAAAAAAGGAAAAAAGAAAACATCCTTGTCCAGCAACTGTTTTTGTTTTTTCATGGCCCTCAGACAATTGCAGGTCTTATTATTTCTGCTGCCTTGTCTTTTACATGATTACGGCTGGTTTTTTTGGTTTGCTCCATTTATAGCACTTACACTTTAAGATCAAGAGGGCCCAGTTTTGTTTTCTATCATTTGTATTTGCATTTGAAGTTTAAGATCTTGTTCCTTGTGCTTTGAACTAACCAAAGGAATGATGGATATATGATTCAGTTGGGCAAGGGTCCACAATTGGGATGGTGGCTGCTATGGAAGGGGGAAAAATGAGTCATCATAGGAATGGGAAACATCCAGGCCTTCTCTAATCATTCCCTTCTCCCCTGCTTGGGCGAATGATGCCAGCCGGCCCTGCCAGTTAGTACTGTTGCTGTTCAATGTCAAGTTACATCGCTCATCTGCAATTTAACTGTGGATTACGAAGATGATCTGGCATGCATAACAAAGACCTGGATCAGCCAAATCTAACCACCTAGATATTCAACGTACCACCAGTAGGAGACAAATTTCAGTGCATTAGACAATCTCTATGGAAAGTAGTCTTTTCATAACTTGCTACATAGTTCCACAGAACTTGGAGAGACATTTATACAAATATGCTCATTTTATTTTTGTTTGTTTGTTTTTAAGAATTCACTCCTTTAATTTTTTTTTTACAAACCAGGTTGATTATATAAGTCTACATTATAATTTTTATTGTTTATTCATTTAAAACATTTTTTTACTCTGCTCCTTCCCTAAAAATGGGCTCACAGTAGTCTACCTAAAATCAATAACAACAAAGGCAGTCCCATCCTTCAGATATACCATCAAAGAGACATAACACTAAAGGAAGATAGTAGAAGGAAACAAGCAAATACAGATTTTTAAAGTTGCAGGGTTCTTAGAATTAGAAGCTTGATTTGTGTTGTGAAGAGCTTGGGTTACAGGAGGAGAAGCGCTTTGGAAGGATAATGCCCACTATGATCGTGCTAGACTGAACGTGGGGGAGTCAGTTGCAGTGAGTCTATCACTGGCCAAATACCATACTCAGGCCATTTCCGCACTGGACTGTTGTAGTGCTAATATTCCACTTTCAACATCCTATGGAATCCTGGGGTTTGCAGTTTAGGGAGGGGCCCTCTGGCCCCTCCCTAAACTACAAACCCCAGGATTCCATAGGATGTTGAAAGTGGAATAATAGCACTATAACAGTCCAGTATGGAAATGGCCTCAGCCTGGTGGACTCTCAGTCTGAGTTATGCTGCAAAGAGCCTGGGTTAAAGGAGGAAAAGAACTCTGCAAGTATAAAGGATTTGTCCTGATATAAAGCTCTAGCAAACAGTACAACTGCGATACTTACAACTTCTTGTGGTGAACTAATAAGAAGATTGGATGGCATTCTGTTTTTGGTTTGTAAGCAAGATATACAGCATGCTGAACGAGCTGTTCACTGAAACTTGATGGGGCCAAGAAACTAAGTGGAAGACTGTATCCTTAATTTGTATCATATCTTCCCTTTGTTGTATATAGAACTAGAGAACAATTCATAAGCAACCAAGCAAAATTATGTCATGAGTTGAGGCTTGTTAGGTCCTTGAAAACATCACCTCATCCCACACACAAATTTGTTTGTAGTCTTTGGTAAGTGCCAACAACAGGAAGTATATCCCTTGCGCTTAGTTTTGTGGGCTACAAATGACTACCTCTTATCTAGATCATGATAGGTTGCTGTTTAAAGAGAGATTCTTCTGAAGGATTTCTTAAAAGAAAGGGAAGTGTTAGAGAGAAGTTATAAACACGTTGAGAAAGTTTCCCAAATTATAGTTGGGCAATGTAAATATAGTGCAATGTAAGCAAAGGATTTAATACAAATAGCTTCTTATTTATGAATGTTGACAATGTACATCTTAAATGGCTCTCTCCAGTTTGAATGAGGATGGTGAACATAATGATCTAAATCCAGTGGTGAATCCTAACTAGAATAGACCCATGGAAACAATGGGATTTAGGCAAGTGTTGATTTATCATGCAGCAACTGAGTCAACGGGCCTGATCTAGCGAGGACTAACAATTGGATTTAAGCCATGAGGCCACTACACAAAGCCACTTGGGAATGCTTTGAATATATGATCATTGTTTGACCATATTTGACCAAGTATTTCTTGACTGGTCTAATGATAGAGCACAATAAAGACCAAGGCCACTGCCAACTGATGCATAATTTTGGCAAAGACAAACCTCATAGTGATTACTCTACGAAGACGTAGTGAATTAATTACATCTTTTTGCCACACATAGAGTACAACTGTTAATGGAAACTATGACTGGTATTTAATGTTATAGATAGCAGGGAATCTAATATGGCTTTGCAGATTTTTTTCCCCAGTCATTATCTTTGAGACATCCATAATGTGTTCCTTTTGATATGAATCTCACACAGTACAAGATACACACTAGCCCATTTTATGATTTCCCAAGTAATTACAGTTTATCTGTTTAACATCTGCTTTAAGATGAAACTGCTAAGTTCTCATCATTGAAGAACATCTCTTCTGGGAAGGAGCCCTTTGTTCTGTGTCCGTGCCTTCCTCACTTACTCTTGTTATATTTATATTGGATCATTCTGCACAAATGCAGGGATATACAAATTATAATTTGATAACTATGCATGATAGATAGCCTTAATATCTCCCACAAAGAAAACAAGATGAAACCAGAGCATGCCATTGGAAAATGTTCCACTCAAACATATTAATGGTTTGTTTATTTACCTACAGCAGATGGAGTTCCATTATTATTCCTGTTCTGGAGAAAGTCCTGGAATAGTTTTACAGAGGTCAAGTCAAGGACAACTGAAGTACTGAGCAATAACAAAAAGTTTCCCTTAAGGTAATTTTCAGGTCGCTTATCAAAGTGCGCTGGTAAATGTCTAGATCGAGTAGGAAGGGAATTAAGATGGTATTATATACTATCCCACTCCTAACACAGTCTAACACAAGTCCTGCAGCCAAGCTCAACAAGTTTGGTCAGAGCTCGCTATTCTGTTGTCATCCCATTTTCTTCTGTTCAGTTTTGGAACCGAAAAGAGCAATTCCATTGGAATAAAAATCCCACCCCCACATCAAATTTTCTTACCCTTTGCAGCACCATGAACCCCCTCCTGATGTTCTTCTTTTTCCAGCGTTAAAGGCAGAGGTCATCCCAGCCAGTCAGGGATCACATGGCAAATAGGCTGATGTCACACAGCACTCCATAAGCACTTGGATCTTGCCATGTGGTGGCCTCACTAAAGCCAAACAAGGGCAGCAGATTGAGTGCATCAGGCCAGTATTTCCTGAGTTACTCATTGGATAATCCCAGCTAATCTCATAACTGAATAGACTAAATGTCACAATGCTATGCAGCCAATCAGATTTGGTTGCATAGCAGGTAAGGCAAATAAAACTAATTGAGAATGAAAGTATCTATGGCCAATGCAAACAAATAACCAGCCAGGAATACCAAACACTGCTGAAAAAATCAAGGTGGTTTTTGGTCCTGTCAAAAATTCTAACCTCCTGCTGACAGATAGTTTCAACTAATTAATACTGAGTATCTTTGGATTCAACCACAGAAATACCCCACCAAGGATAGTGGGGAAGAACCTTTCCTCTTGAGCCTAGCCCTCTCACTGGTTGTTAAGAAGAACAGGTGTCCTTCTCCCTCTGTGCAGGCTTTAACTAGCTCCATCAATATTTGACCTGTGCTAATGTCTATTATTAGAAGAATTCTTGCCTGAGGACCCAATTGGGTACCTATACTAATGTCATTTAAGCACCCAGCCAAGACTTTTAAAATAAATATTTCCTCAGGCTTTTAACCACGGGTACATTTTTCCATTGCTGTGACTGCCTTTCAGTGCTATGTATGTGTATTATTTTGAAAATTTGAATGGAAGAATGACATGGTATGTTTGAAAGAAAGAAATTATATTTGAATCCTCCTCATAACCAGGAGGGGGAGATTACCAATGTTGATTAAAAAAAAAATTAAGAGTCCATAGTGCAGGAAAATCTTTATTACATCAACCAAAAAGTCACAAAAAGCTCAGTGCTAACTTTCAAACACAAAGGCCATTTCCGCACAGGGCGAGGGAATTGCCCCGTGCTGCTACTTATCAGACTTCTTGGCTCCCCGGTCTGGTCCGCGCTGCTCCGGGGACGAAAATGGTGGCTTCTGGTTGGTCAAGGGTCTCAACCAACCGCTGAAGCTCACCAGCCTAAAGCCCACCCCTGGCAGACCACAGGCTCGCACTGGTGCGAGCCTGCAAATCTGCACCGGAGAGCGGGCACAGGATGGCATGCTCTGTGCTTTTGAAAGACCTGTTTTAAGCGGTCTTTCAAAAGCACACTTGATGACCACTTGGGGTCATTCCGGAGCAGGCTAAGGTGCGGATCTACGTTAAGTAGGTCTGACCCAGTCCGCTCCCAGGTGCAGACGTCCTCCCTGGAGGATGCTCTGCACCGTTTCTATTAGCCCGTGAGGAAATGGCCAAAGTTTCTTTCATCAGGGTGGAATAATCTCAAGAATTAGATATTTCCTTTGGACCAACAGCATTAGTTAGTACATAGGAGGCTAGTTTGGGGAGTATACCACAGAAGGCTTTCTCAATGGAAGCACCTGAATTCTACAACTCACTCCCAAAGGAAATCAGGCTGCTTTAATTCCTACTGAGATTCCAAAGAGAAACTATTACTAGTAAGAGAAAAATTGTGCCATCGTGATAAGATACTGCACCAGGGGTTGCTGTTCAATCCCAGTTCTGTGAGCCTACAAGAGGTCAAGATGGAATGGGAAAATCAGTCCCAACAGGAGCTGTGGCATGGTGCTCATATCCTGGTACGGTTCTAAATAAAGCATAAAGTTGAGCAGAAATTAGGTATAACACAGGTGGAGCTGAAGATGAATCACTCGTACAAGCATTTCTGCAATGGCAGATTTGCATCCCCAATACAGAATGGAGTGTGGTTACCACATAAGATCAGCCCTGAATATTTTGAAACAGGAAAAGAAATCATATAGTATAAATATTTTTTAAAAAAATTACAACTAACATAAAGGGCATTTGAAATCTGCTGCATAAAGCAGTCACATCATTTTGCCCCATGGAAAGGCCAGCCTTTTTCATGATAGCATCAAACAACATTGGAAAGTGGACCTGCCCTTCCTTACTCACACAAGATGATGCTGTAACTGCACTGATATGTGCCAGCCTAAAAGTCATCATCATAGGTGCAGTTTGCAGGTTTCAGTCTAAATACTGCTTACTCATGTTCCTCAAATTCATATTCACGTGTAAAGAGCTAAAAAGAAAATGTCACAAAATATGAGGTTTGCTAAAAGACTCAGAAACAGTGGGAGCATAAACTCTGGAAATTCATGTTTAGAAGTCCTAAACTAGTGGATTTAATTGGATTCAGAAAGTGACCAATAGCCAATGAAGCTGTTGTAGCAAGACGGTCATGTGCTTTGTGTAAGCAACCACAATTAATAATCTGGTTGCAAAATTTGAGATCACATGACATTTCCAAATGTCATGTACCTGCTGCTACCCCCTGCTGAATGTAGTGGAGCAGTTCAAACTGGTTATAACTAAGTCATATTGTACACTATGTAATTATAGTGTTGGTTTAACCAACTGCCATGGCAACATCCTATAGCTGGGCTACGTGGTTTGGTAAGGCAAAGAGCTGTCTGGCTGAGAATTCTAGGCATCCAGGAACATGTTAATCTTGCCTTCAGACACTTATTCCCCCAAGCAATATGGGTTTGTACTAAGTAAAAGTAAGTGAAGATCAAAAACGAAATGAAACAAAACAAAACAAACAGAAAGGAAAAGAAAAGAAAAGAAAAGAAAAGAACATTAATGACAGAACACAGAATGCAAAAAGCATATCCCTGTATGGAATATGTTTAAGGTTCAATGAACATGAACATGGGCAGTACATATATAGTCATTTATCATGTAACTTGTCATGACTCATGTTGAATCATTTAACAAATTAGGTTGTCTGGGTTATTCCAGTAGACACTTTAGAATAAAATTTCTTCCTGGTCTGCAGTAAAATCCAGTTCACAGCTTGACATAATGATATACACCACAAAGATTTCTCCTTTCATGTATCTCCCAGATTGCATATATCCTAGGTGCTCTTTCTCACTATGGGGACGAAAAGGGTGGCAAACTGCTTATGCAAGAAGGGAGCCATGACCATGTCCATGTCCATGTCCTGGATTCTTGGACAATGAACACCATCCTACATAGAAACACTGTAATATCAGGGACCCTTTCACACTACACAGTTATAGTGCTATGATTCCACTTTAACTGTCATGTCTATATATTAATGCAATCTTGGAGTTTACAGTTTAGGGAAGACTATTTAGAATTCTCAGACAGAGGGTTCCTCTAATGCAGTGGCTCTCAACCTGTGGGCCCCCAGATGTTTGTGGACTTCAGCTCCCAGAAGCCCCAGCCACTATGGTCAATGCTCAGGGCTTCTGGGAGCTGAAGTTCACAAGCACCTGGGGACCCACAGGTTGAGAACCACTGATCTAATGCCTCATGAAACTACGAAGCCCAGGATCCTGTGGGATGTTGTGGTGGAAGATAAGGTGTGATTTTATTATTATAACGTCTACTGTGAAACAGCCCCTGATCAGCACAACACCGCAGGGGTGGAAGAAGTCATGGAGAACAATTCTCCCCATTGCTGCTTAGCTGATCAGAGATTATAGTGGTGAGGAAAAAAGGACTTTGGGAGGAGGAATGGGCCTGGAGAGATTCTAGCAGGTTCAATGATAAAGCCTCAAAGCTTGCAAAGTAGCTTTCTATAAGTAACTTGTTCCCATTACTCTTCATAATGTTTGAAAAGTAAGTCATTGCTTTTGCTTGGTATAATGTGATTCATGCGCATTGCTTGTAATTTTGTTTCTTGCTTTTGTGTTATTTTCCATCACTTTTTTCAGAGAGAGACAAAACCCTTAGTAATGATAAGAGAAGGGCACAAAACTTGAAATATTCGTGTCAGAATGCCTCTAAAAGAGCCCTTTAAAACTAACTTTGGGGCATAATTAAAAAACATTACTCATTGCATCAATAAAGTGACTTTGTTCTTTCTCATTTTATTATACCTTTGTAACCCCATAAAAAGTAATTAGTTCTAAGCAGCCACATTATGTGTAACTCATTACTTCCAACTACTGTGAATCCTTGTGGCCTATATCCAACATGTGAGCCATGCCTGCCTCAGAGCTTACTCAGCGGGCATGTTGGTTATCTATATGAGCTCTCTACATCATCCTATGAAGCAGTGAAGAGCATATTACCACCCATTGAGGATGGGTGGGTCTGTCTATTTTGATTTCATTTTTCTCACTTTTCTAAGTTGATTTGGCATATGTTCACATCAGTCTGCAAATTCAGCCCCCACCCAAATGTGCATGTATAAATTTGTTGACATTTTTGTCCACATTTCTCCTAATAAATACATTTTGCGCACTTTCTTCCTACTGTGTAAATTTGGGCAAGCGAGCTTCCCTTCCATTCATTTAATGCTTTTTTGTACATACAGTTCTCCTATAAGCATATTTGTCAGACTTTTTTTCCTTTAAAATATGCAATATTTTTAGATGCAACTGCATCACAAAATTCTGAAAAGTATAGATTTCGCACTCCCATGTCTTCTATGGTTTGGGAGGTGCCTATTGAAGAAATTCAGATAAAAATGAAAGCAGAATGAATCTCTCTTTCATCTATATCATACAACTGTTTGATTGATTGATAGATTGATTTTATTGGTCTATTCAGTGGCGAAGCTTGAAGCGTGCAGAGTGGGGGCAAGTGGAGGGGCCGGTGGAGGGGGGTGGGGCTATGGCTCATGGAGGTGTGGCTGCAGTGCGTGGGGGCAGGGCTATGGTGTGGGGGGGCTATGGTGAATGGGGCGGGACTATGGCATGCTGGGACATGGCTATGGCACATAGGGGAGGAGCTATGGTGTGGGGGGGACTATGGCACATGGGAGAGGGCAAGCAAGGAGCTGCAGCGCTCCCAAAAAATTGCCACCGGGGATGTGCCACCCCCATTGCCCCCATCCCTACATGACTAGCTCCATTGTTGGGCCAAAAAGGCTCCAATCTGGCTTATGTAAAGTCAATAAAAGAGCTATCAAACAAGAAGAGAGTTCTCACCCAAAGGTTTACAATCTTAAAGGGGGGAAAGGAGGAAAGGTGTGGTTGTGTTCCTTATATGTACAAATTGGCTTTTACCTATCCAGATACCTGCAATGGCAAGGGTTAGTACATACACATTGTACTATGCAGCAAACTGTCATCTATGGCCATATCATTTTGTGTTAGAAAGTTATTGGAACTACTAGAATAGTATAAATATTAATAGAGTAGTAGGGGACAGAAAGCACATGCAAAGTAAGCAAAGGTTCAAGTTACAAATAAAATTAAGGCAAATGAGATGTTGAGGTAAACAGCTTTAAAATCCTTCAGGATAAAATGTTGCACTTTGGTATGCAAAGGGGTAGGTAGAACTAAGAAGGCCGCCTGCACAATTACGAAATGACTGAAAACAAGAAACTCTACCCATGTGGGTACTGTTATTTAAGCTCCTTCTACTACAAAAAATATACACAAGAGTTCAAACCAGATTCACCAGGCTGCATACTTGTGATTAAATACGACCACAACCTAGTTTTAGCTTTGAGTTGTACAGTGACTCCTGGCATTTTCTGTATGATATAGTCTGATAAACATTATTTTATTTTAGTTATATCTCACCTTTCTCCCACTATGAACATAAAGCAGCAATAAAATAACAATTTATTATCTCAGTTATTCAGTTATTCTTGAATAGGTCAAACCGTATGTTGCATTATTGGAGCTTTTTTAAAAAAATCTGTTGCAAACTGTTCTATGATAATTGTTTTTATTGTAGATTTCATTTTTCTGTGATTGAAATTGGACATGCTCCTGCACGCTGCCCTAGTATGCTCAGTGATGAAAGATAGTTTAGGAATATACCAATAAATATGCTGAGCCAGCTCCACCAACATAAGGGCAGAGTGGAGATGCAGAGAGGAGCTGAGGGGTTCCAATTCAGTTCTACAGTGCATCTGTTCTGGATTTCAGCCTAAATGCCTAAGAAACTATCTAGGTTGATTAGATTTTGGGAACATAGTTCAGGACCTTAGATAACTCATGCAAAGTTTGGATTAAAAGCTATAGCACAGTCACTGTCTCATTAACATGGGAAGCACTAGCTACCACTGAGAGACATGGGTGGGACAGATGAATAATGATGATGATGATGATGATGATGATGATGATGATGATGATGATGATAGAATTTATTTCTTTCCCGCCTCTCCCCATGGATCGAGGTGGCGAACAACAATAATACATTAATTACATTAAAAACATTAAAAAACATTCCCAATCCTCCCCACCCACCAACCCACCTAAAACCAACTCCCTAAAACACACAACAATTAACAATTAACAACGATCAACTGGCTATTAAAAGAACAGCAAGACAGTTGGTGGGAGGCGGTGGAGGTACTAGTCTGGGAAGGCTTTTTTAAAGCAGTCAAGACTGGTAATATGCCGGGTCTCCTCCGGCAGGCCATTCCATAACTTGGGAGCGATAGAAGAGAAGGTCCTCTGGGTAACTGCAGCCAACCTAGTTCTGGCTGGCTGCAGTAAATTCCTCCCAGAGGACCTTAGTGTGCGGGGCAGATTATATGGGAGAAGGCGATCCCGCAGGTAGGCTGGGCTCAAGCCATAAAGGGTTTTAAAGGTAATAACCAACACCTTGCACTGTGCCTGGAAACTAATAGGCAGCCAATGTAAAGACTTCAGAATTGGTGTTATGTGGTCAGTTTTAGGTCTACCAGTGACCAACCTGGCTGCCATATTTGGAACTAATTGAGGTTTCCGGACTAAGCACATGGGTAGCCCTATGTAGAGCACATTGCAGAAGTCAAGCCGTGAAGTTACCAGCGCATGCACCACTGTTTTTAGGTGTTCCAGCTCCAGGAAGGGGCGCAGCTGGCATATCAGCCGAAGCTGATAACAGGCACTCCTGGCCGTCTGAGCTGTCATCTGAAGTGGCGAGTCCAGGAGCAGCCCCAAGCTGCGGACACAGTCTTTCAGGGGAAGTGTGACCCCATCTAGAACTGGTTGACAAACCTCCATACTTGGGCTAGGGGCCTTAACAGTGACTACCTCCGTCTTATCTGGATTCAGCTTCAGTTTGTTTTTCCTCATCCAGTCCATTACTGCTTCAAGACATTCATTCAGAGGCGAAATGCCACCATTAGTTGATGCTATTATCCGAGGCATGGAGAGATATATCTGGGTGTCATCAGCATACTGATAACACCTTGCTCCATGCCTCCTGATGATCTCTCCCAGCGGTTTCATGTAGATGTTAAATAGCACTGGGGACAGGACAGCGCCCTGAGGGACGCCAGATTTAAGCTCCTTTTTCGAGGAGCAACTGTCCCCAAGCATCACCATCTGGTATCTACCTGAGAGATAGGACTGGAACCACTTAAGTGCAGTGCCCCCGATCCCCAACCCTCTCAGGCGTTCCAGAAGGATACCATGGTCTATGGTATCGAAAGCCGCTGAGAGGTCCAAGAGTACCAGCAGGGTCACACTTCCCCTGTCGATATCTAGGCAAAGATCATCTACTAAGGCGACCATGGCAGTCTCAACTCCATATCCTGCCCTGAAGCCAGTTTGAAATGGGTCTAGATAATCTGTTTCATCCAAGACAGCTTGGAGCTGAAGACCAACAGCCCTCTTGATCACCTTCTCCCATCTTCCATCTTCTCCCATCTCTTAAGGAGCAATTTTATTATGAACACAGAGCTGGCATGTCCAAATTCAGCCTCCACCACTTTCTAACTACTACACATGCTTTGTAGTTGTGGAGTATCAGATTTGGGATGACTTTAGACCCGATCATAGACCATCAGTGATTATATAGAACCCACCAATAGGGACACAACTAAGTGGCATGGGACTATGTTACACTGGCAACAGATTGAACACTTAGAGCACACAAGAGCATGCTCTAGTGACAAGGACTATAAAAAAAACCTGAACTCTGAATAAAATAGCCTGAAGTGTTTCAAATAACCTGTCTCTGGAGCACCAGTACTCTAGCTTAGAACCAGACACAAATACCAAACAGAAAGGTCTATTTGACTCTGGCAACTGTGACCATAACTGTTATTAACTATCTCTCATATAAGAAGCTCTGTGGGGAAGACCCAAGCATCTCTCTTTTAGAGACTGGAAAATTTACTTTTAGGAGCTATTCTTCCCAGAATCCACCAGCAAGTATGGCCAATACTGCCTGAGGAGTTCAAGACCTTGTAACCCAAACAAATTTTCCAGGCATTAATCTCTTTACTCTTATTTTATCCCTGATAAAATCAGGAACTGTCAGCCAGGGAGTGCAAATACAGCTAAATTAAGAATCTTAGGAAATGCTAGAAGTTTGGAGACTGAAGGAAAATTTCATTGGGAGGAAGAATTCTTATTTGGGAGAGCAATGTCCTCATTTTGACCTGTCTCATAGCTATGGACATGCTATTAGCAGAAAGAAACAATCATTTGGCAGCAATTTCTGAAATGGAAGAAACTGAGCTCCAGCAGGGTTTTGTTTTGGTTTTGGTTTGGTTTTTGGTTTGGTCTGAACTTGAATTTTACTTTATTTTTTAAATTAATTTCAGGGGGGGAATTGTTTCAGGGACAACTTGGCCTAAACAGTGAGGTTATCATCCACTATAGTCTACCTTTCGTAAAAATATCCTCCACCAGTAAAGTAATTATTTTTTTTAATCTTCTTTCACAATAAACTGTTTAAATAAAATATTGTGAAAGCTGATAAAAGATAATGACTTCACTGTTTAAATAAAATATTGAGAAACACTTTGTTAAAAAAAAGCTTTCATTCTCATTATTATTCATCTTCAGATCATACCGACACTCTTTACAGTAATTTGAACTCTTGAGCATAAAATACGGCTGGATGAATATTTCTGACCACTGTTACCATCAAAGTCTTGTCAACATCACGCCCTTACTTTGACTGGAAAACTACCCATTGAGTCATTGATGGACTCGAAGCACTGTTTTCTTTTGTAAATCTGGCTTCACAAGTAGACTGAACTCATTGGTCTTTCCTCCATTTTAAGATCTTTCATCTTATCTTTCTTTTGGCATGTTCTCTCTCCTACCTCTCCCATACAAAGTTTGGAGAGCATCAGAGTGTGACATGAGTTTATAAACTGTTTTAGCCTAGGAGAAGACTGCGCCTTTCTTTATATCAAAAGGATCGTCCCTCTAATCATTTAAAAGGAGGTCTGGTTCAAAGGGTGTTTGAAGTCAAGATTTTTACTACACTATCATTCTTCCTCATTCACACACATTTGAGTTAGGGGATTCCAGAGTTCTGCTTCTGCTAGTAACTCTCCCTGTTTTCTCACCACTTCTTCCTTCATTGTTATTAACAGAGAAAATGTTTTAAGGAAGACCATAAGTGCTACAGGACTGCTGGTGTTAGAAACCTTCTATCTCCGAGGTATCAAACTCAATTTCATCTTGGGCTGCATCAGCATTATGGTTGCCCTCAAAGGGCCAGTTGTATCTGTAAGACTTTATAAAATGTATCTACTCTTTTATCATGTTAAATAAGTGCCTCTGCATTCAATTATTATTGGTTTTTAAATTGCTTTCCCTATGCATCAACTTTTATTTTCTTAGACATTTTGGGGCTATTTGACCATATTTTATGGTCCCTATACCTCTATAAAGTGATATAGAATTGGTCAGTATCTCCAAAGTGTGCCACTTTCTGCTCCCCAGACCCTCTCTGTGCCTCCTTCTGCCCCCCTCCAGCTGCAGCTGCAGGAGAGGTATGAGAGCCACATTGAAATGGCCTGGCGGGCCAGATTTGACCTGCGGGCCTTGTGTATGAAACATGTGTTCTTATCTGAAAGAGCCTCAAATCAAGTACTAATCAGAGAAAGACTTCACAGTTAGTGGAGAATTAGTGAGGGAGACCCAGGTTTAGATCCTTACTAGAATATAAAGTACATGAACACTGAGCAGATTGTTAGGCTAACTTACCCCACATGTGTATTGTGACACAAGTAGGGATAGTTTTGTGACAAAAATAGGGACAGTACACTGCCTTCACGGAAAAAGGATGGAGCAAACATGTAATAAAATGGTAAAATGCATGTCTGAGAGGCCTCTCCTCTGATTGTATCCTTAGTCCCATTCATTTGTTCAGGACAGGATTAACTTGAGAAAAAGGGCAGGTGAGCATCGTCTCTGTGCACAGCCTTCTCTGCATTATTAGAAACCTGGGTTTTTCACAAGCAATAAAAACTTTTCAGACAATTGTTGTCAGAGAACTCTGAAGGAAGTAAGCAAGGTTAGCTTGCTCTCTTTCTTCTTGATTTCAGATTACCCCTATTCTGAATGCCTGTATAGGCTGAATGCCTGAATAGCATTTAGATCTGCAACCTATCTTTTAAAAAAGGAAGTCAGTCTTCAAGAATCAGATTGGTAACTGAACTTCAAAAAACACTATTAGAGATATACAGAAAGAGAGAGATGAAGAATCTCTCAGGAAGAATTACATTGATGTATAGTTTACATTTTTCCCAGACACCTTAGAAATTATCTGGAAAAAATGAACTGGAGTGCATACTTGGAACACAGAATTAAGGCCTGAACATGCACACCAATTCTCTTTTCACATCTCCAATTCAAGTATCTCAATATGACATTACAGATTCTTTAAAAATCCTCTGGAGGGCTGCATGATTCCTACCCCTGTTTCACAGAAACACATTTAAGATAGGACCAAGTACCTTGAAGGTACCAGATCCCATGTTCTCTAGGCAGGATCAGGCCTGGTTATTACTTGGATGGGAGACCACCAAGGAGGACCAGGTACTAAAGGCTATGTTCAGAGGAAGAGAATGGCAAACCACTTCTGAGTATTCCTTGCCTAAGAAACACCCTATGAAGTTCATGCTGTCATTTCAAGATGACAAGTGACTTGAAGGCACATACAACTCTTTCACACTACACAATTACAGCACTTTTATTCCACTTCAGCTACCATGACTGCACTTAGGAGATCCTGGGTTTTATTTCCCTTTGGGGAGAACTAAATCTCTGTCTGAGAATTCTAAATGCTCTAAATGCCTAAACTGCAAATCCCAGAATACCATGAAATGTACCCATGACAGTGAAACTGGCATCATAGAGGTATAATTTAATAGTTTCAAAAGGACTATCCCTATTTAAAGCCAGATAAGTCAGTGTTATTTACACCAGAGAACTTCAAGAACAGAGCTGCATTCCTCTGGCTATAGTGAGGATGGAAAGAAGAGATGATAAACTTTTTATGGTGGAAATGAGACAGAAGTTAGGGGTCCATTCCATGGCTTTAAAAATACCTGTGAAGACTGCTAACTCTTTCCTCTACTTCTGTTCCAGTTCTCCCCGAAGTTCTTAATCACTTCCTGGCATACAAGGCAAGCTCCAGTTTTGTGCCTAACCTATTCTCACTGCTTGTATTTTCCCTCTTATGATTTCATCCATCACAGATTAACTGAAACTTTTAACTGTGGTCTCCTATGACAGCAGTATCTCTTCTGGATGAAAGGTGGTTAGTTTTTAGTCCAGTATCCCAGGAATCAAATAGGTTGTTATCTTTTGAAAATAGAATGACCAGTTGGCTTTATCCTCATGTATTACTTAGATTATTTCTACTGTGTTTACAGCTGGAAAAGCTTCAAGAATGGCTTACATAAGACAAATAAGAAATGAGATCATCCCTGCCCTTAGGCCTACCATCTGAAAAATAAGGGAGGGAAAAGTAAAAGAAACAGACTTGGAAATCAGACAGCTTGGAAACCAAGAAAGTTGAACAGCTGTTACGAAGACCATACAGAGGGAGACAAATAGACGAAAGAAGCTGGTGTCTTGGCAAAGTCAGCCTAACGTCCCTGCTGCTGCTGCTGCTGCTGGAATATTTTACCTTGTAACCCACCATCCTTCCACGAGGCTGAATGAAATGTCTGCCTCCATATTAAGTTATAAGCCAACATTTCTATCTTAATGACGCTCCAACATTTCCTCTTTAATGATGTGGCCATTATTAAACAAAGGAACCTGAAATGGAGACTTTAGGGTAAAAATGCTGAAATCACCTGCTATCTGAGAAAAGGAGAAGGGACCTTCTCAGGATTAGGTTCCAGTTGTAAGGAACTCTCTCCCTAGAAAAAGGATACTTGGCAATCCTTTACTGTCAGTAGCAAGGGTCCTTCTGCACTACACAATTGTAGCTCTATGATTCCACATTCATAGACAAGTTTCTGACCTATTGAATCATGAGATCTGCAGTTTAGGAAAGGATTTCAGTGAGCCCTCTGTATACATGGGGGTTCTGTTCCAGGAACTCTCACAAATAGCAAAAATTGAGGATGCTCACATCCCAATGGTGGCAGTGTGCATGCAGACACCATTTTAGGTATAGGATGTGGTGCTTCTCATGAACTGGAAGTCACAGATGCAGTGGTTGCAGGTAGAGAAGGCCCACTGTACTTGGAATTCTCAGCCAGAGAACTCTAGTGCCTTCCCAAAGTATGGACTTTGCAAGATTCTGAATCTATTTTGGAAATAGGGCTCATCCCTTTGGGCAACTCCCTTAATACTGGACTAAATCCCAGAATAAATTCACTGCCTTGCTACCATCGAACCCACCAGCCATCATTGACAGGGTCAGGAATAAGTCAATGGAACAGACATTTCTTGAACAAGAACTATTAGCTAGAAATACATTGTAAATTATATGATCAGTACCTGCAACAAATGGAAGACAACTCATAGCACCCAGAGCCTGCCTAGGGACTTTTTCACCTTGCACAATTACAGCTGTGTGGGGTTTAGATTTTGGTGTAGAATTCTTTAACCCACTTTGCTGAGCTTCAATAAAATACAAATATGTCCTCCAGCACATAATTCTAGGTAGCTCATAGAATTATAAATCCCATAATTCCACAACGCAGAGCCATGGTATTTAGACTGCTACCATGTGAAAATACAGAAAAAAATTACTTTTCCAATGGATAGTTCCATCCTTCAAGGCCTGATAACCTAACAAATGCAACTATCTGCCTGGAATCCTAATCTGTCCATAGATCCATAAATTCAATACCTTGTCCAAAATTATTTCCATCCTGCTTGTGGATCAAAGCCAGCCATAAATTGCATTTCCTCTCTATAGCAGGAGATCGTGGAGATCTTATTTTAATTTAATGCAAAACTAAATATTTGCTGTTCCATTTTCAGTTGAAAATGAAGTACTGGGATTTTTTAAAAAATTCTTATTTATAGTTTTTGAAAAGAAGAGTGAAATTGTAGAACTGAAACAATAATCACAGCAGTTCTCACCTTCTCTTGATCCTCCTTACAGGGAATCAATGAAAAGTGGTGAAAAGGAATGCCCTTGAAAAATTGGCATAGTTTTGCACAACTGAGTAAGTTCTTTCGCCTCAGGCCGAGGTGTAACATATGAAGAATTCACTTGTAGAGTGCCTCCTGTGTATCCACAAACACTGCCTAGAGGTCAATTGTTTAAAAAAAATGATTTATTCATTTACTCTTCTCCAAAAGAAACAGCAGGTCTGTAAGGAATAACAACAGGAAAGTATATATATGTTGGCAAATATAATTACAGAAATCTGATGTGTTAACCACAGTGGTGATATGTGACTGACTGCATTGATTGATCAGTATGGTCCTAATCTGTCATGGGAAATGAAATGAAAAAGTCACCCAGAGAAACAGAAAGATAAAGGAAAGGATCACATCCATGGACTCCTTTATTTTATTTCCTGAGTAATATTAAGTGCCAGGTGCACTCTGAGTTGTAAAAAAATACTTACCAATAATTAACAGGCAGCAGGCAAAGCAGTAGTGATCAGTCAAATGATCTATGTGTGTTTAAAATATTTTACATATCCTGGAAAGTTTCCAGTGTCCTAGAAAGTATTTCCTCATAAAGTAAAAGGTCATGTAGAACTATGTTATAGACTGTTGTCAACAACAGGGCTATCCTACAGTATCCACCTCTCTTCATTTTTTTTTTAAATAAAAAGCTTCTAAATCAAGAATTTGGTACCAATTTACATCAACTGTCAAATGCATGCTATGTTTGTGTGATATGTTGGTGGAACAAAGAGCTAGCACATCAGGACAGTAAGTAAAGTTATTATAGAACACAAGACTCTGCAAAATAATTTGGCCAAGATAGGAAATGTCTCCCCTCTTGATCAATGTGTGCTACAAATCAATGATCTAGCTGAAATTCTTCAATAAGAATATATTTCAGCTGTCTATTCAGAGATGCTGGCTGTAATATTTGATAAAGTACTACTGAAATATTATCATCAGTTCCATTAGGATCTCCCACTTAACTTGTCCCACATTTAGTATATAATTTTAGCTGTGATATTCAGTGCTGGAACTCTCTCAAGGGTTCTAGCCAGTTTAGAAGAAATTGTGATTATCGTTAAAGCACAGTAGGACTGAAACTGAAGCAAAATTCTTCGCCTATTTGCACCATCCAAAATCAAAAGGCACAGGTATTTCCATCATAGAAAAGGTCTCCACATTAAAAGAAGAAGATCCAGTCAGAGGAAATGAGAGAGATAGTCAGGGAGAGAAAGAGAGAGATTAAAAGAGAAAGAGAGAGAGAGATTGCAACTGTAGCTCAGCATTTACATGACAGAATACACAGTCATTCAAATCAAGACTGTCAAGAGTTAAGTATTGTGCACAAATCCATGGGCCTAAATCAACTAATCTATCCATCTCACTTCCTTCCATATTCAATTTGTTTTAATTTAATTGTTCTAATTTGTCCTGTCCAGCCAAAATATGAGGAAATGTGTGTGTTTTGGTAAATCCTTATCAACAGTGAACTGAAACAAAGTTCTCACCCAGCCCTATAGTGTACTTGAATGGAGGTTGTCAAAGGCTGAGAGCATCCCCTGTAGGCAGGCAAGGAGGGAGGCAGGCAATGTAGAAAATACCATAATACATAGATGCATGCAGAAGCAGACCACGTAGATCTGTATTTGTCCACACAGTGAGAAAATGCCTTCTCTTTACCCAAGAGATTTTCCTGTGATATATATAAGGGACAGGTAACGGGCTAAGATAGAAAACTGTTGCATGGAACCAGTCAAGAAACCACTTTTAAACCTCTGAACTATTACTTTGTGTGCAGTATTTCCATGAATATATGCCAGCCATACAAGATTTAGATGAAGGGGATGTATTTTACTGTTCTACCTCCCAAAGCAAATATTGAAGCCCATTCTTTCTGTTGAGAGAAATGATACTCCTTTCACAGAAGAGGACAATGCCAATATAGGTACATTCGCAACTGCAGGAAAAGAAGTTTGGATGCTTATATAATCTATTGTGATGTGCCTTCAAGCTGTTTCCCACTTACGGTGGCCCTTAGGCAAACCTATCACAAGGTTTTCTGGGGCTGAAAGAGAGTATGTGACACAGCCAAGGTCATCCAGCGGGTTTCCATGGCCAAGCCGGAAATTTCCAGGCTCCTAGTCCAATGCTACACCACACTGGACCAATTCCAAGATGGAAAATTGGTGGCCCCTCAGACACTGCAGGAGTCCAATCCACATTACCCTAGTCAGTATAGTCACTTGTGAGGCTTGAATGGAGTTACATTCTAACATTAGCAGGACTATTAGTTGCCCACCCCTGATCTATAGAATGAGGTGGGTCAAGATGGAATGATATTTACTGCAGATGGCTTGACATAAATTTAGTTTAAATTAGTCATGACTAAATTAATTAAGTCCTACTGATCTCAGTGGGTCTGCTTAATGACCAATGTTATATAAGTTTTTCTTGATAATAAGGTTATATTAGTTAATTTAGATTAATATCTCAGAACACCAAAACAGCTCACTAGGAAGAATGCAAAGAACCGTGGTTGACGTGCAAAGATCCTATGTACAGACTAAATTACTGGGAAATTGCCAACAGTAAAATGTTCAAAATCAAAGCAACATTCCACCCAAAAAAAGAGTAAAGCTGCCATGAATGTAGGTTACTGTCAGGAGAGATAGATTTTGCCCTAAAGCATGCTTTAAAGCAAGGTTTCAGGTAGTAACATATCATTGGATTATTTCAAAATAAAGTATCTTTTTATGACCTCAACCTCATAAAATATAAGCACTTGATCTCCCTCCAGTCTACCCAACTACTTCAATGACTACATTAGGAATGTCATCTGATTTGTTCTGAGGAAAATGGGGAATTCATCTTGCTGTAATGATGAGATTTGCCTTTTTAAATCTTTTCAAGAAAAAAATGCATTTCTTGGGAGAGAAGGAGTTGTTCTTTGTAAAGTGTACAGTATTTTACTATATATACCAAATGCTAAATGCACAAATCACATAAATTCTGTGTATCATGAGCCATGGGGCAATCCATTAGAAAGATCCAAATAATCATCTTCATGCAGCACAGCCTATTGTTATCAGGAATTCTGTGCAAATTACAATTTTGTGAAGCAGACACAAAAGAGGATGCTTTAAAATAGGATGGCAACACCATCCATAACGGAGTTCTTCTCAACCAGTTGTGACTGGTGGCTCACTATAAAACTCTACACTGGATTTTACAGGAACTACTCTCAGTTTTACAGGAGCTCTCCAAAGTGCTGAACTCTGTTCCCAAAATAGATTTGGCATCACAGATATTTCCCATAAAACTAAGAGTAGCTCCCATAAGATCTAGCATGGATTCACTGCCCTATCGTGATGGAGCTACCAACCAATCCTGGTCTCCACTTGACTCTGAGGGATGCATCCTCCCCTGTCCCATAGCTGATTCTATTCAGCAAGGGCCTCAACCCTCTATGTAGCATTTTCTGAGATACTGGCAGGGATTGCAGTGAGGAAGAGAAGCAGGGAATTACACTTTCACCAGCCTTGTTACCCATGCCTAACACAGGATTTAACATTGTGAATGCTGAAAGCACTTTTTTCCAAATTTGGCGTATCACAAATATTTTTTTTCTTGTCATAAGATGTCTCCCAAAATATTCCATTATTTATATATTACAAAAGAATCTAATGTTCAGGCAACTGTCATAAAAATTCCTTCCCAAGATAGAAACAAACAGTTTCTATATTGGACAGACAAACTGGCCTTGTTGATGTTGAGCTGCAATAGTAGATATGAATATGTTATACACAACAGCAGCCTCTACACCTTATTAGAGAACATCTAAATATTGGTGCAACTGGCAATGTATGCTTAATCCCCACTTTAGGCCATTCATACTTTCAGAGATAGTAGTGGTTGGTGCTTCATGTTCTGGTAGTTATCCATCCACTTCTACTGGAAACTGTAGGGTGTTATCAACTACCCAATGTTGAAACATCATAGGCAGTTTAAGGTTTTCTTCCTTCTTCTTTCTAAATAATATCTATATTTTAAATCCTTTAAACCTCTGGGAAGCCTGGCATTTCATTGGCCTGGGCTAATTAACAGAATTTGCTAATTCCTTTATGGTAATCTTCTTATGTGTCCAGAGCTATTCTTGTCAGGGTCATCATGATCCGAAGGCCTAAATCTCGACCTAGATCTATCTATCCTCAAGTGTACATCAGCCAGGGAGTCACATTCACTTGAGCCTTACCCAATCAAGGACACTGGTGGTTATACTGGAAAAAGTGGAATACTTGAAAATCTGAGCACCTGAACTCATAAGGTAACTTTCTCCTTTTTTTTCCTCTCTGACCTCTTTTATTTATTTCTATAGTAATATCAACCAATCTGCATAGTGCTGAAAAAAAAATGATTATGCCCTACCCTTTAAAACAATTTTTACCTGTAGCTTGGAGCAATGTGTGTTTTTTTATTTATTCACTACAACTAATACAATATAGCTCTTTCTTTACTTTTTCTTTACATTCACTTAACATACAGATGACCTGTCTGGCCCTTATATTGTGTGTCAAAATACAGATTAGCGGTGTTGTGGTGACAGGAGGCTTCTCTGTGTGTCCAACTGCTTCAGGTGAACAGGGTTCAGAACAAGTGGTAGCTTGCTGTCACCCCTTTAGTACGGAGCTACAATGTATTAAGGCAGAGAACTGGATTTAAGCCACCCTGATACACCAGGAAGGTGTGTGGTCCAGATTTAATCATTTGGACCACATCCTTCTTACATCCTTTCCAAAAGTCATTGTAGAGTACCTGGATCCCTACAAAACAGTGTGCACTGGAAAACAGGGGCTTGCAGCTGGTGTATGCATTTGTGATCACCACGTTGCCCTTGGTTGTGCAAATGAAGCTTCTACTCATGCAAGCAAAAATTTCTGAAAGTGGAAAAGTAAATAGGCTTTCTCCTTGGCATTGGTTTGCCCTCTCTCTTTTATTGAAAGAAATGGTTGTGTGCCCATTTATTAAGGACATAAAACTCACCTACTGGAAAAAACCAATCCATTGTTCTAAAATGATAGCACTGTTGCTAATGAAATGATATTAACCTGGATAGTCTGGCAGATAGTCTGATCATGAAACTATATTCAGTTAACAGTTTGAAGAACCACTAATGGCAAAGTTTTATGCGTCTGATCAGGCATAGGCCTCCTTGAGCTCAATAGGACTTAGTCCCAAGTATGAATAGGATTGCAACTTAAACTTCAGACTATGTTACCAATAGCTTGTGATCTGGGCAGTGTGAGAAGAAATCATCTCTGGATGCACAGAAAGGAAAAACACTGGAATCCACCTCAGACTGGATCCTATAGTCACTTCCCAAGCAGGGATGGAAATCTTCATGGACTTCACTTTTTAAACAAGAATGAAGAACTCCTATAAGATTCTTCCTATTGCATGAGAACATCAACTTTTTGTACAGTTCTCAGTTATTATCCTTACTTCAGTAGGTATTTGGGCAGAAAATACATGTTCTAGGCAGAAAACTCATTTCTTGCCCAGGAGCAGTGATTTTGTTCTTATGATTCAATCTTCAGTAAATATGTGTGCATAAAATAACTTTCTTGTGCAAAATCAGCTTTTTTGTTGTTGTTGTTGTTGTTGTTGTTGTTGTTGTTGTTGTGCCCTCTTCAAGAAACTTGTATTCTGCACAGAAAAGATTTTTATGAAGGAAACCATGTATATTTCTGTGCAGATGAAAATTTACCAAAACATGAAGAATCTCATATCAACCTTGCCATACCCTCTATTCTTTCCAACAGGATTTCCCAAACACTAGGAAATGCTTGTTTAGCCAGGGAATGAATAATAACGAATATTCTTTCCTTCCCTGATCCTGCACCACAGAATTCTGCCCCAGCTCTTCCTTTATCCTGTAATTTCCCATCCTCCTTCTGAGTAGTTTCAACCAGTTTATATTAAAATAACCACTTAAAGGCTATTGGGCTGTATCCAGAACTCCATACCCTCCAAGTGCCCCAATTTGACAGGGACAGTCCCAATTAATTTTCTGTCACCCCACTTTTTCAGATGCTTTCACAATGTCCCAGTTTCTTTCTCTTCCCTCCACTTCCCCTCTTGTGCTCAACTTGGTTCAGTTACTGCAGACCTAGTTCAAAGTGCAACAGTAGAAGAGAAAGGAGAGAAGGGAACAGGATTTTGCCCTTCACAGCAAGATGAGACGGAAGGAAATTTCTGCAGCCTCTCCTAGTTCATGTGTCCTTTTGCATTAATAACTGTTGCCATCTTGACCAAACTCCGATGCTGTCTGGCCACATGTTTCCTGGTTTTCCTCTACAAAATGTTGGAGGGTATGGAATATCACTTGTGCAACAGAGGTTTCCTCTCCTTTCAACCACATGGGGGTCTTTTGTACCTCCTGAAATTCACGTTTCAAGCTGAGGTCTCTTTCAGTAAGGTGTAGCATCAGGCACTGGGAACTGAAGTGGGATTGAGGGTTGCCATTTTCCAAAGAGGCCATCTTATGCAAGCTGAAGTGCCTTTCTACTTGCATAAGGCACTGTTGAATCCTACTTGTTGCTGAGCTTGCAGAAACATTGCACTTTTCCAACGCATCCCATTTTAAAAACCATTTTTCAATGTTCCGTATGTGTGTGTGTGTTTGTGAATAAACGTGTCTGGCAGCCCACTGATACAACATTATTTTGTAAATTGGAAACTTGAATATGCCTTTATTGGATTTTTTTAAAAATAAAAACCGAATTTGCTGTGGCCTAGTTTATATCTGTTTTGTCAGGACCACTACATGACTCTGAGGGTTACAAAATCATCAGCAACAGCTGTTAAAGGCACCTTATAGTCCTCTGCAGTAACTACAATGATCTCTAGTTAGGTCAAAAGAGAGATTGACTCAACATCTTAAGTGTATTGTGTTTACTTTATTCTAGTCTTCTCAGTTCTTTCTAATAATAAGGCCTAACGTTGTGATATTTTTGCCCATATTGATAAATTTTGTTTAATATCTGAGATTTAGGGGATATCAAATTTCACTTAAAAATCCAATATGAACAAAAACATATCATAGAGATCCATCTGCGAATACTGTTATCAAAATGTAGCATATGTATAAAAAGGTGACAAACAAATCTCTTTTACTGAACAGTCAAAATATTCATCAGGGACTGCCAGCAGTCAAATGTGCATTTTTCTGCAACATATACAGGTTGGTATCCTGTTGGTTAATCCCAGCTAGGGGTAGACTCATTCAATCAATTGGTGAATGGAGAGTCAACTTGTCAGTAAATCTCATTCATTCATTGAGTCTATTCTAGTCAGGACTAAGAACAAGATTTAGGGCTCAGTGTAGTAAATGACAGCCTTTTCACACTGTGTATGTTTGCTTTCTTTCACTGTTCTCTGGTTAAACAGATTTTGCAGGTTTTTGCAGAGCCAATGTGACAGATATGATGGTAGCATGAATATATACATATAGACAATGATGCCACTTTTAGGTCTTTGACTCTTTCTTGTGGAGAAAGGGTTCCACCAAAATTGTCTGAATGACTTGAGACTCAATACAATGCAGGAACAGCAATGACATCTTCTAAAAAGGGGACACACAACTACTGTTTCCGCTGTTCAACATATTTGTCTGCCAGCAACCATATGCTGTTTAAATTAGGTTAGCATGCTTTTTAGCATAGACATGGAACCACTGGGAAAAACTGTCCAGAGCTTTGAGGTTTAGTGGCACTAATATGCTAATGACACTCAGCATTAGTTCTCCTTCCATCTAACTCCCCAGAAGCTGTTCTGATGCTAAACTAGCATCTGTTGCCAATAATGAACTGGATGTGAGTAACCAAAATTAAGCTTAGTTCAGACAAGTTAGAGGTACTCCTAGTCAGTCAGAAGTCTAATATGGGAATGGCAATTCAACCTACGATGGATGGGGTTACACTCCCCTTTAAATCTCAGGTTTGTAGACTGGGAACACTCCTGGATTCAGTCCTGAGCCTGGAGGCCAGGTTTCAGTGGTGACCAGGAGTGCATTTGCATAATTAAAACCAATGTTTCCATTCCTGGAGATCTGGCTGGGGTGACACATGCCTTGATTACATCCTGTTTGAATCACTGTAACTCACTGTACATGAGGCTGTCTTTCAAAACTGACTGGAAACTTCAGCAGATCCAAAACGTTATGACTATGCTGCTGATCATGGTTGGTTATAGGAAGTATTATAATTCTGTTGTTGAAATAGCTTCACTAGCTGCCAATCCATTTCTGGGCACAAAGTGTTGCGTATGACCTACATCATCCTTTACGGCTTGGGTCTAGATTCTCTGGAAGATGGAATCTCCCCATTTGAGCCTGAATGAGTCATCTGATCTTCAGGGGAGGGTTTTCTCTCAGTTCTACCACCCTCACAGGCTTGTTTGGAGGAAACACAGGAAAGAGCCTTCTCAGTGGCTGCTGCTAGGTAGGTTATGGAACTCCCTTCTCAAGGATGGCTCAGTCAGCCTTCCTTCTGCTCACTTTTTTTGCCAGCAGGCAAAGACCTTCTTATTTAGACAGGCCTAGTGAGTGTGTGCTTTATTTTGTAATATGTGTTAACATGTGTTGAATGCATTTTTAATTGTTTTAAATGGATAGATTTTTTTATGATTTTTAAAACTTCGGTATTAAATATTGTTTTAACTATTTTGTTTGAACTTTTATTGTAAGCCACTTTGGGTCTCATATTGGGAGAAAGGTAGGATAACAAATAAATAAATAACTGATGGCTACATTTCTGCTTCATTGGCTACTATGTGCAATTTTACGATTACAGAACTACACCACTGATATGATACACAAAAATATTAGTGAATTGCACTGCGTAAGAGGGGCTACCGTTGCTTGTCAGGACAATTTTCACATTGCAAGATGAGGGCCATTGCACAAAGCCATGATGCTAGCTCCACTTGTGCAGTGGTCTCAATAGCATAGCTGTATCTCTGCTTCCCTCCACAGAATACCAACATTGTGCAACAGGGCATTTCAAAGTTATGTAATTGTAAGTTGCTTTGCAATATCGCAATATCTCAACTTCTCAACAAGATGCTGGACACAATGTTTCAGAACCAATTGGTCATCTCTTTGCAAAATAACTTGGGAACTTTGCAAAAAAAAAAAAATCAAGAACCTAATTATGGCCTCTGATTCAGTGATGTGCTTGCCTCGAGAATACATACCGAGCAAGAAGGAAATCAAAAAGAACATTAAGTAGAGATTACTTGATTGGCCTATTCCTTCTTCCTCTCCATTCCTTCCCCTGCAACGTTTACAAAGAAAGAGGCTGCAGTGAGTGAATGGGGCAGTGGAGAACACCATAGAAATCTCTCTTCTCAGCCTCCTTTCCATTTATCTGGTTCATTTGCCAGATCCAACATGTCACAGATCTAAACAGGGACTATTCAGAACATCCTCATTTTTATAGCAAAGATCCCTTTGCATGACCTAACCATCAATATCATATGTTGCTGAAGGCTCTATCATTCTGTATTCCTTCATTTTGTGGCAATTCTCTGATATTAAGAAACCAAGACAGCCAATACGTTGCAATCAGTGCATAGGATCCCATTGTCTTCTCCATTTCAAGAGTTTGTTTTGAAATACTGCTTAGCAATATAGCGGCTAGACTCAACTGTAGTTTCAATCCAGTAATTATCTTGACAATCATGGCCCAATATTATTTTACTAGAAGGCATAATCACCAAATATTGACAAACGTACCTCTTCCATTTCGACAATATCAATAGAACTCAGAGACACTGGGAAAAATTTTAGATATTTTGATAAGGGCATGATGCCATCTATACATAACCTGTTGGAAGTTCTCCCATGAATTAACACCCAGTACATACTCAAGTCTATCCATATAAAAACATTTTCACATTTTAAAAATATCTGAAATTTTCTTTCCCAGTGTTCTTTTTTCCCATCTAATTTTCATGTGTATGTGTGTGTGTGTGTATATTTCAACTCCACCATTGTATTCAATAGCTATTCTACAGTGTTACAGCAGTGTATTTCCTAATCCAGTGTGATGTAAATATAGAATACAGAATATACTCAGCCCCCATTAATATATATATATATATATATGAACAAGATCACAAGAGAATATAAAATTCTTAAAAAATCAAGGAATAGTGGACATAAATATAAAAGGAGAATTTTAAAGGTGTAAAACATTGCAAAAGTAATCAAAATGAATATACAGAGACACACAGAGAGAGAGAGAGATCTGAACATTATTATGATTTTAAAATGATGATGATGCCTCTATTTGCTTTTAAGATCAGTGTTAGTACTTTTTTCTTTACTTAATGTGTTCTCTTACTAAAATGTTTAGAGCTTAGATCCCAAGGTAGTCATACTTAGAGCAGGCCTATTAAAATCAATAGCATTTAATGTAGTCATGGCTAACACAAGAGCCATTTATTACAAATGTATGTTCTAAATATGACTATTAGTGATTCTGGATGAGGCTTTTATTATGCCATCACTCTCATTCATTAAATTTTATGGGGGCTTCACATGTCTCTGGTGCATAATCCTCTCTTGTTTTTCTACTGCTGTAATGATGAAACAACTGTGTAATGCACTCTAATTGCTAGTATGACAAAACCTCTACCTGGAAATGTTCTAAATCTGGATCTAGTCAAATGTGGCTCAGTTTTTATCATAAGTTATTGATATAATTATTTTCTGAACTTTGATGTCATACAATATTGTGCATGTTTGTGCGTATATGCCTTCAAGTTGCCCATTGACTTATGGTGACCTCATAAATTTCATAGGGGTTTTTTAGGCAAAAAGTTGGTTTTGCCAGTTCTTTCCTTTGAAATATAGCCTATAGTACCTGGTATTTGTTAGCAATCTCCTATCCAAGTAGTAACCAGGGCTATCCCAGCTTAGCTTCCAAGATCAGACAGCACCTAGTATCTTTAGACAGCCACAGTAACACAATGTCCATTATACCTTATTAATTTATTTATTGTTTTCATTTTGTTTATTTCTATCTTATTTATCTCCCAATACAGGGACCCAAGGACTCTTATTTACATTGAAAAGGGAATATTCTTAACAATAAAGTTAGTTTTAAATTGGTATTGAAATTTACATTGCATCACATTACATTACTATGCATAGGTCCTTTCCACACTACACTGTTACAGTGCTATGATTCCACTTTCAGCATCCTATGAAATCCTGGGGTTTGCAGTTTAGGGAGGGGCATTTAGAATTCTCAGCCAAAGAGCTCTTGGGCCTCAGTAAACCGCAAACCCCAGAATTCCACAGGACGTTGAAAGTGGAATAATAGCACTATAACAGTGTAGTGTGGAAAGGCCCTATACGTTTTACCAGAACGAAGGGGGGGAAATCCTATCAATGATATTAGTCCACTCTGGTCCCTGTTTTGAGCTTTCCAGAGAAGGAAATAAAAGCATGAATTTTTGAAACAATGTATCTCATTCACTGCACCCAAAACCCTGCTCTTGCATTCTGTTTCTCTCTCCATTATAATCTCTTTTTTCCCCTTCTCCTTTTCTTTATCTTATTCTCCCATGGATCCTGGCAAAAGTTCCAAAGATAAGTTTAAAACATTTTATGTATTATCTGGTGTAGAATACATGAGGGTCATCTGGATCGAAGAAAAACACAACGGTATTACAAGCTGGCCTTGCTACTTGTGAGTTTAAAATCTTCTAAACTTGGAATTAAGTAAACTACTACATTCTAAAGATAAACTTTTTAAAAGGCTGTTGCCATTTTCCAATATTAAAACACTTAATGGTGAAATTAAAAAAAACATTATTATTTATTATGTATTGTTTCTTAACTGGTTCCATAGTGTTATAAATGACAAAGCACACTATGTTTCCAATTATTAGTGCACTGAAATCCTCCTTAAATTGTTTTGTGGAGAAAAAGATTTTGCTGGAGAAAAAGTACTCTTTTACATAGGTATTTATTCTTTGTATTTACAACCCCCACTTTTCGAGTGAACTCAATATGGCATGCATGGCTTTTCTCCTCCCCACAACCACCCCCTAAGGTAGATCAAACAGGGAAAGAGTAGGTGACCCAAGGTCACACAAAGACCATTTCCACAAAAGATTGTTGTAGTGCTATTATTCCACTTTCATTATCCTATGGAATCCTGGGGTTTGCAGTTTAGGGAGGGGCCTTTGAGGCCCCTCCCTAAACTGCAAACTCCATGATTTCACAAGATGTTGAAAGTGGAATAATAGCACTACAACAGTCTTGTGTGGAAATGGCCAAAGAGTTACATACCTTTGTGGAAACTTGATCCTGGATCTCTCAAATCTCAGTCCAACATTCTTAACTAATGTCCAAGGAAACACATTTCAAAATCAAATTTGTAACACACTTCCCTTCTTAAACTCATAACAATTTCTCTTATGGTTCACTAAATCAGATTTCTAGCAATTCCTCATAATTTTACAGGACAACAAAGTTAAAACAGATTTAATATGTTCATACAAATGCATCTCGTTGAAAATTTACTTCAGCCATGCATGTGTATGTGTAGATTTGAATTTTAGTGATTCGGGATCTGAGACATTGTCTGAAATTATGGTTGTGGCTGTTGTTGTGTGCCTTCAAGCTGTTTCCAACTTGTGGCAACCATAACCCTATCACAGGGGTTTCTGGGGCTGTGTGTGTGACATGCCCAAGACCACCCATTGGGTTTCCATGGCCGAGTGGAGAATCAAACCCTCATCTTCAGGGTCATAGCCCAATACTCAAACCACTAAACTGAATCTCTCTGAAACTGTATTTACCTTTAAGGTATTTGGTGGTGGATTTTTGTGTTTCTTTGTTTGTTTGCTTTTGGCCTTTACTTCACATCTATTTCAAGCGTTTCTACAACTAATACTATTCACTTTATATAGCTATTAAGAAATTTCTAGTTGCTGCAATATGAATCCTTTATTATTTTTAGAAATGGGGTGGGGGAAGATCAGTTACTGGTGCTAATGAATTCAAAAGCCTCTTAATTGAACGCATCTCTTTGGAATTATCCTTGAGTGAGCATCTTGAGCCTTGTGATCTAGACCTGAAGAACTAACAAAAAGCAAAACATAAATTTTGCCCAGCTCCAAAAAAACTAGGTTTCTTTTTAAAAAAAAATGTTTTTATTAAAGATTTAGTTGCATAAAAAACAAAGTGGATATACCCTGTTGAGAGATATATCACACCCTCCCCACACCACTTCCATATTTATATTCTCCAGTTGAATCTTCTTTGTTTTCATTTACCCAAAAGAGACTATTACATTTCCATTTCCATTTACAGAATCGTAGAATCATAGAAATGTAGAGTTGGAAGAGACCACACGGGCCATCCAGTCCAACCCCTTGCCATGCAGGAACACCCTCAAAGCACTCCCGACAGATGGCCATCTAGTCTTTGCTTAAAAACCTCCAAGGAAGGAGACTCCACTACACTCTGAGGCAGCATATTCCACTGCCGGACAGCCCTGACTGTCAGGAAGTTCTTCCTGAGGCTCAGGTGGAATCTCCTTTCCTGTGGCTTGAATCCATTGCTCCTTGTCCTGGTCTCTGGAGAAGCAGAAAACAAGCCCTCTCCTTCCTCTACATGGCATCCCTTCAAATATTTAAACATAGCTATCATGTCCCCTCTTAACCTTCTCTTCTGCAGACTAAACATACCCAGCTCTCTAAGTCTATCCTCATAGGGCATGGCTTCCAGGCTCCTCACCATTTTGGTCGCCCTCCTCTGGACTTGCTCCAGCTTGACCATGTCCTTCTTGAATTGGGGTGCCCAGAACTGGACACAGTATTCAAGATGAGGTCTAACCAAAGCAGAGTAGAGTGGTACCAGTACCTCTCTTGATCTAGACGCTATACTCCTATTGATGCAGCCGAGAATTGCATTGGCTTTCTTGGCTGCCGCATCACACTGCTGACTCGTGTTCAGCTTGTAGTCTATGAAGACTCCTAGATCCCTTTCACACATACTGCTATCCAGCCATGTGTCCCCCATCCTATATTCCTGTATTCCATTTTTTCTACCTAAGTGTAGGACTTTACACTTCTCTCTGTTGAATTTCATTTTGTTAGCCTTGGCCCAGCTCTCCAATCTATGCAGGTCATTTTGAATTTTGATCCTGTCCTCTGGCGTATCAGCAACCCCTCCCAATTTGGTGTCATCTGCAAATTTGATGAGCATGCCCTCTATTCCTTCATCCAAGTCATTGATAAAAATATTGAACAGCACTGGGCCCAGGACAGAACCCTGTGGCACCCCGCTAGTCACTTCTCTCCAGGATGAAAAGCAGCCATTCGTGATCACCCTTTGGGTTCGGTCGGTCAACCAATTAGAAATCCAACTAACAGTAGCCCTGTCCAGCCCACATTTTACTAGCTTCTTTGCAAGAATGTCATGGGGGACTTTGTCAAAGGCCTTACTGAAATAGGGATATGCTACCTCCACAGCATTCCCTTCATCTATCAAGCTAGTAACTCTATCATAAAAAGAGATAAGATTAGTCTGGCATGACTTATTTTTGAGAAATCCATGTTGATTTCTCGTGATTACTGCCTTGCTTTCTAAGTGATTAGCAACTGACTGCTTAATGATCTGCTCCAAGATCTTTCCGGGTACTGATGTCAGGCTGACTGGGCGATAATTATTTGGGTCCTCTTTTTTTTCCCTTCTTGAAGATGGGGCAACATTTACTCTCTTCCAGTCTGCTGGAACTTCTCCTGTCCTCCGAGATTTCTCAAAGATTATAGCAAGCGGTTCCGAAATGACCTCTGCCAGCTCTTTAATATCCTAGGATGCAAATCATCTGGCCCTGGAGACTTGAATTAATCCAGTGTGGGCAGGTATTCCTCTACCTATTATGTGCCTCATAAGAGAAAAACAGTTACATTATTTCTTTCTTTGGTTTCATGTACATTCATGTTTTTATCCAATCCAAAATTCCTCTCCATTCCCTTTCAAAGTTCTGGATAGGTTTGCTTGTCAGTGAAAATGCTAACTTTTTGTCTCTACCATATCCAAAACTTTTAATTTCCACTCTCCTAAGTTAATATCTTTTCTTTTCTTTCCAATATTGCACATATATCAACCTTGCAGCTGTTATCAAATATAACAATATCTTCTGACGACTTCTTATCTCCCTTTGTTGTCCTAACATATTTAACAAATAAAATTCTGGTATCATTTCAAGATTCATTTTACAAATTGTTTGAATTTCATCATGTACCCCCTTCCAGAACTTTCTTACCCTTCTGCAAGTCCACCACATATGAAGAAAAGACCCAATTTTTTCATCACACTTGCAACATTTCACATTCCCATTTTTAGTTATTTTTTGTAATATTTCTGGGGTCATATACCATCTATGAAGCATTTTATAAAAAATTTCTCTTAAATTTAAGTTTGGTATAAATTTTATATCAATTTTCCACACTTTCTCCCAAACTTCTAATTCAATCGGATGTCCCACATTCTGAGCCCATTTAACCATTGTGTCTTTAACTGTTTCTGATTCCATTTCTCTTTTCAACAATAGTTTATAAAATTTAAAGATTCTCTTCTTCTGATTTCCCTTCATCAATAAATCCAATTCATTCTCTTTTCTCTCAAATCCTTTTAATTGTCGCCGTGGGAACCAATTTAGCTCATATCCATCAGCCTTTAATTCTTCTACTGTGCATATCCTTGGTTTGTCCCCTTCCCATTTCAATATGTCTTGATATGTTAATAAATTTTCTTGTTTTGTTGGAGCAATATTGTACGCTTCTTGTGGTTAGGTCCATGTTGGAAGTTTTGTATAATATTTCCACTTCATTTGTAGCCAAACTTTTAACAATGTCTTCTGGATGCAATGATTGTTAAACTTTTTATTCACCGCTAATCTATCATAACATAAATATCCATGCCATCCAAATCTGTTATTTATTGCTTTCAAATCTTCCACAAAAGAAGTAGGTTTTTAGTAAAGAACCAACCAACTAATAGAAATGTCAGGTAAATGTAAAAATGTAATGTAAATTTACCTGTTTGAAGCTGTGGCTCATTCAGTTAATTCATAACTTAATTCTAAACAATCATTTATGCTGAAATTAAACTAAAATCAATTGGTTTAGTTGACAGCTTATTTTATTGTTCTTTTTCATTAGCAATTTTCCATCTAAATGAGTAGCTTAATTGACTTCAATTAATTTCTGTCACTGACTGAATGTTCCTCTCAGGGTTAAAGGCATGAGAGGAAAACATCTCTCTAAGAGTTTAAAACCCAGGCAAGATGATAAGTGAAGAGATAATTACTCTTAATCCTTCAGTTTGACTGGATCCAAGTCGTGTAGGGCTTTATAGTTGATAACAAGTACTCTGTACTGTGTCCAGAAACAGAGCAGTAATGATTTTGAGCCACAAAAGCATGTTTAGATGGCATTGTTAAGCTCGTGGTATGCAAGGACAAATTATTAAAGCGTTCTTGGTTCTGAGACGAGAAACCACAGGATCCAGCACAATAATATATATGAAGATCTTTAGGTTCATAATGATTTGGGCAGAGATGTAACCACATAACTCAGTACCAGACTTCTTGCACTTCACTCTAGGTAGAAAAAAACTTCAGAAGACTCCTCTGTGAGACACAGAAGAAACACTGTCTGTCACCTGCCCCTTTTAGCTGTGCCTTGGTAAAATTAATGGCTCTTTATTTTATCTGCACCTATGGTTCTTTATAATGGATCATTTTTGGACAATTGAAGGGAAATTGGAGCGCTATTTATTTTTGTCAGATTTGGGCACAATGATGTGGGATCCTCCAGATATTGTTCAATAGTAATTCCCATCATCCTTCACCATTGGCTATGCTAACTAGGACTAGTGGGAGCTGCAGTCCAGCAACATCTGCAGAACCACATGTGCCCCTACCCTACCAAGGGGGAAAAAATGCTTGTTTAAAATCTTGAAAGGTTCGGTTCAGGGAAAATATTTTATATCAGGAGTCAAGAACTTCCAGATATTTATGGACTCTTCATCCTGGGTCATTGGCCTTGCTGGCTGGGTTTAATGGTGGTTAGAGTCTTACAATATTGTCATAGTTACAGCTTCCCACTCCTGTATAATACTATTTATCTTAATATTTTTCAGCTGCTTTCTATGCCACTTTTCCATACAAATAGTTTACAAGCTAAAAAATACCATCATGATACCATTGATAGGCAACAACAATGATCATAACCATCACATCAAGATGTGGTTATCACAATCTAATACAGGGATAAAGTTAGTGAAAAAGATATATATAATATCTGATTTACATAAAACAAGGAACTATACTTTAATCTGTTGACATTCAAAAAGGAATTTCTTTAAATCCTTACATGGGGCACTACAGTTAGTGAAATGTATCAGATCTCCTGGAAATGTAATTTCATAATGCTAATAGCATTTCTACCACGTCAAAATTCAACCTTACTGGAAAAAAAGAGTGATAAAATGGATTCTTGTGTGCATATGTGTGTGTGTGTGTGTGTGTGTGTATAATTCTTGTATACTTTCTCCTCTTTCTCTTCCTTGGACATGACCATGAGGAGGACACTATATTTTGCTTCAAATTTCAGTTAACCACAATTAACAGTGTATTCAAACCCTACAATTAGACTAATCTTAACTACACTTAGTTGAAACAAGCTGGGTTCATAACCCATGTTTGGAGTGGGCTGGTTTCTGCTAACCATAATTAAGGGGAACCATAATTTATCTGAGTTCAGATGCCATGACAAGCTGTGGTTTCCGTTCCAAGGAAGGGAAAGAGGAGAAGGTATACAAGTATTATATATGTATACACACACACACATACATACATATGCACACAAGACCCAAAACGGCACTGAAGACTTTTGAAATCCTCTTCCTAACTGAACTGGAGGAAGAAAAGTGAAGAAAGAATGTGAGGAGGAATCTACAGTTACCCTTGGAGTGATAAACCATAGTTTATCATTCAGTCCAGTACTCTTGGAATGATAAACCATGGTTTATCATTCAGTCCAAATGAAGCCAATGGAACGGATCCAGTGACTCTCTTCTGTTTGCAGAAGGAGTCCTTCTATGAACAGTGTAGCTTTTGAATCCATCAAAGACTTCCACACATGGAAGATGAGGAAGAATTTTTTTGTTCAGTTTCCTTCCCTGAAGCCTTCCCCCAAAATGTCACCCATAAACTATTCAGAGTAGGCTTTGTAGAGGGGCTTTCCCTGAATGGAATTCTTTCTCAAATGACCCTGCGACCCAGCTCAGTATGTATGCAGACACAGTGCTAAAATTCTAATGAGTATACAAGAACAGGGCCTGCTACCTTGATCCAGTCCTTTCCTAACCTGCATTCACTTTCCGTTCTTTGATTGCCTGACAAAAGCTGTATTGATAGCACTGCATTTCTGTAAATCAGAATCAGCATGCTTAATCCAAAACTGGGGGGTGGGAGTGGGATAGATCACCAAATATTCTGATAACCACAGAAATATTTTCATTGGTGTTCAAGTTTCCTGCACTCAGCAAACACTTTCTGCAAACTTTTCTAATGAAGTTACTCTACATCCACATTTTGGAGAAGATTCAGGTGTTTGTTCTAAGGCACTCCTTGGTTCGTGTGAGATACCATCTAAGTCAGTTTGCCATTGCTTTGTGTCAGCTGAGAGTCACTGTACATGGACATACACTGGGAATGGGTGTCCAAGACCAGTAATGGCGGACAAGTAGTCTTTCAGAGAAGAGTGTCTGGCATTCCTTCTCTCATCAAGAAACTACTGTTAACACAGTTTCAAAGAATTCCATGGTTTCTGGCAAGTAGGCATAATCTTAAGTGGTGGTTATGGTCTCTAGAGACTTTTATGTAGCTATATTAACTATATTAACCCATATGAGCCTGCCTGGGTTTTGTAGTCTTCACAAGAGGCCTTTCTGTATGTCCCACCAGCCTCACCAGAGAGCTTTGTCAAAGGTTGCTCCCAGGCTCTGGGAGAACTCAATTCTTGAGAGGCTAGAATGGCTCCTTCCATAGCATCCTTCCAGTGGCAGCTGAAGACTTTTCTATTTCAACAGGCCTTTCAGAATGGATTGCTGATGAGAAACAACATTTAAGAACAAACTATATTGTCTGTATTTGTTGCTGTTTAATAGAAATGCTTTTAAATTGCTTTTAATTCCATTGATAGTTTAGCTACATTTTAACTTGTGTATATCTTCCAAACTTTTATCAGTACCTGTTTTAATTTTGGTAAACCATCTTGAGTCTCAGAGCCAATGGGTTGGAGGGAACAGTAAAAAAATAAAATAAATCACCACCACCTAGTTTGGGAAACTCTAAATTAAGTTGGTGGGATTCTAGTTGCACATCATGTTAACAACAATGGTGGGAAGACATCAAATGGGCACTCACATGACCCCCTATCCTGCTGAAGTTGAAAGACCAGGTGAACCAGTCCCTTATCGCTGGTATGCCCTGCATCCATAACCAAATTCTCTGCACATGGAAGAGGGCATGCATGCACATGCTAATGCTTACCTGCAGAGCTGTTCCATGTGAGAAGCGATTGCCTCAGTCAGTAGCTCATGCCATTATACATGTATATTTGCACGTATAATGTGCTAGTGTACATGTGCTTCCCAACAAGTTTTGAATGCAAAGATAGAGAGGAGGATTATAACCACTTGGTGTGTTAATAGCAGTGGATGTTGTCACTGGGCAGCAGGGCCAGAGCAAGCTCACATAACCCTTTAGTGCCTCACACAGGTTCCTTCAGTGTAGGGAGGTGTATTTTTTACATATACACACATCCTATAGTTAACCAGGATAATAAGCTGCTTTGTGTTGCCAATTTGCTGAGAAGTGGTGTTTGGTCTTTGTGGTAGGGCTGGTAATCAGCACTGTTGGCCAATCTGACATAATTTTAATTGACCAGTGAAACTTTGCCCTGCAACTATTTAAAATGTTTCCATCATTCCAAATGAAGAACCGCATTAACTCCGCTAAAGAGGATAGATTCTGTAAATCCACTAACCCTCTCATCAACCACAGTGAACTAAAGTGAAGCTGACAGTATTCTGCGTCAGTCAGCCCAGGTTTATTTCTTTGCTTCCAACCACATGACCCTTTCTTTAATCTAGTATGAATCCTTGTGGTATATATCTTGCAACATTTTCAGAGACAATGGGCCATTTCCGCACTAGACTGTTATAGTGCTATTATTCCACTTTCAACATCCTATGGAATTCTGGGGTTTGCAGTTTAGGGAGGGGCCTCAAAGACCCCTCCCTAAACTGCAAAGCCCAAGATTCCATAGGATGTTGAAAGTGGAATAATAGCACTATAACAGTCTAGTGCGGAAATGGCCAATGATTTGCAAAGGGCAGCCTGCATCAGCTATAGTAGATAGCAACCCACTACAGAGCCACAAGGAATTTTCAGCATGGGGGGAGGAGGAGGGCAGAGTCCATTTCCAGTGGCAGGAATCAGTCCCAAAATATACAAACTGAGCAGTTTAACATTTTCCAGACCTCATTCTATCTAGTTGTCCCCACAAGGAGATATTATTCACACAATTAGCAATGATGTGATTTTTTAAAAAACAAGATAAATAGCAACAATAGGGGAAGGACTGATCCTAACTGGAATGCTGTCCCTGCTGAAGACTGCATCCCCACGACATGAATTATCATGATTGGCCTCAGATATTTTTTCCCTGCCTAATGCAATACAGCAAAAGCTCCCTCCACCAGTTAGGGTAAGCCAACCAAATGGTTTTGGCTTATTAACGGCAGTAAATCTCACAAATACCTCTCTCTTTCCTTGGCAGGAAACAGGAAACAACAGCAAACTAGCTAACTGGGAATTTGCTAGCTTTCCATGTCACCTTAAATTTCTTGCCAAAGATAGTGGCTTCCCTGTACCTAATAGTAGGACAGTGATGGGTTTCCTGACCATGGAAGGAGGAACCATATGAAGTCATGGCTCTACATGCATTTTTAAATGATTAGGCAGAAGCTTATCAGTAACACTACAGAGCTAAATGGATCCTTCACAGTTAGAAAACTATACACCTCTAAAACCAGTGAGCAAATAACCAAGTAGTTACCAGTGGAAACTTTCCTCTCAGTGCAAATAGCAGCTTTGGGGAGATGGAGACAAAGGTCCTCATCACACTACGCTATTATAGATCTGTTATTCCACTTTAACTGCCATGGCAATATCGTATGGAATCATGGGATTTGAAGTTTAGTGAGAGGCACTTAGAATTCTCAGCCAGAAAGCTACAAATATTAGAAGTCCACAAGGGGCAGCCAGGGTAGTTAAAGTGGAATAACAGCACTATAACAGTGTAGTGTAATAGGGACCTTAGACTTTCATGTAGAAGAAAGATAATCACACCCTCTCTTTGCCCTGGGGTCCTAATGCTAGTGACGCTCCCCTGCAGCAGCTGCATTCTTTTGTGTGTTCGTATACAAATTAATCATATTTGCTTAATCCATGTAATTAATTCCCATCTAGTTTGACCCTTATCAATTGTTTCTAAAACAAGATTCATGGGGGGTGGGAAAAGTACAGGCTTTAGAAACCAGATGTGAAGAAAGAGACTTTATGGTTTGTATTTCTTTAAAAGGTTGAAAACATTTTGTTTCGTTGTTTTATAATCACTCTTCGGGGATCTTCAAACCCAGCTGCTGACCTCATCCCAGCTTCCTGAGCAACTGGACACCCAGCAACTGGTCTTGTAGCAGTTGTGGCTTTAAAAAAAAGAAACGAAAGGAAGGAAAAATCCTTGGGGGATTAAATGAAAATAGTGGTTCTATATTTTTTCATTGAATTTTTGCTGCAGTCCTCCAATATGCTGAGTACAGATGCCATGAAGCTTCTTACTGTTGTATGGCACCAGTGTTATTATGGAGCCAAAGGGAATCAATTTGTGCAGATTTTATTGCTGTTGTGTGCCTTCAAGTCATTTCTGACTTATGGCAATCCTAAACTGAACCATCATGGAGTCTTCTGGGGCTGAGAGTATGTGACTTCACAGTTAGTCCAGAGTAAATATATGCCAGTGAATATACCGCTGTTCTGCTGTTCTTATAAAGGACATCATGGCTTTGAACTCAGCCATTGATTAGCTCCCTAATCAAGTCAAAAGTGTGAGAGAGGGCTATATATGTGATCTTGCAAAATTATTGGCTGCATTACTTAGGCAATCTCTGAGAAAGCACAACTGCTTGCCCAATGATTTTTATGTTGGTGCAGTGCCTCCATAAAATGCAGTCCTTCAAGTGCCCATGTCACTGTCCAGCTCTGAGAATACTGACACCAGTAACATCTGCTTCAAACTTAAACCAGAACCATAATGTTCAACATGCCTGCATGATTAAATCTTCTTCCACTGCTGTCAGTAGAATACATATTGTGCCACGGCGTATAGTTTCCTGTGCATGCATAGTGTGATTTACTCATGTGTGATTTACTCACTAACAAGATGCCAACCATTATGCAGAAGATTTTAGCCAGTGTCTGAGAGATGCCTGAGATGCAATAGGATGAATGCTATGTAATGAAGCATGGTGGTAGATAACCTGGAATTTTTTTTAAAAAAAAAGACGAATATTTTAACCTCAGGCCTTTCTCCATGGGAAACATTTATTAGGATTTCAGCAGCATTTGACTGTCTTACACATTGTTTTCTGGTTGTTCACTGGTTGTTCACTGGTCCAAACAGTCATATAAAGTGAGAATCAACATTCTTAAGTACATAAATGGAGGTACTTTAACTAATTCACTCTTTGGGCATGAAACCTGTTTGAAAACCACAGCAATGGTCAGCCAAGAACTGACTCCTCCTATCCCAGTCAGATCTACCAACTGGACTTTGGGATTTTTAAGGAGCAGTGGAGTACCTGCACATGTTCAGTTGTGTTTTATGACAAGGACGCAGATTATAACATTTGAATAATTTAAAATGCTGAAGCCATCTGTTACTGAGCAGTGGTAGGATGATGCTCTGGGACCAACTGCACCATCCTATTACTGCTCAGTAATGGATGGTTTCAGCGTTCATTATATTCATTCTTTAACCACCTCACCTAATTTATAGTTCAAAGCAAGTAAGCAAAACAGGACATTTATAAAGATCCTACTGGGATGCTATGAGTGCCAGGTGTACTGATCTGGCTTGGCAGGTCATAAATTGTTCACCCCTGCTTGCTCTGCCTCTTTCACAGGCCTTGGGACATGTATCGTGAACTCTTACAACCTTAGACTACAATGATCCTCTCAGCTGTGGGGTTAAGTGAAGGTTAATTGGTTTCCATTGTTAAGCTACCTCAGCAGTTGAATTTTTGGTATGCTCATTTAGCCAATTACAATACTGGATATCATTTAAGATGGGTGAGCATGTCTTTTGATGCAGATGAGAGTGTGCATCCTCATCCAGAGCCACCGTTGTTACTGCTACTGGAGCTGGACTGGGGCTGAATGTGGTTAATCCAGAGGAGAAAGCGTTGGACATGAAAACGCTGAATGTCTGTTATTTCATTATCAATACTTGTTGCGCTGTTTAGCATACAGTACCACCAAGCTTCTTAGTTTCCTCGGTCTTTTCAAAATTTGAAAAATAAATATGTGTGTTGGATTTCAATGACATAATGGTGCAGTGCAATTCTTACAGGTCACCAAAGAACGTAGGGATACTTCATCATTCTCTCTATTTCCAAAGTTCAGAGGACAGTGAATTCTTATGTAAGCCAAAACAGAACTATCCATGCACAAGAGGAAGATATGCACTAGCTTGGAGGAACTTAACAGTTCATAAAAGTACAAAATAATCCACAGAGGAGGGAATCCAAAGAGGGAACTGGTCCAGAATAATCCAATGAGGACTGAGTGAATCTGGTGTTTAGACAACCAAATGTTAGCTGAGGCTTAAATCTAATTCTTTGTCTCAATGAGAACAGACCAAATGGGTCAAAGAAAATTACATAACTCTTGACTTACTAAATCACCATTGATTCAGTGGGTTTATTCTGGTTGGCATAAGCAGAAAGTAACAGTGGCCAAAGTAATAGTGGTAAAATAAGTGTCAGGGAGAAATTAAATGGAGTAATAAGGAAGACCACATGGGTGGTTGACTGACTGGAACATTGAACAGAGGTATTTGCATTGCAGCCTTTCAGCATTTGGTCTCACATCTCATGATAAAATATATTCTATAGTATTGGAAAATTCAGCTATTCTTTGTGTGAAACAGGGTCTGATACCTATATAGTTCTCTTTCTGTTTAGACAAACATAAATGCACCACAATTAAGCATTTATACTCCACTGATTTCAGCACTAAAGTGTTCAGTATCTCCAATTTAATAAGATGTTAAAACATGTTGAATATGTCTAGATAGATCATAATCATATTTTCCCAAAGTTCATATTTACATTCAAAACTGAACATTCAGAATTAGAACATTTCTACAATAGAAGATCCAAAACATTATGCCTGACGTCAAACCGTAACATGAACACAACTTTACAGAACTGCTGTATTTTCAAAGAGAGAGCACCTTGCTCCTTTATCCTACTGGCCTGTGGAGCAACCCAATTAAATCACCTAACTAACTCTGATGAACTGACCTAATTAAATACTCTTAATGCCACCTCCACAGCATCTTACAAAATGTACATTGGGCCTTTCTCACCATGTCTACCTATTGAACTCAAATACTTTCACACTATGCGACATTTTACTTGGTCATAATAAAAGTTATCAATCTAACATTACTTTGTAAATTGTTGCCTGAAACATTATGCATAATTCTGTATGCACAGAAGAATCTCTCACACACACCCTTTTCTCCTCCGGCATAATCAATTATTACTTCCACACACAATACAGCTGGAGACAGGTAGAAAAAAATTACTTGCAATAGGATCCAAGAGACCTTGTAATACATAAAAAGGCTTTTAATACACAAAATATTTAGAGAGCAGGCTAGGGGGTGTTATATAGTTTTAATTTTAATTTTTTAAAATATCTTTTTGAGATGTTTTAATTCTTTAACAATTTAATTCTATGATAATTTGTACTATTTAGATATTTTTAAATTGTAATGTTTTAAAGTGTGAGCTGCTTTGAGGTCCAATTTTGGTAAAAAAGCAGGATACAAATAAATATAGTAGTATTAGTCCTGGAAATGGCAGAGGTTGTCCAAATGTCCACTGCCCCCAACCCACAGATAGTCATGGGTTGGTAGCATTTAGCCAAAAGTGAAGTAATCATTTGTTCTCCACTATATAGGAATCTACCCATAACAGCTTTCTTCAACCTGGTGCCCTTCCTTAGCCCCTCATCATCAGTTGTACCATACCCAAACTCACCAGATTCCCCTGTCAATGCTAAAGTTAAAAATATGCTGTAGTGGGTCATTTGTTAGGGTGAGCATCCTTTCTTCTGTCTCACTCACCCAAACAAGAAGGCCAGTTGCCTCATTAGAAAAAGGATTTGGATTGGTTGGATTGGTTGTTAGGTAGGCTAGAAAAAGAAAGAGGACTTTCTGGAGCCCCGGTTAGAGGAGCTGAACAAACCACAAAGTATGGAAAAGAAGAAGGAAAACTGAGTTTTCAGATGGATTGGCGGTGGCAAAGTAATTTTTTTGGAGACCACTGTCCTCAAGCAGCCACAGCCCTTTCAGAATAACATGTGTTTTAGGCCTGAAAGGCAGGTGTGTCCCCTCACTCTCGCCATTGTTTGGAGTCTTTCAGCGGGGTGCTCTAGCCACTATTGATTATAATCTCAAGTGATTTCTATTGCATATTATTGTATAATATGCATTCTTGTTTAATATTATTTAGCATGAACTGCAATGAATCCCTTTGTAGCCTTATTTTGCTCACATGAAAGCAAAGCACTTAAGTGAAAGGTTTTCCTCACAGACAGCCATTTCCTTTTCTCTTGACTCCTTCTCTCTCTTTCCACCCCAACCCCATTCAGTTTCTTATTCACCTCTTCTTAATTATACAGTTCAGGTAAGATTGATGCAGAAAATAGTGGACTCATGAAATACTTCGTCACTTCAATGCCACAGACTGAATTTGTGGCTATGGTTCCTCCATGAAAGATATGGTTCTACCAGTGAGACCATCCTTCTTGATTGGTCATAAGGGGGCAAAAAAAGTATGTCATGATTCAGTTCTGCAGAAAAATATCTTGCCTCTATTCTGAGACTCTTAAAATATTTTTAATTAGGAATGCTCTGCTCTTGATTCACCACTTCTGCACTTGTGTCCTCTAACTGAAATACACTACTGCTTATTAGTCATGAACAACCGAGCCATTTGAAGTGTTAGTGAAGTGTATAGGTTGGTGGTGATGAAATGAAAAGAAAGATGTAAACTAGCGACCAGTTTAGTTAAAGAGATAGTAAGATGAGAACACATGCTTTGGGACAGCCTTCTCAACCTTACAGTTATCAGACATGTTGGTCTCCCATAATGCCCAGGAAACAATCATATTATGGGCTTTGTAGTCCATGTGGAAAAAATTAAGTTGGAGAGATACAACTTGAGAAGGAGAAAAATAGTTCTTTTGAAGGTCCCAATAACAAAATGTGTCCCTAAAGTCAAGAGTGGCAACCTCTGTGCTACTGTCTGCAAAAGTCATGGCCTAACTGAATATTTTAAACAATGTGTTAACAACATAACTAAACAAATTTCAGTTATTCATGGTGATCACAATTAATTATTTCCCCATCTTCTACCATATAATATCTTCAAACTAATTTTTCAACCTACCATTCCACAGCTAATTTCAAAAGCATTCTGCAAACTAGCTGCTTAGACTTGTAGCAAGAGCAGTCTTTCTCTCCCTGGCAATATAATTAGAGGGTGAAAGAGAAGAAGAAAATGAATTTGCATGGTGGCTGGGAGAGAGAATGAATGAACAGAGACTGACCTGTTGGCCACCCACTGCCACCGTGTGAATCTGGAGAGACTATCCCTTGGAAATGCAGCCCTTGGTATGAAAAAAAGCATTTCCTATCCTTGATAAGAAATAGGATTCGATTCCCTGCTTGGCCATGGAAACCCACTGAGTGATCCTGGGCATGTCACAAACTCTCAGACCCAGAAAACCGCATGATAGGTTTGCCTTGAGGTCACCGTAAGCTGCAAAGATGAAGGCACAAAACAACAAGCCTTGATATAGTAACACCTTTTCCTGCAATACACACAGCATGGTGTAGTGGTCTGAGCATTGGACTGTGACTCTGGAGGCCAGGGTTTGATTCTACATTCAGCCATGGAAACTCACCAGGTGACTTTGGTCACATCATAGCCCCAGAAAACCGTGTGATAGGTTCACCTTCATGTCTCCATAAGTCAGAAAGGCACAAACAACAACATTTTTGTTCTTGAAGTAAAGGGTTTTCCCCTTTGACATGCACACAACCAATTAGAACCAGCTTATTATTTATAAAAATGTTCACTCAGCGTCTTCCAACTGTCTCAATTTGACAGGACAATCCCAATTAAATCTCTGCCATTGCACTTTTTCAGCTGCTTTTAAAATGTCCCAGTTGCTCTCTCCTCTTCCCACTTTCCTCCTTTCTCTTCAGTTTACTTCATTACAGGAAACTGAGTTCAAAGTGAAAAAGTAGTTTGTACTCAACTATCTAAGCATGGAGAGAGGGAAGGAGGCCAAGACTTTGCCATCTCCACTAGAGTCAGGGAAAAGAAAACTGTGGCAACCTCCCCTAGTTTTGTATTATTCCTTACTAATACCGGAAGGGCTTTGGGGGTTTTGTTTTGCTTTGTTTTGTTTGTTTTTTGTTTTTTTGTTTTTTGTTTTTTGTTTTGAGAGAGAGGGAGAGAGGTCAAAGTCAGGGAACTGTAGAAGAGATTGGCAAGCAGCATGTTTTACTGAAGGGATGTGCATTAGAGAAGTAGGGTAGTGGCAATGTACTCTGTATAATATCTAGTTAGACTTCACTCTGTAGATTCTCCATACAAAGATACATAGTCTGAAGAAAGATTGGGTGAGCTCAGCAAAGCAGCTGCCCTCCTTGAAATAGCACTAAGACTATTTCTGCACGACATCCCTATAATGCTATAGCAGCGGGTTGTGACCAGTCCAGGAGCCATGCTTTCGCATGACATCTTTGCTATCCAGCTGCTATCCTGTCCCCAAGTGTTGTCAAATCGCCATATTCTATTTCCAGGAAAAATCTGTTAAAGTATAGTGCTTCAATCCCATCAGTAGTTGTAGTTCAGTGCTGTCATAGTGCTTGATAGTGTTCCCTGTTATGGCAGATCCAGCAGTGGGCAGGCTGTGGGCATGCCCAGCTTGTCCCTCCCTCAGTGACTCCCATGGCGTGGTAACTTTCTGTCACCTTCCCTGTTTATTTTAAACGTCTCCCTTGAGTCAAAACTTTTTTATTTTTTTTAATACATTTTTAAGTAGTATAGGGCAAATGTGCAATAGTGTACTGGCATGTCATGCTGTTATAACACTGCTTCATTAGTATAGCTTCAAATAAAAAATCACTGTCCAGCCAGGGGTAATGGGGCAACATTGCTTCCTTCACCTTCACGGTGAAGGTGGGGCACGGGAGTGACCAAGGGCCCTGTAAGGCGGAAGGAACACCGGTGGCAATACCACTACCCATCTGCTTAAGGGGGAAGGGTCCAGAAAAGAGCGTCCCTAACCCAATGGCATTGTGCAAATGGCAGTGATGCTATTAAAACAGTATAACACACTAATGGCCTCTAGTGAGGAAATGGCCTAAGTCAGACACATAAATCTCGCTGAATTTCTACTAAAAGACAACACTAAAATGTTCTTACTTTTCAAAGATTATAGAAGACCAGAAGAGAATTCTAAGCCTTCTTTTCTGCTTAGGGTCTAACAACTTTGGATGTCTTGGAAGGGCTTAAGGATAAGAACTGCACAGAAAATTGCCTCACACTGAGTTGGGTTCCTCCAGCTCAGTTTACTGGCCATACTAATGGTGGCTCTCCAGGGTTTGAAAATTGAATTTTTTCCCCAGTCTGCCTGGAGATGCCATTTGAACTTGGAATTCTTTGTATAGACACCATGTGTTCGGCAAAGTATATGAGAGTCCTCTTCTGTTTGAAGCTTATATTCCCTCAGGACTTGAAGTATACAAGGAAGTAGTAAAAGAAATCTAATTAATTTTAAAACGTCTGACTATAATGAGTAGTCATATGAAGCTGAAGATACATATCTCTTTTGGTGGTAGCCAATTTTTTCCTGTTTACACTCGTACCAGCTAAAAATACACTTAATAGTATTGTTCTGCTTCCATGAGATATTTTTATATGCATCTAACAGAGCAGTAATCCAGATTGAACAACTGCTCTTTTAATGGGCTAGGCCAAATTATTTTGTTCACTGAGGCAAAGTACAAGATGCTGTTTTCCTCACCCACAGAAGCCAGCCAGACTATCCCATGTCTTTTTGTCAGTTCTAGCCACAGGACTGTCTCTCCCACCACACCTAAGGGCTGAGAGCTAAAACTAGGGGATGCTTCTTAGGCCAAGTGGCAAATTTTGCTCTACTGTTCAGTACTTTATCACCAGGTCTTTCCACACCAGCTCTGCTGTCTGAAGCAACTACCTCAGTAGGCCCAACGGTAGGGCTGGGATTGCTTTTTAAAACACAGGTGGAATGCACATTTTTCTTCACCTTCAGACCCCCCTAGAATCTCAAAATGCTCGTAACATTTTTAGGATATTTTTAAACCTCATTTTAAACCTTAAGCATATTTACCTGGAAGCAATTTCCATTTATTTAATTATAGTTATGTCCAACCATACAACCTTGACATGATCTTACTTGAAAAATAGAGAAGTAGAGGAAAATAAGGAAGAAGAGGGGTTTATACTGTCCTGACCTAGGACATTATTTTCTAGAGGATTATTCCTTCCAGCAAAATATAAAACTACCCTGATTTGCTCTTTCTGGCTCTTTACCTAATCCAGCACCTAAATTTATCTCCAGGTGTCAGAAAAAGGCTTACCTGGACCCAATCATCCTGGCACTGCAGTGGGAGGATGGGATTTGATGTTCTCCCTGGAAGAGACCAGAGTCCCTTGTGGGTGGCACTGGAACACATCACATGAGTGGACAGGCTGTAGGGCTATTTAAACCCACACGTGTGGCTGTATTTGGGATCGAGTGCAGCCCACCTGCCCACTCTTTTGCTATGTGTGATTCCAGGTTGTTTTGGGACTGAGTAGGAATTCCCTCCCACCTCATAAGCCAAGAGGGTTCTCCATACTGCATCCAAGAGGAGATTGGTTTCAAATGCTGTCACTAAATAGGTGTTGATCAGGCCAGTTGTTGCGAAAGAGTAAACTGATCTGGTGTATATCATTGGCACCAAATTGGGTGTAGGGTGTGGCTCCCAAGCCTCCTCTTCAAGGTCCTGAAACTCAGGGTGAAAGGAGGGAGGCTGACGTTAAGGACAACACAGGCTTTGGGTTTCTCACCTGAGTGGTCCTGGGACTTCAGTGGGAACCCATTGGGTTTGCCTTCCAGCTAAGGGTAGAAGCAACTCAGAAGTTTGGATTGCACACAAGGCTCAGGTGTGTCACCCAAGGGTGGGCTGAGGAAGTAGTTGAGGGAGTAATGCTGGGCCTTAGCCAGACCCACATCAGGTAGCTTTCTCCCTCTTGCTCCATTCAAGGACAATGATTTGTAAATAGTTGGTCAAATAAAGTGGCCCTTAGTTATCCCAGCTTGTGTGTCTGGTCTCTTTATTCCGGAGTTGGGCATCAAAGTTGCTACACAGGGAACTCGCTGCTCTATTCCAGCAAAGAAACCTCTGAGCTATGCTTCATGACCAGTTTGAGTTTCAAAGGGGTCTTCTGTATTCTCAAATGCAAAATCCCTTTTTTCATTCTGTTTTTATGGCTTATTTTGTTCTTGACAAGCCCAGGGTCATAATGGAACGACACTTGGTGTACCTGTAGAATTTACTTACCATATGATGCTCACATACTATCTGGAGATAGCACAGGGACATGGAACTTCAGCAGCATCATTTCCTAACCCTCTTCCCATCTGCAACATGTTTTTAAAGACAACTGTGCCAGATAAAGAAAACATTTTCAAAAGCTGGCACCAAGATGTTTGTGCTTGGTTTGGCTAAATAATGAGGTATTACCACCGTATGCACTTGGAGTGTAATACATAAGATTCTGCTAGGCATGTCTCAGTCTGTTTGCAATTATTCTTTCAGAGCAGTTATATTTCAGGGTAGATAAATGCCTCATGCTACCACACCAAGGCCAGCACAAGACTTGATGCAAGAAAAGGTACTTCTTCATGAGTCTGCCCTTTTCATTTACAAATCAGGGGAAGATCTAATTTTCTGCAACTGAAGGTATATTTCAGTAGAGTTTCTACTCATATGCAAACACCTATCTACACATTCTCTGTGACCCTAGATTTATGTATCTCAGGTGATTTTCAGCACCAGGAATGTGAAAAACTGCAGGGGAAATATCTAAAGTTGTCAGAATGTAAGAAATGTAGGGTTGCTCTCATTTCAAGTACCTTCTGACATTAAAAAAAAGTCCCTCTCCCTCTCCCTCTCCCACATTTTCTGCTTATATTCAAAGGCAGCACAGAAGTAATTTTTTAAGAAATATGGCAGTCCTGTTGTGTCTAGTTTGGCCAAAATTGGCCCTGTGGGATTGTTATTACAAATAACTAACTGAACCTACAGACCAGGTTTGGTCCCTCTCAGTAGCACAAATTCCCTTTGCTTTAGAAATATGAGGAAGAAGGGGGCTTGTTTGTTCTCAATTGATAATATCAGTTCCTGATTTAAAAGCAGACAAGAGGGGCATGTCTTCAATTGCCTGGGGGGCAAGGTTTAAAACCCAGAATGAAGATGCAATGTAAAATTAAAACCCTCAGTCATCCCAGATTTTCAACTATGTTTAAAATAACCCAGTTTGTGCCTCCACCTCTCCCTTCTCCTCAGCCAACTTCAACTGCTGCAGATTCCTGGTTTTCCTCAGTGAAATGTTGGATGATATTCCACTGAGAATTATAGGGAGACAAAATGGAGCAAGCCACTAAAGTTACCAAAGCAGTTCTTATTATGGGAAAAACAAGAGATGAAAAAACTAATGAGAGAGAAAGAAGGAATCTGAATTTGATGTGAACTGCACTTTAGCCAATTATGCTACGAAGCAAAGAAAGAGAAATTCAGCAATTATGGGTCCCTGATTTCAATATATTTAGGGCATTTTATGTTAAATAGGACCATCATTTAAGGAACCTGTTAAATGTGCTGTGAGAAGCATTTTGGATTGCACAGTACCTCTTCATTGACTATGTTGGCTGGACCTGAGGGGAATTACAGGCCCCAAACTTCTGGAAAGGTATAGTTGTCTCCCATGTTGTGGAAAATGGAGAAGCACTACTTTAAGCTCCAGTCCAGATATCACAGTATCCAAATCTAGTTATGATTTTGCTGTGTCCATAGGCAGGGTCAAACTGAGACATATGGGTACAACGTATACAGGGGGAAAATGGAGTATCTGAAGACCAAGGATATCTTTGTGCAGGGGTGGGGACCTATATCATTTAATCACAATGTAGATAGTATGCAGTGAGAAGTCACTCTTGCCATACCTTTTAAGAACTGGATTTTTTTTTCTTTTCTTTTCTTGATGAGATGCTAACAAAAGTGTTATTCATTATGATTTCATAAGCATATCTGACAAACTGTGGCAGCAGAAAATCACGTACTAGTTTGCTTTGGCAACCTGCAGTTCATTTGTTCAATGTATTCATTATTTGCTTTCTTGGCTCCACTAACATCGGCTAGGTCAGTCACAACAATGGAAGAACAAACACAGCTTAGTTTGGAAGAAGAATTTGAAGCACCAGAGGCTACACATACAGGTAAGTTAACTGTAACATCATCATTACTAAGGGGGACATGTTCTTAACGTAGGACGTTGACAGTGTTACTTGATGTTGAGCAGGGGTAAGAGTGAACTATTGAGAGACTCAGTTCCAGTCCCCACTGAGCCATGAAACCTCACTGGCTAATTTCAGAGTAGAACTAGACAATGTATTTATCACATCACAGATGCTATCCCAAGTGGCAAAAGACATCTGTTTGTCATAGCACATACCGCAACTTTCCTTACCTACATATCTGTCAGTTAGCATGCCAATATGTCACAGAACAATGTCCATAGGTTTAATTTGCAAGTCACACTGCTTATGTTCATATTTCTAAGGAAATCCTATTCTGAGAGGCAAAATGGATTCCCCCCTCCCCGAGTTTCAGTTTTGAATGGAAAGACAGGGTATAAGTAAGGATAATGGTGATAACAACAGCTGCAACTGATTATCAAAGAGTATATACGCTCCCCTTAATCCCAGCTTTGGTCCTTAGGCCAGTAACTGCCTCTCAGGTTGGCCTACCTCACAGGATCATTGTGAGAGTCATGTAGGGAGAAGAATTATGTAGAGCCACAGAGTCAGTGGAAGGAACTTGGGATATATATTTTAAAAAATAATAAAATAAATAGCAGCAACAAGAAAAATCAGATTGTATGAACCCACTAAACATTTACGACAGGAGGGCCACTAAGAGAGAGAAATTCAAAGAATGGGTCTGCCATTCAGACTGCTATTAAATTTTGTTTCTTTGATGGAACAACGACAATTCAACAGTTGAGAGTTAGAAATTCCCTGCCTTACAGAAACTTGTAGGAGTTGGAAAGTACCCCCTTATTTTTTCACTTTATATTCTATATGTGAAGGTCATGCTTATGGAGAATATAGCAGCAGAAAACTAAATGCAGGCATGAATCTATGGCACATTGTGGCAAGAAGCTGAAATTGTATCATAGCCTGAGTTTCTTTCATGATACAGCTTTTGTTTTGTTTGTATGTATGTATGTATTTTTGCCAGCCTTACACTAACTAGTAACTTAGCAAATTCAAATCTTGCTACAATCAACTGCTGCTGTCAAATGAAATAGAATTTCTCTATTATGTTATGGGTAGATAGTGGCTGTTTAGTTAGGGGTATTCCTAAGACCAAGGTTGGCTTTCATTACTACATACATTAGGCAAGGGAAAGCAAGATCCAGTATTCACACAAGGTATAAGTATATGCAGTTGCCTCTTATCACCTGTAAAGTGAGGCAGTTTTCGGATGGAAAATGCATGAAAGAATTCTAGCTGTCCCTTTTTATAGAGCTGAATGCATCAAACCTTGAATGAATAAAATTCTAACACTACATGGCCTCTCACTTTCAGGCTGACTTTAGCCACAATAGACTATTTAGTAATATTTAAAGCACAGTTATCATGCCAACACATGCTCACAGCTAAATAATTATCTTAGGATATGAATATATTGATCCTCTAATATTATTTTCATATACTCATGATCCTTATTGCATTAAGAGTTTTTGTTTAACGATCTCATCACCACTTGCGGTGTCCTGGTTTGCTACCTGCCATCTTAGTACCCTCATTATTAGACCAAAATGGCTAATGTCGTCTAGTATTTTATTACTGTATTCTGGTTAGAAAGTCAGTCACAGATTGTGTTGAACTGATTTGGGGGATTAAATGCATATTGCTTGTCTATTTTCTTGGACACAACATACTATTAGAGTCTCTAATTTTGTAGAAAGTTCAATATGCCTAAAACCTGTGATATATGTGACAGCTTCACCTTTTGGTGTATTTGCACTGAACCAGTATCTCTGCACATACTCTTATCATGTCAGGGCTGGATGAGGACTGGATTTGTGCCAGTATTGCTCTAGTCTGTGTACGATTCCTATGCCTGATTTCAGACAGTTCCCTGTTGTATTTCTGTAACACAACACTTGCTTTTTGGGGAGGGGTCCCCTGATCCTCTAGAAAGGTTTTGTAGAGATACAGGGGACTGAATTGGAGGGGAGAGGAAGGAAAAGTTCAATGATACAAGTTGTTTTCCACTTAAAATAACCATTGGATAGAATTTCCTTAGCCCTGGAACTCTTAACGTATTCAGTTGGTCTCACTCCTCTACACGTTATACAACTTTGAGTAGTAGGAGAGGATGCAGGAGGGATTCTTGAATATTATCTCACAAGAAAGCCTCCTTGCGTACAGATAATTGAAATTTTTATGATTTTCTTTTTCAATTTTGGCTTCTCCTTAATTTAAAAAATCCCTCCTTTTTCCTTCCAGGCTGAAAGACTAAAATTCTAGCAGCTCTTAAGTCAAACACATATTCAGTCTCTCACTTTATATGAGTTAATTCTGACATTCACAATAAATAACAAATCTAACTGAAATTAGTTTTCACTAATATCTGGTGTATATGCATGGAGAGAAAGAAAATAAATATTTCTGCGTGATACTCAAGATGCCAAGGATCTGTCATTTTGGAAGCAAGAAATCAGAATTCTGCTATCTCATCTAGGGCTTCAGAGCTTCAGCCTGTTTTTTTGGGCCCTTTGTATATTAAACCAAAATACAGCTGGGATCAGAATCGAAGGGAACACATTTTTCTTCTTTGAGTTTGCCCTCCCTATATTCTATACATGAACTTCCAAGCCCAGTCGAGCTCTGTTCCCTAACCAACAAGTGTTAGCCCCTTTCCACACAAGGGGTGCTTCCATGCTGTGCATTTGCTGTATTACAGCCACATTTTGTTTATTCAGTTTTTGTGAGGCATTTGATGCCATTGATCATATCATCCTGTGTGTTCCAGATGCAACCTTTTTCAGACTGCAGAAAAGTGTTGTTACTGCTTCTGTTAGAATGCAAGAAACACACCATATCCAGAGATGTGGTCAACATCACTGTTACCCTTCTGTCCCTTTTTAGGTTAACATTCTTGATATGCGCAGAAATGCAGTAAGTGAATGTATCTATCACCTTTAGTGCTACATTCTGCTTAATGCCATTTTAGATACTTTTTGCCAAAATGTTATATGTTAATACCTGTTTCATCACCTTAAAAAACTGAAGTATTCATGAAGTTGTACCTTAATTTTTTTAAAAAAACACACATTTAATTGCACCCCAGTTTGGTAGTCTGCTCTTGGAATGTTTTTAAGCAATCATTGATAAGGAACAAAAGTACACTTTGTGTTTTGCTGCAATAAACTAATTATATTTTGTAATAAACCTTTTAAAAAGGCAGTGAGAGAGATTTTCTGTTTTTCCTTAATGACAGCAATATTTTTCAAGTTCTTTTGGTTTTTTTAGACTTCATATGATTCTGTATATTTATCATATGTTTATTTTAATATATTTTGAAGTGCTTTTCCAGGGATTTCCTTTGATTGGAAAGCATTTTTCAGTGACTAGAAACCACCAATCTGTGCAGTGGTCTTTTTATCTCCTTCAGTAGCTTGGTCACATTCAGACTCTGCTCTAAGAACCAAGAAATCAGGCAATCCATTTTCAAAAATTAAATTAAACTAGAAAACATCTCAAAGTAACACCAGTTTCTTCTCCTAGGACCTAAAGGGGTGATCAATGACTGGCGGAAGTTTAAATTAGAAAGTAAAGATAGAGATGCCCTTCCTCTAAACAAGAAAGAGATCCTCATCAGGCAAATGTCTTCACCCCATCGTGCTCACAGTAAAGATGATAAGGACACCAGAGAGCGATTCAGTCGCAAGGTAAGAAGGAAGAACAACCTGTAACTGAAGGAATTCAACAGAGTGAATAGATTCAGTAGTTCAGAGAATGATCCTACACATACAAAGAACATGTGTTTAGGTATATAGAGGCAGACCTTCCCTATTGCCAATGTGCCCAGCATCCATGCCCCCATCATCCATACATCCATTTTGCAAGTGAAAGTATCTACACATGTGTGAATGTGCAGACATAGAGATCCTTCATGCCCAGGGAAATCTTGGCCAATCCAGAGTGTCCCCACTACCACTGCATTGCATGAGGGGTCTGTATGCATGTAGTTTCTCATTCATTCCAGAAACATAGGCTGGAATTCATAATTGCAGTTATGAATACATAACCTAGAGTTACACATCCACAGGTGATTTGTATTAGTGATCCCTACACACACACACACACACACACAATCATGGCAAAATGTAGGGAATGTATATGGATCATAAAACTTCTTCAGTCCTGGCTTACCAGGCATCAGCTACTGCAAGTTATGGAGTTCCATTCTCCTGTCAATAAGGACACAGTAGACTGATGCTTCTAACCGCTCTCCCACCAGTGATCTCTGGTACAAGGAGAAATGGCAACAGAGATCCTGTTTCTGATTGTCAGACAGGTAATCACTGGCAAGAGGGAGATGAAAATATCAGTCCACTGCATCCAAATCGACAAACTACACCAGTGTTATTCATAGCAGCTGATGCCTGACGAGGCAGACTGGAAGGGTCATTCCAGGAGATGCTACTTGTATACTTAACCAAGTATTTGATCTAGACTCTTGGCCATGTTTAGCAGGATTGTTCGACATGTAGGAAAGGACTAAGCCTGTTTAGTCCATGGACCCCCACCCAGCAGTGACTAGTGAGATGCATGTCATTGGAGCAGTGCATCTATTCCAGGTATTATTCTGAAAGTTAAAAGAATTGTCCAGCATGCTGAATCTATTTGGTATAGGTTTCAGCACCTTTAACAGTTTAAACCCCAGGGTGGATTAATTGCTCCACATTGACCTGGAAGATTTGAGCTACCATTGTTATCCCTAGAGGGAGGATAGCAGTGGTCTCCTGTGCAAAATTGGTTTTTCCCTCTGACATTTAACTGCTAGCCCTAATAATCTTGAAGAGGAGGACAGAATCCCAAAAGGTCAGATGAAATACTGAGAAATGACAACCATCTACCAAGCCCATGTTAAATTAAGCTATGAAGATTTTTAGAACATGAAAAGTCACAACTGTGACATATTTAGTTCTATAACGTAAAACCTTGCTGCAGAGAAACAGCCTGCTTTTCCTTCTTCTTATAAACATAGTTAGGACAATTAACGCATGTACTCAAATGCTTATTTGCTTCTCTGGATTTCTTCATTGATATGCTGATTTTGTATTTATCAGTATGCTTGCTTACCAGAACAAAATATGCTACAAATTACCCTCTGAAGTTGCTGTTTACGATGGGAGAAGAGTATCAAATAATGCCAATACAACGATGATAAATAAACATTAAAGAAAATATCATTAACAAAACATAAATGAAGATTAAATGCTCCTCTCTTGTTCCTTAAGACAACATTTTCTTATTTTGTTCCATGTGGCTGCATGCTGTTTGATGAGTAAATCAGTGCATTCAGTAATCACACTTACTGTTCTAAATATTTGTAGATGAGCATGCAGGAGTATGAGATAATTAATGATGATAAAGAAGATGAAAGTTGCCTACGGAAATACCGCAAGCGTTGTATGCAGGACATGCACCAGCGGCTGAGTTTTGGGCCCAAATACGGTTACCTTTCCGAGCTGCAGAATGGGGAACAATTCCTGGAGGCTGTTGAGAAGGAGAGGAAAACCGCCACAGTCATTGTCCACATCTACGAAGATGATGTCAAGGGCTGTGAGGCACTCAACAATAGTTTAACATGCCTTGCTGCTGAATATTCCACGGTGAAATTCTGCAAGATCAAAGCTTCCAACACAGGGGCTGGAGATCGCTTCTCCACTGATGTTCTCCCAACACTTCTCGTGTACAGAGGTGGGGAGCTCGTAAGCAATTTCATAAGTGTAACTGACCAGTTTAATGAAGAGTTTTTCGCTGTAGACGTAGAAGTGTTTCTGAATGAGTACGGGCTACTGCCCGAAAAGGAGATCCCAGCACTTGGGAATAGCAATACAAATGACCCAGAAGTTGAATAGCTGGCAAGATATCAAATACCCCAGCAACTCTTATCCCTGCTCTGTACCTATTGCAACTGGACTGTGCTTGGACCCATTTAGTGAAAGCTGTACGTACTTAATGCTATATATGCAAACAGGGGCATAGCTGCCACTGGACTGGGAGGGGAATTGTCCCTGGAATTGTCCAACCAATGGGGGACACCTGTCCCTGCCTGCCTCACTCCAATCCCTGCCCTGACAGACAAGATGGTAATAGCAGCCACATTTGGGGAACCCATTTGTGCCTCTTGCCTCTGGGCACTAAGCTATGCCCCCATATGCAAAGAGCACACATATTTAATGTAATGAAATAAATGGCAATGCATTCTTTCAGAGGTCCAGAAGTAAGTCTGACTGAGATAAGGACAGGTTGCTTACCTGTAACTGTAGTCCTTTGAGTAGTCATCTGTGCCCTCACACAATGGTCAATGGTCAAGATCTCTTACACTCTGTGACTGATGATGCAATAGGCCAGCTCATGAAGGTCAGGCTGACAGCTTAGAAAATAGAATTTGGCGCCCAGAAGCAACACTGCAGGTCCCACTCAGGCTGCACTTAGAGTCTGATCTCATAAGAGGAGAAGTACCTAAAAACTCTTTTCATGTAGCCCAGGCAGATGATGGTAAGCGCCCAGGTGTCTGAGGTGATGTTCCACCAGATAGAAAGATGGTGGGATAAATCCAGAGGCCTCGATGGGATCAGGCTGGCTAGTGGAAAGATGGTAACAGCAGTGACTTGCGAAAGAAGTCAAAAGTGGGATTTTGAAGCTAATGAAGACTTCTTAGGAGAGGATAGGCACTGCCTATAGGAATGACGAGTGGATGATGCAGGGACAGAAAAGGTCTCAGACTGACACTGAGGCAATTTGGACCAATAGGAGCAAGTCACACTTTGCTTCCAAGACTGGCAATAGGAGCACAACCTGTGGCATTGCTGCTGGGTACCAAATCCCACTTTCTTAGCCATCAGCCTGGCTTTCATGAACTGGTCCATTGCACTGTCAGTAGTTCAGTGGAAGAGACTCCAACCATTGTGTGAGGCACAAAGACCATAAAGAAGAAATAGGATTTTCCCCCAGGTAAGTGTGGATAGGATTGCATACATATTCAGTGGCATATATATATATATATATCTGTTTATATCATTCCACAATCAATAGGAATGTACAGATACTGTAACTGTAAAATTAGTGGAGGCTGTTTGTGCACATTTATCTATATACTCAAATCTGTATATGCACAAGGCCTGGTCTGGTGCACCAAAACACACTTTTTGGTTTCGCATTTATTTACACTTCTAGAAAATGCAAAAAATGAAGCAGAGGAGGACAGGAAATGTTCCTTAAGTTGTAGGCACAAAATCAGAAGATGCAGAACTCAATTGTAGGGCTGAAAGGCAAGAGGCTTTCAGAGTGCCATATGGATTAGTTGATGCTTATTTAGTTGTCTTCATGAGTAAAGGAGGAGTACAAGGACCCACAATAAGAAGCTGGCCAAATCTACTAGAGGTGGAAACCAGAGTGTCTCTAGGTCTGCAGAGGCATCTGGAGAATGATTGTTGGCCCTCTGTAATGACCAACAAATTGATGAGATAGTAATCAAGAAGACTTAGGCCCTTTCTGCACCTTACCTTTTTCCGGTGCTGGGCTGCGGGGATCGCGCGAGCAGCCTCCGGTGAGAGCTCTCGCGTCCCCGCTGCTTCAGCTCCACACGAGCTGCTTGCTCACGTGAGAGGCCCGCCTCTTCCTTCCACAGTGCAGCCTGGGAGTTTGCCAGGCTGCGCTGGGGCAGGAAGCACAACCAACGCAGCTCCAGAGGCTCTGCACGCCAGGTAAGTGCGCACGGGGCCCGGAAGCAATGTGCAATTGCGTACCATTTTTGGCTTCCAGCCAAAAATGAAAAGGTGCACGATTGGCACTTGCCGGCCCCTGGAGTGTTGCATGATTGTGAGCGCGTCGTGCAGATTGCTCCTCAAATCGCGCGACACTCCAGGCCCCCTTTCAGATGGCAAATGCCATGCGGAAAGGGCAAGATAGTAATCAAGAAGACTTAGAAAAGAACTGAGGAACCTGTGGCTTTCCAGATATAAGATTATTCTTCTGTACTGACAACGCTGGATAAAGCTGATGGTTATCCCATTAACACCTACAAGGTCAAAGGCTCTCCAGCCTTGACTTTGAAGATTTAACTCAATGAAAGGCAATTAGCTGGAGTAAGGAGAAGGAGGAGTTGGCTCAAGAGAAGTGCATATTGAGGGAAGCTCTATATCCTGGTGGAGACCCATCATGGAACAGAGTTCAAGACAAATGTTTAACCCAGATTTCTTTGGTTTACTTCCATTGTCAGTGGTTCTTCTGACAGCATTGTAACCATATTACGAAGAGACTCCACAGATATTTTCAGGCATTCATCTAACTAATTCATGGTTTTTATGTAAGATATCATGAAAGTGGATTTTAAGCCTGGAGAGCTATGCTATAACAGTTACTTATTCAGCACATAGACTCTAGCAGAAATGGAAATTAGGGCAGACCTTATTCCCATTTGGCAGATCAAGAAATGAAACTGGGAAGGTAAATGAACCTCCGTCAAATAATTTGGGACTAGCAATCAGTAAGGGACTGGAAAAATAGGCTGTAGGCTAAGAGAGACCACTTGGCATGGCACTGCACATAATAGTTCAAGAGAAATTGAGTACATTTAACTGGATTGCACCTCTTGTAAGAAAAATCTTAGAAAGAAGTACTATATAGACAAATGTTTGAGACTGTACTGTACTAAGTGAATCAAGTATATGATGGTGAAAATGGAGACTGAAGATGAGTCCAGCTGAGAATTAAACTGTAATATTTTTCAGAATTTAAAAGAATTGAAAGGCTACATCTGAACTGGATTATACATTTTGTTTGAACCAGCAAACATTTTAGTCTCAACTATAAAGTTCTTGAAACAACATACAGTTGAATCATTATAACATAAATTAATTAGTTAAAAGTAATTATCTTTTTTGAAAATAGAATATTCTGAATAAAAAATACTTGCCTGATGGAACACCTGCTTGGAAATGATGATACCTTACTGAACTCTAATCAGGTAACTGATATTTGCAAGCCATATAAAAAGTGTAGGACCCATTTTTAAGCTCACATTCAACATTTAATCATTGTGAACTTAGAGAAAACAGATTATTCTTGCCAGAGATATAAAGAATTTACAGATACATTTAAACATATTTCTGTATTAAGTATTACATAATGTTGCATGCTGCATTAGCACTGGTATTTGCTAAAAAGGTACATTACTAAACCTTTATAATCTGTGGTGATACCATTAATAAAGGATATTTAAAAAAAATATTTTAAAAGATCCTGATCTCTTCTTAAAAGAATAAACCAAGAAGACTTTAGTATTTTGTTTCTAGGACAGCAAACAACCATTAGGGATGAAAACGGTTTAAAATTCTTCCAGAAATTAAGCTTAACCATTTGTTTATTGCAGCCCTTCTTCAACCAATCTTGGAGTGGTAAAGAATTTGAACTATTAAAAGATTTTTGTCTGAAGGACTTTTCCCCGGCTGTTCATCCAAAAAAGGCTCCAACATAGCTTACAAGATCAGTAATGATCTTGTAAGCCATCTTGGAGCCTTGTTTTGGATGAACAGCAGGGTAAAAGCCCCTGCCATCAGGCTTGCAGTCTGAAAGGCAAGACACAAAAGGAAAAGGACCTGGGAGGGATGAGGAAAAACACAAACTCAGGTACTTTGATTCTCAATTTCAAAGTTCTTAAAATAACCAGCCAGAATGGAAAAAGTGCAAGATGTGCGTCCAGAAGCTTTGGGTCTCTCAGTTGAACTAGTGGACTGGCCTTTCTTCCCTTCTCCTTCCTATCTCACAGCCTGAGGTACTGACTGCCGCCAAGTGACAGCTGGAGGGAAGAGACTGATGGAACTGACTTCTCAGCAGAAATGAGGGCATTCTTGCCTCCCTTTACCCTCCATGCTGTTTTTACCATTTGTCCATTTAGCACAGATCATGGATGGTATTACCACCACCCATTTGAGTTACAATACTATTCACTGTAGTTTAATGTTTACATCACCCCAATCAAGCTCTCGGCTACTTAGCTGATCATCTCTTGGATTTAGCTCCTCATCTGTAAAATGATGACGACCATGAAGAATCCACAAGCGTGTTGTGAGGATCAACACCCAACATGTTGTTGGTGAGAACAGGAGTCCTTGTATGTGTATAGAACAGGGATCAGAGAAAGAGAAAGAGGAAAGGAAGAGAAGAGAAGAGAAGAGAAGAGAAGAGAAGAGAAGAGAAGAGAAAAATCCTTTGGACACAACCTTGTGTGCAAGGTTAGGTCCTTTCTCCACTAGCCTACTATAGCATTATGATTCCACTTTCAACATCCTATGGAATCCTGGGGTTTGCAGGATTCCATAGGATGTTGAAAGTCGAATCATAGCACTATAACAGGCTAGTGCGGAAAGGGCCTTAGTGTTGTTAATTGCAACCTGGATTTCGATCCACTAAATACTGTAGAGATTGGTTTGAAGGTTAAGAGACATAAAACATAAAGTTCACTTAAGTACATCCTAGCCTTCCCTAGAAAACATAGCATTATTTCACAGCATTAATTATAAGCAGCTATAAAGAAATAGCTGAGTGAAGCAGCCATCCAAACATGCAATAGCATGATTTCTCTGGGAGATTCATGAACCTAAAATTGTTGGACGATAGCATCCACATGGCGCCAGACAAGCCTCCACATATTACTACTCTCCAAGGTACCAACACATGACTAATCAAAATTAAACTAAACCTTTTATCACACCGCTCATCAGGATTTCTGCGGGTTTAGGGAAAAATGATACTTGATAGAAATGCAACATACGTCATGCGAGATTCCATTTTGCTCAAATAAAACACATTTGAGAAGGTCTAGATGTACGTATGTTAAAAATCAGAATTCTGTGAAGAAAAGTAAAATTCTGTAGCTTGTATAAATTTTCCAAGGACTGATTCACACTTACAATTATGGTGCTATATTCCACAATAACTTTCATGGTAACATTATATGGAATCCTGGGATTTGCCATTTAGATTGGGCATTTAGAATTCTCAAAGAGATCCTTTAGGATCTCACCAAACTACACACTGTAGAATCCCATAGGATGTTTGCCTTACCTTTCAACTGTCCCAATTTGACAGGAACAGTTCCAATTACAGTAATCCTCTGTTGTCCCATTTTTTCAGCAGCTTTGATAATGTCCCGATTTCTCTTTCTTCTGCCCACTATCCTCAGCTTGGTTCAACTACTGCAAACCTTGTTCAAAGTGCAAAGGCAGTTTTAACTGAGCAATTAACTGATCAGGGGAAGAGAGGAGGTGGTCAAATCATGCCCTTCTCAGTAGATTAAAGAAAAAACAAACTGCCACAGCCTCTTCTAGCTGGTGTATTCTACTTCATGAGTAACATTGGCCATCTTGACTGCAATCTGATGTTATTTAGTCACAGATGTCCCAATTTTCATCTGCAAGATATTGGGGGGTATGTGTTGCCATGGCAGTTAAACTGAACGTTAATGGCCCCCAGACCAAAGAACTTATTTTTCCACAGTGTGATTTGCAGAAGGGTTGTGGCCAGCGATGTAGTGGAGGTATGGTTCACAGAGTGGAAGTGGAGGACATTTTGATTAACAGATACAATGACAATGCCATCGCTACAAATTTTGTTCCGTTTTTGTTTTGTTTTCATCCCTTTTGAGCTTTGCTGCAATCTTTATGGTAGCTGGTGAGGCTATTCAGCTGTTCTTCTCACTGCATTCTTAGCTGCCCAGGAACCAGATCTCAGGCAGCTGGAACTCTTGAGAAATCTTGGATGAATACTATCTCCATCCTAGTATACTTGTTTGTCAACTGGTCAATCAAATTCATTTCCAGAGTTCATGGGGCACAGCAGTAAAACTTCTAGATCATCTCTCACTAATTTAGTAGCAAAACTTTTCTTGGTCTCATTCCAATCCTAAAGGGCTAAAGGCACATATACCGTATTTTCCGGCGTATAAGACGACTGGGCGTATAAGACGACCCCCAACTTTTCCAGTTAAAATATAGAGTTTGGGATATACTCGCCGTATAAGACTACCCCTCTTCCAACGCCCTCCTCGGCTCTCGCCCGCTTTCCCCTCGTTGGCCTCCTCCGCTGGGGCTGGGAAGGAAACAAAATGTTTGCCCGAGCCACCGCAGCTGCTTCCACCAAGGGAAGCAGAGGAGAAGAGGGAAGAGGGCAGCACCCCGCGCCCGGCTCTTTGGGGCTGGGGGGGCCTGGGGGGTGGGTGCCCAGAGGGGAGGAGAGCGGGGGAGGCCAGCGCTGGCCCTTGCCCTTCACCTGACCCACCGGCCTGGAGGGAAGCCCTCCTCTCCCCCCTCTCTGCCAACTTGGCCGGACTCTTCCCCACCTCCGTCCTCGCCCAAAACACCGCCGCTCCCCCCCCGCCTCAGCGCTCCCTGGCCTGGGAGCTGTAGGCGGGGGTGGGGGTGGAAGCGGGGAGGCAGCGCGACCAGCGCTCGCGCGAGGAGCCTCGCCTCGCCCAAAACGCCGCCGCTCCCCCCGCCTCAGCGCTCCCTGGCCTGGGAGCTGTAGGCGGGGGTGGGGGTGGAAGCGGGGAGGCAGCGCGACCGGCGCTCGCGCGAGGAGCCTCGCCTCGCCCAAAACGCCGCTGCTCCCCCCGCCTCAGCGCTCCCTGGCCTGGGAGCTGTAGGCGGGGGTGGGGGTGGAAGCGGGGAGGCAGCGCGACCAGCGCTCGCGCGAGGGGGAAGAGCGGCGAGCGCGAGGAGCCTCGCCTCACCCAAAACGCCGCCGCTCCCCCCCACCTCAGCGCTCCCTGGCCTGGGAGCTGTAGGCGGGGGTGGGGGTGGAAGCGGGGAGGCAGCGCGACCGGCGCTCGCGCGAGGGGGAAGAGCGGCGAGCGCGAGGAGCCTCCCCCCCCGCATCTTCAGGTAAGTGCACAGCACCACCCTGGGTGGTTTCATACGGTGGCCGCATATGGTGGGGATGCGGCCGCGGCCATTTTTGAGCTGCCCCCACCGTATGCGGTGACCGCAAAGATGACACCCGGCGTATAAGACGACCCCCAACTTTTGAGAAGTTTTTCTCGGGTTAAAAAGTCGTCTTATACGCCGGAAAATACGGTAACTGTCAGTAAAGAGTGCACTTGGGATAGGAGCCCTGAAGACTGAATATAGAAATAAATGCAAAATATGCAGCAAAGGAACTACACCTACGATTTCCAATTTGCTGTTATTTTTTTACTTGACAGACAAATATAGCCATCACCAGAGATAACCAATATTAAATGAATGCTAAAGTAATATAAAAACCTCTGTTCTGTGCCAAGGTAACGCAAATCCTGTTTTTAAAAAGTACAACTTATAAAAATGTAACATTTTCTGATTCCCTGACTATAGGCCATACTGTTTCTCACTATGGTTTCTTAATTCAGCATCCAATTTTGGTAGTATACAAATTTCTTTGTAACATTCCCGAAGTTGTTCTTTCTTTGTCCTTTTATGGCATGAAGCCATAAGTTTTGGAATAGAACCTCCCGAATCCCTTGGCAGTGCGTGCATGCGTGCTCACACACCCATACACCATATTGGTTAGTTTTAAGAATCCAAAATATAGAAAAGCTATTTTTTTGAACCAGAACACAATTAACATACAAAACTTCCAAAATTTATGTATTTATTGCCTATAAATTCTATCCCCTCAACCTCATTTCCCTATAGAATTGACTCACCATGTTCAGTTTCTTTGTTCCACTCTTACTCATCCCACCCCTGGCCTGCCCCATTCCACCTTGGCTCTGCCCTGAGTTGTCATGGCATTGTGGGATGGACAATATTCTGAAATTATATCCCACCAACCCTGAGGTCCATCGCAAAACAGAAAGTAATCTGTAAGGAAGGGCTTTCCAAACGGTGTGCTGTGACACGTTAATGTGTCGCCTGAAATGTGTAGGTGTGTCACCTACAATCTTGGAAATGTATGTTATTATTTATAAATCATATATTTTTAAGATTATATGAAAGGTTTTCATGAGACATGTTGTGTCCCCATTCGTTTTATTACAATTTATGTATGTGTCCATATCTCTTATAAGAGATTAGTTTAACCTCTGGTTTGCTAGTAAAACTATATTACTGTGTCACAAAATGAAGCATGTCTAAAAAAAGTGTGTCACCAACATGAAAAGTTTGGAAAAGTCTGCTGTAAGGAAACAAGGACTCTGAAGTGTTTGTGTGAAGGGAAGGCCGTCTGTCCTTTCTTGCCTATGGAATGATTTAGTAGATCTGCATTCTATGAGTCACAAAAAGGTAACTAAGCTGGCATTTATACTGATAACTAAGGTGGGGAAACCCCGCAGCTTCTATTGACTGCACCCAGCTACTGAAAAGCACAGCAAGCCCACACAGATGAGGCAGGTGAGATCCTGTTGTTAATTCTTCCTCACCCATCCTTTCCATGAGGCAGGTAGACTGCAGGGCTGGGTTCCCCCAAGACACTCTGACAGGTGTCTTATTCACTTTTACCCACAGGGGATAAGAAAAAGGGCTAGGTCTTTCCTGCCCTCTGTTCACAAAAGGAGGGGTGTGGTAGGGGAACTACCAAACTGCAATTCAACTTGTCTGTATTAAGACCAGGTGTGGCCATGCTACCATGCAAATGCATCCAAGCACAACTTAATTAAAACAATGTAGATCCAACCTGTATTATGGGTATTTGGCATGCAAATATGGATGACAAAGATGATCATTACTTGTCTACTTATCTGAAAAACACCCTTAGTATTACAATGCAAAAGGCTTTTGTATCACCTTTGAGACTAACTGGAAGAAGTTGGTAGCATAAGGTTTCATAGACTTCAGTCTACTTCATCAGATGCATGAAGCTCCTACAGACAGACATTTATGAGCGGGGTCTGTAACTGTGAACAGCAGTAGAAAAGCAAAACTTGTGGCTATTGTGATGAGGTGACAAGTTCAGCTTTAAGGATGGTCCTTGGGGGACAAAGGCAGCAGGAAAGATGTTGCCTAAAGCCAAGGTGAGTAGATAACTACCTCTACCATTCACATAGTCATTGAAATGTAGTGTGATGCTGGCTGTGAACCAGAAAGGAGATGTGATGAACTATCCAAGAGAGACCTCATTAGGCTGGAAAGTTAACTAGTGTTTTAACATGTGGAAAGGCCAAGAAACCATTGCCTTGACTCAACTCATTGTTGATGCACTGGAGTTGTGTGTATATATTCCAGTTCTGCTGGTTTTCTTTCCAATCTTCCTTTGTAGTTTTTTGTTTTGGCTCAAGGACTGCTGTTCTGAGGTCCAAGATGGAATGTCCAGAAAGATAAAGTGCTCTGCAAAAGATTTTTATGTTTCACTCCTAATGTCTGATTCATGTCCATTTATCCTCTAGCACACTGGGCACCCATTTCCCAAATGCAGAGTGAAGAAGGGCATTGGTGACACAGGATGGCATATATCACATTAGAGGATGAGCAAGTGAAAGTACCTCTAATATTGTGGGTAATGTGATTAGGTCCTGTGATGGTATTTCCTCTGTATGTGGGCAGAGGAGGCACCTGGGTTTATGGCAAGTGAAGGCCTGCAGACAGAATTTGGAGATGGAGAGTTATAAACCCAACACTTCCTTCAAGAGGACACTCCCCAATGAATAAGTCTTTGATGAGTTCAGCCACAGCATTCCTGGTCTGCTCACCCTGACTTTGCAGTTTGTCCTTAACTAGTAGCTTCCTGAAATAGGATTGTTAAGGGGTTAGTACTTTTGAAGCTTCTTGCTGAAACAATAAAGTATTGCCTGGATAAAAGGCATCCTCAGTCTACAGCTATCAATTCAAAGCCACTAAAAGAGAAACATGGGCCCTTCAGATGCTGTTGGGCTGCAGCAGCCATCAGTCCTAGGCAACATAGCATGTGTGAAGACTGACAGAAGTTGTAGTCCAACTGCAACATCCCTCCAACCCCGCTTTAAAATCCTGACATTTGCTCACATGTCCCAAAGAGTCAAACATTTGCAGCCGCCCTCCTGCTTCAAATTCACCTGCTTTTCTTAAAGTGTGCACACACACACACACACACACGTTCATTCTTTGTAAAAAAAAACAAACAAACAAACAACCTGCTAACATTCTTAAAAGATGCTATACCAATCCTGGCATTAACAGGAGACCAGGTTGTGTGGTATCAGCCATTAGTTGGTACACAATGTTTTTTAAAAACCTCTTTCCCCAGAACTTCCTTTGGGAAAGGAAATCTACTATCCGTGCTGCAGTGACATCCATCTTCTTTTCTACTCCTTCTAAACACTTTTTCTTCCTTACAGAAAATGAGGGGCAATTATTTTTAAAGGGAGCTATTGGGTATAATGACAGATGCAGGGAAGGGAGCCCGGTGACACCAATCAGCTTCTATGAAGTGTTTAGCTGAGTGTCACATCCCACCACTCACAGGTGAGGTGCTTTACATGGTCTCCTGTGTGAATAATAATCCTCTATATGAAGGGCCATCAGTCCAAGACAGCTTTAGAGATAAGATTTCTTATGAAAGTAGAGCAAGAGCCTGCAAGTTACCTACCAACAGCTAGCTTCTGGACAGCAGAGCTAGCAGGCAAATAGGTCAACTGCCTGTGGTGTCCCCATTATAGTGAGATGTATGGTATCTTCTTATTTCAGTGGTTCTCAACCTGTGGGTCCCCAGATGTTCGTGGACTTCAGCTCCCAGAAGCCCCAGCCACTATGGTCAATGCTCACGGCTTCTGGGAGCTGAAGTCCACAAACATCTGGGGACCCACAGGTTGAGAACCACTGTCTTATTTGAACTGTAGCAATTTATTATTATTTTAGAAATTTATTTCTAAATTTCCATCTGTGTCTATATATTTGCTTCTTATGCTAGTCTGCATCCTGTTTCACCTATTTTGGCAATGCATGACTTTAAATACAGAGTTTTAAGACTATTTCAAAGGGCTGAATATCTCAAGATGTGCAGTGCTCAGTACTGTTTGGCCTATCAATTCCAAGAACAATAGTGCTGGGGACAAAAATCTACATGGTATGTGACATTGAAGAAGGGCCTAATATCAAGTATCAGTGTCAGTGAAGCTTCCAGTGGGAATAACTTGGCATTTATATTGAGGCAAATGAGTTCTGGCCATCTCTCCAGTAGCTGTGATTCATGGCGATGGAGGAAGAAGAGAAAGATTTACAAAAGAAAGCAGGCTCATGTTACCTTTTCTTATGCCACTAACACCACTGCTAGGTAAAGGATTGCACCAACTGGTGATCTTTGAAATGTGAATATTCATTGGAAATTCATACATAACATTAACAAAAGATAACTGGCTGGACAAAACAAAATCCTTAGACTTATCAGATCAATACAGACCAAGTTGTTACCACAGACATTTCTAATTCATTTTAATACTAGCATATTTTCATGATTTTCTAACAATTATGGTGAAGGTGCCAAATACTCCATTAAAGATCACTACCCTTTTTTAACAGATCTGGGATTCCCAGTGTTCCCTAAGAAGGGGAAATAAACCACTTTTATATATATCCTATGGACTCTTGGAATATTTACTGTAATGGGAGACAAAGAGGAATGATGGTTAAGCTTTAAAGAAAACACCTAGCACTGGGCAATTTGAAAGGGCTTCACATCCTGCAGGTTTCAGTAGTTCTTGAAAAACACAAGTAAAAACTTTAACAATGGCCCTTTTATTTAATAAGAAGGAAATCTAAATAGATATTTGACAAATTCTTCCTGGAAAAGTAGCATTATGTCACAGGTATTATTTAATAGTCAATCCAGCTGGGTTGTTTTTATCTCCTCCTTGTTAAAAACCAAACCACCTACATATCTGCATGCAGAGCAGGAGACAGCTAAAGCTATCATTATTTTGAACAGCTAATTGGCATTGTTAGGTGACACATTAGATTGTTAACATAGTCGCTTCCAGAAGCATGCATCATTTGAGGAGGTCTGTGGCAGCAGAAGTTGCTCAGGAGGATTCTTAACAAAAGAGACCTAGTCACTGAAATAGTTGAAGGAGAAAACTGCTGCAGATATTGCAACAGCTACTGCTATCACCATTCCTAAAAATGAGAAGGAAAACATGAATTCAGGATGTGAGCAAGAAAATGTGATATTACAAAGCAAGAAATGGAAAAAGAGATAAACACAGATATCCAATAAGAATCCCTGAAATACACTGGAAACATTAAAAATATATAAAGACAGATAGTTATTTTGATGTTGTTCAACTCTATTATCCCCCCCCCCCCCGCCATTTATTCACAGACTGAGTAAGGAACAGGGCAGACCTATACCATTTATAAACGCAGCAACTGCACATGTATCAGCCACACGTTACAAACAACAGAGAAAGTCAAACAGGCCCAAGTATAGGGCAGAGATCAAGGGTAGTCAAACACAACTGCAAAAGGTTCATGATCAGAAGGACAACCTATAGGAAGAGGGACAGCAAAAGAGGAGGCAGCACATGGAAGATGGAACATTACAGATTTACATTTTAGTGGTACATTTTAGCTTTCCATGTATTTGTGCTTTCTCTGTTGTCCTTCTCAGGCCCATTTAAACTCTGCTCTAAGGCCAGAATCCAGAGAGCTAGATCAGGAACACCCACAGACATGCCGATTGCCCAGCATTTTTCCCCTTCAGTCTTATTTAAAGAGCACGTTGTCATTTCTTGTTTTCAGTACTGTTCTGTGCCTTGCTGGCTTGAAAACTCATGCTTTGTTTTAGACACACATAACAGATACAAGGCTGCCTGACGTCTCCCCCAGTCACTAGCCAGTGGCTAAATCCTGTGAGCTGCTCCATAAGCCTTGTGACTCAAAGGCTGATGTCGGAAAGGCCCCAGAACAAGGACACAGCTGATCTCCTTGCAGTGACCTTAGGGCATCAGTGTTGACTCAGTTCTGGCAAAGCCCCTTTTGAGAGATCCTGAGAACCGTCACATGGCCTCAACTCCTTTGGTTGTGCATCATGGAGCAAATCCTAGAAATCTTTGAAAAACAAAACTAAAAAGACACCATGCACCATGAAGATCCAAGGGGGGCAAGGCCATCTGATGGCTCTCAGGATCCCACAGATTTCAGTTAGGCTACCTCCCAGATAAGTGGGTACTGGACTGAAACTTTACTTAACTGTTTTGCTTTCAAAACCAATAATTTTCTCTGGATGCCTTCAAAAAGAGGCCACGCAATTACCTGTTGGGAATACTCTAGCTGGAGATCACGCATTGAGCAGGGAGTTGGACCTGATGGCCCTCAGGGCTCACTCCAACTCTATGATTAAAAAGAATGTCCAAGCCAACACACCACCCTCTGAAAACTTACGTCAACAACCGGTAGTTATCATCCTTCCCTCTTGGCATTCAATATACCAGTGGTTCTTAACCTGGGGTCTGGGGACCCCTGGGGATCTGCAGAGTCCTCACAGGGGGTCTGTGAAGCCCTGTTACTGGAAACCACCAGCAGTGGCAGCAACAGGGATGCGGCAGCGGGGGACAGCGCGGGTGCCAAAACTGTTCCCTAGTTTGCAAACAAGGGAGTGGTTTAGGTGTGCACACATGCCTGCCATTTCCCTCAGTGCCCACATCCTTGACTGCCACGTTCCTGATGAAATGGAAATGCTGGCAGGCATGTTTGCCAAAGCTGGTCCCTTGTTTGCAAATGAGGGAGCAGTTTCAGCACCTGCACTCCCCCGATTGCTGCATCCCTGATGAAAGTGAGTGTACCCAAACTGTTCTGTTTGCAAATGAGGGACCAGTTTTAGAGACATCCCACACTGCAGCATCCCTGACGAAACGGACATGGCAGCAGCATGACTTTATGACTCTAGAGAACAGGGTTTAAATCCCCACTTAGTCATGGAAACCCACTGGGTAACCTCAGGTTAAGTTGCATTCTCTCAGTCTCAGTAAAAGCTAAAGACAACAAATCTTGCCAAGAAAACCCCCATGATATCCCTCAAGAAAACACTTTAGGAGTGCCATAAGCCAGTTTTCAAAGAGGAGAGACAAGATGGCTAGAAACAACCTCTCCCTTTGTTGTTCTGTGCCTTCAAGTCACTTCCGACCAAAGTGAACTTATCACAGGGCTTTGGGTCTAGATTTGTTTGGAGGGGTTTGCCTTTGCCTTCTCTGAGGCTGACAGAATGTGACTTTCCCAAAGTCACACAGTGTCTGAGTGGGGATTTGAATCCTAGTCTCCAGAAGCTTTTAATAAATAAATAAATTTAATATTTAAATGTCTGAATATTTGAATCTTGATTTAATTTTTGGGGTCCCCAGCAACATATTATATTTACAGGGGATCACTAGTAAAGAAAAGGTTAAGAACCACTGCAATATATTAAACCGTATGTTGACATTGGCAGAGAAATAAGATCTTCCTTGTCTATGCAAGAGTCTTTATCTATTTCCTCAGTCCTTAATTCTTTACTCCTAATTCATCATAGCAGCTGGCCTCCTTGATCTGACAGCTGAACCAGACGCACCACACAGAGAATGCTCATTAGCAAAGACAATACAAATCTCCCTGAAGGCACAGATTTTCTCTTACACATCTTCATGTGTTTGGATCTGATGCTTCCAATGCATCCTTACAGCACCTGGTGCTTTGTTTCCATTACTATTCTGGATGAGCCAAGGAGAACAAGCATTTCACAAAGGGCACCACTGCCCAATTCTTTACCTTTTCTACACACCTCAAATCCAGTCCTCATCCTACCAATCTTGACTCTAACATCAGAAGTGTACTAACAAGTGCCAAAGCCTACATACCTATATTCTGATGTAGTTTCAGGAGAAGCACTTCTTTTGGCAACTGTTTTTGCTGCACGTCATCATCCTGGAACTCCTTTGTTGGGGTTACTTCAACTGCATGGAGAAAAAGGATACAACATGGTATGCTTTTGCTTTCACCAAGCCTCATACACAAGACCATTCTCATTATCTTCCTCCTTCTAGCTCCCTCTCTCCAATCTTCATCAAGATTCTTCATATTTTGGCAGCAAAAGTGGAAACTAACTTAATTTGACTACAGGATAAGCACAGCACTCAAGCTTTATTTGCAAATCACAGCCATCAAAGTGGAGCTCCAAGGCACAAACTGAATTCAACTGCAACAATTAAAATATAGCATGAAAATGAACTGGTAATTTAGTGAAACCATGGGGGCTCCCCAAAGTGGAATAATTTAATAAATTACCTCATTAGAATTTGAGGAAGGGAAGGGTAACAGACAAAACAACCACAAGTGACAAGGACCTCACTGACATGTAACCTGCCTAGACCTCCAGAGGACCCCAGAAAATCTTGGTGGAAGATCCTCAGTTTGCCACTACAGGAACATAGCCAAACACTTTTCCAATATCCCCCTCAGTTCTCTACCTGCAATAGAATAACTGGGGGAGGGGATATCACAACAGAATGGTGAGTCCTAGAGACTGTGAAAGGAAGGCATGGCAGAGTCCCATGTGCAAAACTCTTATGCTATGCTTGTGTTAGACCTTAAGGATCCCAGGGCCAGAAACCTGCTCAGGACCTACCCCATGGTCTATAAGACAATGGGGCAAAGCATCACCTCCCAAGCCTCTCTCAGATACCCATTTTTAAATTGCTCTCTGGAGAGAGACATAGAATTTCATGTTTCTGTCTTCAAGGAGAAAAAGAGTTTGTCTGGCACTTGGAGAAACACCTTCTTCAAGTGTAAACTGAATTAAACTCCTACTCTAAGCACTGCTCATCATCTTGACTGGGATGGGGAGAAGCATGCAAAAAGTGTTGGCTACTGCTTGGAGGGGCCATTCCAAGGGCTGGCTGAATGACATGCTTGCCATTTGTACTGATTGACAGGGGACTCCATACTCTTATCTCTGATCACCGACTGGAGATAAGAGTAGGGATTTCTCTCTCAATCAAAGAAAGGCTGCTGCTGAGAGAGAACTTCCACAGTCCAGCAGGGAAATTGTTGTCCATATTTGGCCCACAGGATGGAGAGTCCCCAGTCCTATTTCCTATCAAGCAACCTGAACCACATCAACTGGAACACTTGTAAAAGCAGAAATATATTTTTCTGAACAGATCAATTAACATCCAGCAGAAGTCTTCTTATCAAGCGGCTGCTAACCACATCTGCCAACCATCTGAAGAATTTTGCCTTAAATCACGGCACTGCCCGCTAACCCCCAGCCTTTCAGTAGTTACAGAGTACGCCATGCCACCACCAGTTCTAAGAGCAGGTTGGAAGAGACCACAAGGTCCATCGAGTCCAACTCCCAGCCATGGATCTCCATCTTACCAACTGGTGTGAACAACTGCATCATATAATGAAGGAAGGTTAAGCATAGATGGCATGAATTTTATATCATATCTATTCATTAAAGCTACATTTTTGGGCATATCTTTTTTTAAAGAGATTTTATTATTTTCAAAATATATAAAATCATATATAAGCACAAATATGTATATCATTATTACAGTTCTTCCGTTCCCCCTCCCCGCTTCTGTATATCAAGAATTTTCCAGCTGAATCCTTTCTCCCCTATACATATCTCGTCAAATACCAACATACACAATCCACTGACATTTGCAAGTTTAGTCAGAGCATTATCCTTTTCCATTCTCTTTCAAAATTTTGAACCGTTTTATTCTTAGGGGAGTTAGCTGATTTTTCAGTGTCTACTATGGCCCTTTCCACGCACGGGGCGGGTAAACGGGGGGGCGCACACAGGGACGGAGCTTACCGCTAAACGGGTTGCTCCATCCCCGCGGGGAGCGCGCGTTCGCCGCTCCAAACGGCGGCAAATTTTGGTGGCGTTCGGAGGCGGCCGCCAGCTTCCAGTGGCACTCCGCCAATCAGGGCAGCGTGCCAGCCGGAAGCCCGCCCCCGGGCAGCTCTGCAGAGATGCGCTAACGCATCCCTGCAGTTCTAAACGGGGCGCTGCGACGGGGCAACGCGCGCAAGTCACATAAAAACCACTTGAGAAGTGGTTTTTATAAGACTCGCAGCGCCACCCCCGCGGCTGCACGAGGGCGGTTTGAGGTTTAGAACCTCCCATTTGCGAACTGCCTTCGCACGCCTCGCGGTGTAGAAGACCTCCTGGGGAGGTCGCCCTAGCGCGGGCAATATGCCCGTGTGGAAAGGGCCTATGTCTAACATTTTTAATTTCCATTCATCTAATTGAATACCTGTTTTATCTTTCCAATGTTGTGCATATGTCAGCCATATTGCTGTAATCAAATACAATAATATCTTCTGTTTTCTAATCTCCCAGTTCTTGCCTAATATATTCAATAAATAAAATTCTGGTACCATTTCAAAATTAACTTTGCCAATTTTTTTGAATTTCATCATGAATTCCCTTCCAAAATTTCTTAGCCTTAGAACAAGTCCACTACATATGAAAAAAAGTCCCCACCTTTTCCCCACATTAACAACACTTCGCATCTCCATTTTTGGTTATTTTTTGAAGTCTTTCTAGAGTCATATATCACCTACATAACATTTTGTAATAATTTTCTCTTAAATTTAAACATTTTTGGGAATATCCGTGTTTGAAATACTCTAACAATGTTTTAAAACCCCTATGTTCTCACTTACCCACAAAATGGACTAAAATCTACACTCAGTCAGCACAAGTTCTATGTTTACCACATATACCCATGTGTAAGTTGAAAAATTTACACAAAAGATCAACCCAAAAAGCCAATGCAGTAACTTCTGTCCATGGCACTGTGAGAATGGAGGGGACTGGGGCTTTTTTCAGGGTCTCCCAACCCCTTCTAACTTCCCCACCCTGGCATGGCAGCTCCAAACAGTTACATCCATGATGGGCAGAATGGAAGGGATCATGGCTTCTTTCATGGTCTCCCAACCCCTTCTAATCTCCCCATCTTGGCAAGCATGCTCCAAAATGCCACTGTGGCAGTGGTGAGAATGAAAGCAATGAGGGCTTCTTTCAGCGTTGGGATTAGAAGGCATCTATACACATGACCGGAACCTGCTAAATTTTAACTCCAGAAACCCTTGCTCTACCACAGTCAGAAATTTGACAGGGGAAAAAGAATTTTTGCGGCTGCACTTACATAAGGCCTCCATAGGAAGCGATGTGCTAAATGCCTCCCTGGCTATCAGCACACTTTCCACCCTTTGAAGGAAAGCAGCACTTGTAGCTGGGAAGGGAGGGAAAGTCCAAGCAAATTCCGCTGCCACTATCAACTGGCATTCTATCCGGCTGCCACCGCTATCAATCTTTTGCTAGAATTGTCCCTATGGTAAGTCATCTTGCAAAACAAAACAAAGATATGGCCAAGACAGGCAATCATCAAAAACATCTTACCTGGGAGCAAATCCTGCTAGATATAATGATCTAAATGATTTACATGTCCAGGACTGCATTATCTGAAAAGTTAAGGGGTTTGGGGTTTCTGCTTTAATGCAGTTAGCTGTGTTGATCAATTAAAAGGTAAGAAAAGAGGGGATCCAGACACAAACAGTAGTGCTACATCAGGAAAGCCATCATACGTACATACATACATATATTAATATAACATGTACATATACATAAGAACATGTGTGTGTCTGGTCAGGCATAATAAAATGAAACCAGAATGACTCTCCTTACACTGCAGAGCAAAGAGTCTCCCCAAACTACTGAGATCATCCTTTGGGGAGCAACAAATGAATCCATCCCAGCCTCTCTGGCACTCCAAAATTAATTCAGTCTCCCATTCCTCCCCCCACCACCACTTTACTGTAAAAGGAGGTTTTTTTTCCTTCTTCTCAGAGAGAGAAAAGAGGTCGATTTGGAGCTGGTATACACACACACACACACACACACACTCTTTTTGTGGAGGGGTGTGGGTTTTGGGGTCGGTGGGTGTAGTTTTGCATGACATCTCTCTTCAATGGTGCGGGTGTCATGTTGGGCAAGGTCGTTGCAGGCAGCACATTTAGCGCAGAGCCCCTCCAGGCTGGAGAGCAGCCCGGTGAAGTGCCAGTTGGCAGTGGCCAAATCCACCTGGGCTTTTCCTGCCCTTCCCAGCTATGAGTGCTATTTTGTGTGTCGTGCTGACAGCTGGGGAAGCATTTAGGACGTCTGCTTTTTACAGGATATTGTGTGAGTACAGCTGCAAGAACCAGAATCCTCCTCCTTTCCCTCCCCTCTTCTCCCCCCCATCAAGGGCTCCTTGAGAGAAAACTCAGCATTGGACATGTGGCTAACTTCCTTTCCTTGAAAGTAGTTGGTGGCAAAAAAATCTGGGTTTTGGAATCTTTGGATCTCTGGAAAAGAGTGGCTCAACCTGCATGTGTTTAACATTGCAATAAATCCAAATGTAAGCCTACGATCCATCCCATTTTTAATATAGTACTTTATATCCCTTTAACATGCCCCTAAGTTTTACCTTTAACTTAGCCACGGGTCATATCAAAATCCATAATTTTGGCTCCCTAAATCTGTACTCAATCAATGCATGAAGCTGACTTACACATGAGTATATAAGGTAGACTGACCAGATCCTTACCACTGCAAAATGCAAAGATGAAGAATTGTGGCATATAATGCTCAAAACTGGCTGTAAGTTGAAAAAAATGTTTAGTCACAGAAGAGCAGAACTGTAAATTGAGAAAATGTTCAGTCACAGAAGAGCAGAACAGCACTGTATCCAGGTTCTCTTGAGTTTCAAAGGACCAACACAGACCAAAACATGGTATCCTTTACAGCAACTGCCCCTTTACAGATGAGAGCATCTCATACATATGTAACATATGTACATATGACCTGGAAGTCGTAGTAGAATCCAGACTGATCACACTGGCAAGTGGAATCACTCACCCAGAATGCATGTGTATATACAATCGTCTTAAAAACACACAGGAAATTCAAAGGAAAAAATGGTACTGATGTTTACAGTGCCTGGATGGAATTTTCCATTCAACAAAGGGTACAATATTGTCACTGTTTCTCTGTCTTGGTCTTACGATTAAACATTCTTTCACAGAGCTGGTTAATTCTTAGCATAAAACTGCAGATAGTGCTAGATAAACTAATTTTCAGAATCTGTTTGTCTTTCTTAAGTTTCGCAGTTGCCAAAATCCAGACTATTATAGTCCTTGTAGAGGACTATAGCATACAACTACGTATGTACACATACTGCCTTGGACACTATTTCAACTACAACACCACAAGCTACTTAAACACCAGGCACGGCTCCATAGCTCACAAATTATATCTTCAACTAGATAATAAAGAATGAGTTCAAGGGAAGAAATTACCCTCGCTGAAATCGTATTTGTGTTTATCTACTCAGTGGGTTAACCCTGTTGATGACAGAAGCGGGATTTACCAGAGCCAACTGCTAATGCAAATTTACTTGTTCAACCCTGGCAAGTCATCAATGAGATACATATTAAACAGATTATGCAAATTATGCATCAAAATTGCAATCAGGAGGGGCATTTTTAATGTCCTAGCTAGTTTACAGATGATTTCTTTCAATTCAATCTCAAACATTTCAGATGGTTCCTATTATTTGCAGCAGAGATGGCAAGGCATTTGTTTTGCTTGAAGGAGCTATGATTTGAACCAGGGTCATGGCATAAGCAGTGAATGTTGGGATTATCATTTCATGCACAGTTGAGCCCTTGGTTAGAGTTGTGAGTAAGTAAGAAGCAAACTCATTTCTAGTTCTAGTCCTTTGACCACTGAGTGGAAAGCACTGTAATGATCTACAAGCTTACCAGGCATTTTTAAAAAACTTAAATTACTCAAACATATTGGAATATCTGTATGTAGATGCTTTGTCTTGACCTATTACTGCATCATCCTTCTACATACCCTTGGGCCTTAATGCCTGATATCTGACCTCAGATTGATTTCAGCCCTTGGATGAGAGTGAGGAACCTAAAGCAAACTCTCTTTCTGTTCAAGTATCATATGATGAAGATTCTTTATATATTTGAAAATGGAAAAAGGAATATTCATGTGAGAATTCACATGATATGATACATAAACAAAAAACAATAAACATTATGCCATGAGTTTGAAATCCTTGGGCATTTAAAAGGTTCAACCACTATAAAAACCAAGCCAGGTTCAAGCTTGAAGGCATTTTACCAATAACAGTTAACAAGGGCTTGTGCTTCAAGGCTAGCTTCTCAGCAGTTCCTGGAACAGAGTAATCCATTCTTAACCTAGCGGCTATATTTACCGATATTCATTTCCTCAGTTGTACATAAATCCTCTGTTTGAACAGCTTGATCCAGCATCTCAAGAAAACGCTCTTGGATTTCCCTGGCTGTCTCATCAACAAACTTATAATCACAAAACAGAACACTGGAACCAGCAATGGGGGCAAATACTCTGCAAGGCAAGGTGTGGTACTCCCTTTCGGAATCTAGCATGAAAGAAAAAATAGAGGGGAGGAAATAAAAGGTGTCATTAACTACCATTAAATAACAGTACGATCACATACATTCCTTCCGAGTAGAACATGAACAGTGATAAACTGGAATCAAGCCACTGTAAAGTCCTTCCGGAAAAATGGCCGTTTTTGCAGATGAAGTTACAGTTATGTATAGGTACCTTCCATGCCCCCCAAGGCAATTAATTCCTAATTTTATATTCGTTTAACTTTGAAGTTTTTTTTATTTAAGAACCTTTGAATTACTTGGTGAGGTATCAAATGTTAGAAATGAACTTAACTACAAAGTACATACATAATTCTTATACAAAGACAGCGCTAAGAATTTTCTGGGCATAGAGAGTAGTGATCGTATCTTCTTGGGTGGAAACACTGCTCAATGTTCCTGTCCTGTACTTCATAAATGACATACGAACATGTCTGAAAATATAATTCTTCAATGTATATGATCTTTTTCAGCAAAGCAAACCTAACTGCCTAGACTTCCAAGTTACATTTTTCTTACTGATTTATTGATTGATTATGCAGGGATAGGACAGAGAAAAGATTGGGCCTAATGCCATCTTTCACCTACCTAGGTCAAGTATAGTTTAAGAGGAGCAAATGGGGAACAACTACCAAAATTACATAAGCATACTTCAGTAGACTATAAACAGCATCCCAGAAGGGAGGCAAGAAAGGGAGAGAGAAGAGGGTGAGAGAAAACTAAATCCTAGATGCATTTCTTTTTTTTACTGGCCTAAGTAACTAGGGTAACACCATGTTTCTGATGAACTGGACTGTAATCTGTGAATGTTCATCATGTAATAAATATGGTCATCTGTAAGACACCCCTAGATGCTTTGTTGGTTTTGCTGCAATAGACTAACACAACTACCCTTTCAATAATTAGGAAACATTAGGAAAAAATGGTTTTTAATAAAATAGGGGGGAAAACCATGAAGGGTATACAATGTTTAGAGGAAACCAATCCAGAACAAACAGTATGAGATTCTACATTAAACTATAGTAGGCTGACACTGTAGTAACCTGTTCACATCTATAGACAGTGCCTACCACCTAAAGGCACAACTGTGAATTACAGCCAGGCAACAACATTCTATGTTCTGATACAGGCTTCCTCTATCTGACAGGTTAGGGACTGAAGCACTATCAGAATTGGTTGAAAAGCAGAACCCACATACTGTATTATAGAGAGCATGAAGGACTTACGAAGGCTCAACTGCGCACATGCTGCTTGCAAAGTCTCTCAGTCAGCTTGGTACCTTTGTTCTTCTCTCCGCTCACTTTGCAAGCAGCACATGCACAGAAGTGGCCCCAAGAGAGCCTTCATAGGCAAGAAGAACTGATTAAAGACCAGACCCCATAGAATTAATGGAATTTGTCCTTAGCTTGGAAATGTCAAAAGAATGAGTCATCAGATAACAGTGGTCAAAAGGCAGGGGCTTCATGTATACCAAGCAGACATAACAGCTCCCCACAAGGTAAGCAGAGAAGATTAGATTTTACAGTATACGAAACCAGGTCATATTGTGTCATATGCAGTTGAGACCTTCAATAAGCATGATTATACCACGTGCAAGGAAGGGAACATACTGACACCACCATTCCTTCATCACTTTCCTCACACAAAAGTGCTGTGTTCTAAGGAGATATTGCATTTTTTATAACTGTGGAGATTTTCAATGCAACCCAGAAGATGGAAAAAATCTGGCTGCTGGTTGAACATGGAAAACCTTAATAAATATAACAGCCTCTCCTCTTCAGGCATGTTGGGTCTGTGTGAGGAAAGTGACAATGAAGAAGGCCAGGGCTAGGGCACTCCGCTCTCTGTCTGTGGAGTCCCTATTCTTACTGAAGGGATGAAAAGGGTTTATGTTGCACGTAGCTGATCCCTGCCATTCAGTTTATGCCTCCCACCAAAAACGGATGAAGCAGTTCCTACAGGCATAACATAGTCCCAGGAAGCCATCTGCATTTTCCCAGTCTCTGAGAAATTAGCAGCCAAATGTCAAAACACCACTTTAATGCCTGTGAGGGACCAGAACATTTGCCATGATGTGCAACGTCAAACTTAAGAAAGAAGGCCAAGATCCAAACAAGCAGGCAAGTATTGCGTTACATTCATGGTGGCTTCAGACATGTGTGTTTCCTGGACACAGTGCCTGCTGGCCTTTAGCTGCAGCTTGTGCAGCAATCAGCATGTTAGACCTTTCATAGCGCAGTAATAAACACAACGTCCAGCTAATATCCACAGATAAAGCTGTTATTAAAAGAAAACAAACAGCTAACAAAAAAAGTTGGCAATCACTATTCTGAAGGACATATAAAGTTATATACAATGGAGAAGATAACTGCATGAATAAAAATGACTACTACTGTGTAAGTTTGAACAGCAGCTCTCACAAGGCTTTATTCCAGCACTGCACTACCCTAGGGAAATTGGATTTCTATGGTTCTAAAAATCTGCTTCAGGGGCTGTCAGACCATCATGAGATACATGGTAGGCTGCAGGAGGAGATGTTATGCCCCTGCCACTCCTGCCAGTAGAAGCAGCCTGTTGGATACCGCCCATAGTAATCTTTGTCATACCATGTCAAACACATCAACCTTTAAGACTAACCCTTGTTTTCACTAACCAGTGAACATATACTCTAACACTTAACAGAAGCAATTCATTTCAGAAAACCAAGAAGGAGCAGGCTACACTAATTTGAGAAACTTCAGCTGAACAAGCATGTCCTCTTTTCTCTTACTTTTCTTTCCTGGTGTTTCATTTATAAGTAGATCTTCAAATAGCAGTTCACAACGATCAGAGAGAGTGTTTATTATGTCTCGCTTCAGAGCCTGCAATGTTGGGAACAGAGCAATACCAAAACATTGTAAAATTCATAAAAATATCGTAAGTCACTGCCAGGGTATATATAGAAATTCCTGAATCTTCTATACTTAAATATCCACCCCTACTGTGAAATAAGAATGGCGTGGAAAGAACAGCTACACACAGCAGATTTATTTTTTTAAAAACCAGCCTAAGAAGCTTAACATAAGTGAAGAACTGGAAAGTGCAACCCTGGCTTCAAGTTCATTTCAGAGAAAAAGCTATAGAGGAAAATGAAGATGTGCCCAATTGCCTTTGCTATCAAGGCCTTATGGGGATTTAAAAGCAAAGCTGCCAAACATTTCTCATGTGTCTGATTGGACCTTGCATTTATTCCATTTATGATGAGATATACAAAGCTGCTCTCACCATTTGATCACAATTCTGGCAGGGGTTGACTGCTAAATGGGCAAAATATAAAATGTCAGCCTGGCTGCAGGGTTCCTCTCTGGGAGAACCAAAGAAAAAAGCAACACAGTCACTTGAAGTGAGGGGAAGCAACTACTGGGGAACATGCTGCATACTTAACAGTTCCTTTGAGAGAGTCACAAAACAGAAAAAAAGCAGAAATTGCAAGAGAAGTGAGCCATGCTCACAGCCCTGAGCAGCAAAGGCTAGAAAGAAGAGAGCTTCTAGTTCCACCATCCCTCCTTCTCCCTGAGAACCAGTAAGACCTTTTACATATGGAGTCCCAGGAAAGCATTCAAAGGGTGATGCACCTGTGCAAAGCAGAACACCTTCATTACTCCTACCAGAGAATGCAAGGGGTGACTGAGAGAGAAATTTCACATTTGTGTCAAATGTAGGCAAAGGAGAGATTACTTTTTTAAAAAAAAAATGGTCATCACTTGGTGTGATTCTTTTGGGTAGCCTGTGGAAATGATGACTCTTTATTTATAGCAATTGCAGGTTAAGTAAGTTCCTTCAGTAGACTGAAGGGTGGCAGCAGTACCTTAACAGCATCTTTAACTTTGGGCTTGTTATTATGGATGTAAGCTTTGCATTTTAAAGCACCTTTAAGATTTATGGAACCGCTGCAGACCTGGACTGTTGCTGTGGACCTTGAGTTTGATTTCTGTGACTGAAAGAGAGAACACATAAGTCAGAAACACATTCTTAGCCTTATTTTTTTATACAAACAGTTCTCAATCACCTTTACAACTGTATTTCTTCAGATCATGTAAAGTCCTCAGGCAGCCTTACTGTAGGCCATTACCTGCCCTCTGGACAAAAAAATGTTTAATTTAGCCTTCCACAACTTTATTAAAAACCATTTCAGATTGTGGCAAGAGGAGAGGAACTTGGAATTCATACTTACATCTTGGTACCTTTCACCTCAGTACAAAACGTGACAGATATGGCTATCAAAAGCAACTGATTAAAATGTGGAGTAAGAACCAGAAAGGGAAGAGAAAAGAAAGGGAGACCATACTCACAATGCCTTTATGGTTTTCTCTACTACCACAAATCAAAATGTTAATACTCAAACTAACAAATTCAGCTTCATCCTGATTTAAAACAGCCTGGCAAGATTAAAAGCCCCAATATTTTCAAATTCTCCAGTTAACTGTAAGGCGCAGAATATGATGACATACTTAAACTTTTTCATCTAGTTTCCTGAAATACCTGAATATCTCCTAATGATTTGAAGTTTGCAACCTTATCCTTACAGACTGACAACTTATAGTATAGCTTTCATAACCTACACAACACAGACAGCAATGTTACTACGTACAAAGATCTTCTCTGAGTGTCCAGCACATAGAGATAGCAGTTGGCTGAAGCCATTTAAGGGAGTTTCTGGCTGAGGGGAGACTTCCCCTATGAACTTTCCAAGCTCCCATTTTTTCACCAGTATTCTACCATACTTCTTCAATGAGTTTCCCATGAAATCAGCATGGGAGAAAATGGCTTTCCTTCCCAGTCTTAGAAGAAACATTCTCCATGGAAATGTGGTACAGGTCATTGCTATTAACTCCTGTGTATGTCATATTACAGAATGGTTAAGCAGGGTTGGGGTCAAGCACAAAAGACAGTGGTTTCCACAAGGCTGCTGCATGGATTTCTAGATGAGGTGAGATTTGAACCAAGGAGTTATCATACCATTATTTGCAACAACACACTGGTGAATTTGCTTACCAACTGTGTTACAACTTTAACATCAAGGGTCTGAATGGCTGATGGAGCATTTCCTTTTGCAGTTTTTTTCTGTAAGAGTGATTGAAATACAGAAAGAATAAATGAAAAGTGAATTCATTCGTTTTATATCCCAAAACAGAATCAACAAAAAAAGGCCTTCCATTTTAGACATTTGTGTATCTTGACTAATACCTACTATTGCGGGTTCTTGAGAGAAGTGATAAAATTCTTCTAAATAGAACAAATATTTTATGTGTAGCTTTTTCCGTCATCTGCACTTGTGCATTTGTATAAAACGGTCGGCATGACCACCTTTGGTACACTAAGATCCAGTTCTAAGTTGATTACAACATATAATTACAGCCATTTAAGATGTTACACACTGAAATATACTCAAAGTACAAAATTTTAATGGCCCAAACAAAAGCAATACAATAAATAAATATTCAATAAATCAATACATAAATAACTGCATATAGGTGGGCCTACTGAACTGGCATACTAAAGCCATGAAAGCAGAAGGCCTGAACTCAAAAACGAAAAGTAGTGGAATGATGATTTGTTTTGCTTTTAAAGACAGACAAATTTAATTGCCATGGCCACTTAGAAAGCATACTTAAGGATTTTGTTTGGTCTCTATCTGAAAGCAAACTGAACTGGATTCACAAGTCCCCAATGAACATGCTGATCAGTAGACATTCTTCCAGCTTCAGACTTCTTGATTTTGCAATTTGCGTCAATATATACTAGAGTGTATATAAAAACATGTTTCCCCTGCCCCCTGCAAAAAAAAAAAAACCATGCTAAAGCATATAATTTGTGAAGATTTTTTTAATGTGGGTTAAGTGTTAAAATAGGGCAGAACAGACTTATAATGAAAAAAGGGAGCCAAATGGAAAGCCACTCATCTGTAACATTCTGCCAGGTACTTTTTCTTCTTTTCCAGGCTTCCCAGTTACATAATTCCTCACCAAGTGTGTTTTCAAACTCTCCTTATCACTCAATAACACCTGATAGGCTATGACTTGCTACAAAGAGGTTGCAACTACTTTCAAATTTCTTTCTTGGTGAAAGACAGGAGTACCTCAGGATTAGAGACTGACTGGCCATCCTCCCTGCAACAGCATTATCTCCAAGAGAAAGATGCATTCTGTCAAGAATCCACCTCATTTCAATTCAAGCTACTGCAAGTTTAAATTTACCAAGCTTATACCACACTACATGTTATGGTCTGGTTCAGAATTGTTATGTTGTTTAGCACTTACTTGCCCTTCCAGTAAGTCAGCATCTTCCTCTTTGACTTGACCATTGATCAAAAAGACAGCTTCCTCTATCTGCTTGGCCCACCGTGCTAATCCATTCTTTTAAAGCAGAATCAAGAGAAAAGGATGGATGTTGGAATAAAAGTCTTGCCAATCAATCTAAGATTATTTCCTCCAATCCAAGCTAGACCCTGAAACATGTCTTTATTTAAGCAAAGATCACAGAAGCTTAACTCAGAGGACTTTTCATTCACCAGATGCCCTTTCTAAACTTAATTACATCTGCATTCTGCCATTCCTCTGAGGAGCTCAGGACTGTTTAAACAGGGACATATAATGTTACACATCATTTATTTTTTTTGACGTGAGTTCTAAAATCATAGGTATAGGATGTCTTATGTAAAGCTACCAGCAAAGATGCTTGATCTCATGTGGAAGTCAAGGGCAGGATTTGGAATAAAAATTATGCATTTGGTACGATCTGTAGATGAGTTGAGGGTCACTCCACACAGAGGAGAAAGCGCCAGCAGCCACTGCCGCTGCCAATTTCCTGGCCAGGCATTCAAAAAGGCCTTTTGCCACTCTACTCAGAGAAGGGGATGGCTCTTTTGTTTTTGATAAGATATGGTACAGTATTAAATCCTATCAAAAAAAGAACCATGCCCTTCTCTGGGGAAAGTGGTGAAAAACGAGAACTTAGTACTTAACAGCAGAACCTAAAAGAAGCACTGACCCCTCTACTCACTCTGCACTCCTTTGAGGGGAAGCACCAGAGAGCCGCCACCACTATTTTCCCACTTAGACATCCAAAAAGGTGCCATGGTGGACAGATTAGAGGTGGTTTGGGATTGGTGCTTTTTTTAGGTTCTCCCAGGGTGGACCAAGCTCTCACCTTTCTCCATTCTGCTCAGAGAAAGAGATGTTTCCTTTTTTTGATGACAGTTAAAATATAGTACTTACAAAGACCCATGGGTAAGTCGACCCAAGTTTTTGGGATCAATTTTTTAAATTTCTGGACTTATACATAAGTATATACAGTATACCATACACCTCACATATGTACATATCCTTAAAGATATGGCCATTCTCCTAAAAATCGTGTTCACCCAGTAGAATTTGCCAAAATTCCAGAGAAACCTGACTCAACATTCACAAGCAAACATTCTGGTGCATACTGTTCAAAAGCTCCTGTCAGATTTGAAGTGGCTTTAGTAACCAGGACATGTCTGCAATGAAAAAAAAATCAGTGCTGCATCATAACAAGGACTTTTCATTTGTTGTTACCAAATATGAATTAAGAATTATAAGCCAACTTTAAACCCTGGCTTCAGATTCTATTTCATTTAGGGAACAACAAATAACCATTAGTTCTGATACAATGCTAAGATGACATCTGCACCTGAACTGCAGAGAACCTAAGTCCTTAGAACAGGAGTGGGCTATTATAGGAGGCTAGGGGGCCACCAAAGCCTCCAGGAAACCTCTAGGCCTGGGGCAGCATTTCCGCCACGATTTTAGCCCCTATGCCATTTTAAGCCTAGAGAGGCCTTTTTGTCAAAAGAGGAAGTGACACTTCCATTTTTAAAAAAGGTCTTTTCTAGGCCTAAAATGGCCCAGGTGCTTCAAAATGCAGCAAAAATACCCCACACACACCTCCAGAGGCAATTGGAGGCATTATGTGGCAACTTCTCCTCTGCAGAATAACTGAAGGAAACAAAAATGTCCCTGGTAGGCTGCATGCAGCCCACAGGTTGTGCTGTGTCTAACCCTGCCTTAGAACAATTACAGCTTCTCTGTACAACAGCAATAGCCACTGAAAGCCATAAATAATGATAAAAACCATCAATAAAGAGAAATGAACAGCTTCCATCTGTGTTTTTCACTGGGCACTTCCAACCAAAGTTAGAGCTAACAGTTAATATCACTTATTAAAATCCAAGAGTTATACTCCAATCTGCAATTTTGGCAAGTCATATCGGGAATGGCACTCCACAGAACTCAAAATGTACTTGAGTCCTCCTAAGAAGCAACAAGACAAGAGAAATATACAACACGCTGGGGGCAGGGGAAGCAGCAGGGATTTGACAAACAATGTTAACTGCTAATAGACTGAAGAGAAATATCAGTAATATGACAGCTTGAGTAAGCTCTGATTTAAAAAAAAGGCAGATTGAAGTTTGAAAACTGGGGAAATGGCTTAAAGGAGAAAGCACGGAAAGTGTCCTGGCTCAGAAAATAGCAAAGCAGATGGAGCAAAGGAAGAACGCAGCAGAACTACATACATCACATGTTTAACCTATAACTATGAGGCTGACAGAATCAAGTCACAAATAGCAATAGTAATGTTACCCTTGTGTTTTTTTCAAGGTCATGGCTGGCCAATGTAGCTGGTAGCGGGATGTGTATATTAGCATTAATTGTGCATTCTAAAGATAGCCAGGAAGTGGAGAGCCCATTCTGGTATTTCCAATCTGCTGGTTTAGCTGTACTCTAAATGGGGGATATGAGGAGAGACTAAATTATTAAGAGACCAAAAAACCACAGAAGTAATTTCTTCAGCTACTAATCTAACATAAACGCTCAATCTGTGCATGTACATTCCAAAGTACATGTGACTGAATTCAATGGGACTTATTCTGGAATCCACAAGATTACAGCTTATGGACTCTTATTTCTCCTACTGGGTCTTTAGGACACAAAAGGGCCCAATCTACCAACAAAATGACTTGAGAAGGCTTTATTGAAAGCTATTGGATCATGAATAATTTACACTGAAATTCCATTCATCTGAAGTAGGGCTTCCAGACAGCCCACTCAAATTGGCCCTGAAGTTAACTACACTGTTCTGTTGCTCACCAGCCAGCAAAACTTACCTTTGGATCCTGCACATCATATGTACGGCAAGTGAGTCGTTCCTAATTAAGGAAACAATAACTAAGCCTGCTTAAAGATAAGAAACATTTATGAAATAAGTCATTAACCCATCAGTTAAGATAAGAATCTCGTTCTTCTCTGACGAGATTATCTAAAACTATCATCTTAATACAAATGGTGCCCCATCCTCAAATAGAAAATGTTAATACATCTACTGCTGGTTCTAGCTAATTGATTGCCTTGGAGAAACTATATTCTGTGCACACACACACCATTCATACATCCACCTTATACGTGATGACTATAACTGTTTAAACATACAAATGGGCAAGGATTGCAGTCTCCTCTCTGCAGCTAGTTATATTCAGTCCCATCTCTACTTTCTGAAATTTAAATATGTGATACTAAACATACTTATAGAGTTACCCCCTATGAATAACCTCCGTGTATTTCTACAAACCAAAGCTGCAGGTTACCTGATATTAGGCCCTTATTAACCCATCCACTTCTCATGCCTTTCTCCACTGGGGGCTCTGGACTGTTTTCCATCTTCAGGGTTCACTAAAGCTTAAAAGCCTACCTTTCCCTTTAATAAGCTCATTCCCCATTGGAGCTGAACACTGTAGCAAAAAGAGAATGACCACGCATTCTGTACCACAGTGTGGGATAAAAATACATTGCTTACTCTGTGGACTTGCTCAAATATTTCAAGAAAAAGAATATGGCACAAGCAGACATGAAGAGACACAATAAACATATCCTTTAATGCATCAAAACATCACAGAACTCGATTAATAGAAATAAAAGTAAACAAAATGGTTTAACCATACCCATAGTGTCAACTGTCCTTTACACAGCCTTACCATAATTTACAGCCCTTGTTTGAACATCCAATTAAACTGATAAATATTGCTATACTTACAAATATATATTTCTGTAACTCACATGACAAATCTTGGTGTTGCTATTCAACTAATGGTCCACAATCCATTGCTGAAGGGTAACACTGTTGTACTCCTGCCCTGATTGTGAGTGGCCCACAGGCAACTGGTTGGCCGCTGTGTGAATACAACAATACATATCATAGGCCTTGTGTGTGCTATGACAGGTCTGGTTTTGCTCTTAAAACATTGCTATGAAACACTATTAGTGTAATTCTATACAGAGTTGCTCAGAAGTTAATCTGCATTCAACGGGTTTACACACAAGTAACTATACAGAACTGTAGCCTGAAACCTAAGCCAAACAGATAATCCCAACTAGAGAAGACCCACTAGATCAGTGGTTCTCAACCTGTGGGTCCCCAGATGTTCGTGGACTTCAGCTCCCAGAAGGCCCAGCCACTATGGTCAATGCTCAGGGCTTCTGGGAGCTGAAGTTCACAAACATCTGGGGACCCACAGGTTGAGAACCACTGCACTAGATCATTTGGCAGAGAGTAAATTAACATTTTATGTAAATCCCCTTGACTCAGTGGGTCTACTCTAGTTAAGGCCAATTATTTTTAAGCCTAAATAATTAAATCTAATCAAAACAAAACAGATCTCATGTAATTCCTCATGTGAAACTAATGACTCTCATTTTCCTGTTAAAAGGATACTTCTTTGTAGCTGAACACAGATGAAGAGCCACTCTATCTGACACATCATCTTCTGATATATTCCACAATCGGTTTTTAGCTGTAGCTTTTTCTATTGAGAAAACAAGCTAGGACAGGAAGAAACAAACAAAGTTAAGGTTCATTCCTTGTTAACATAAAAACATTGGGGGGAAAAATGTCCCCTAATTACAATTGCTAAAACCAAGAGCTGAATTTCATTCCTCATGCTCTTCTTTACTCATTGTAAACAGCTCAATGAAACCTTCAGAACAGCCATCACCACAGCTGTTATTCCTCAGCTTAGCATCCCTATTACAACTTGTAGAGTAGCATCAACGTGTACTGCAGAAACCGGCATCTGAGATCATCTGGATGTTTTTCAATCTACAATTTTCATCAGCACCATGAGGATGCAGTCTAAAAACAGGGCTCCTTGAGTCTCAGTCTTGAGGGAAAAAAGGCAGAATGTGAGCCAAATGAACTGATTAAAAACACCTGCAGGGCAATAGTTGATGTATCACTAACATACAGGAATGAACATAGACTGCTTCAAAATAAAACAGCTTAGAATCAGAGTACCTGAAAATCCACCTTTACCCATACATATGTGCCAGACTTTAAAATATTTTGGAGTGAAATCACTCTCCCTGTCTCATCTCTCTTTCTTTCCCTGTCCCCCTTCTCACTACCCCAGCAACTGAAACTCATGTAGTGAGGCCTCAAAAAAGAGACTTTCAGCTGCTGTATTCATGCTGTGCTCAGGATCTTGAATCCTGAAGGAACCTGGAACACCTTCACTGATGACCTTCACACAACAGGTAGATACCCTTTTGAGTATTTTTGTTCAGTTGCCTTCATGTTTTTAAACTGACCTTAATTAAATAACTAACCTTATTTACTGTTCAGTTTTATGAGATTGCTTTTATTTGTTCTCTTATTTCACACATGCAAATTTTACATTTTAATAGTTTGATGGTTTTCACTACATGGATAACATTTTTTTATAACTTTCCTTGAGCACTAACACAGAAACGAAAGTCTTCTGTGTCTAAGAAATATAGAAAACAACAAAGACTGCAAGGACAAATTGGTATTTAACCAGTTTTCTTGAAGGAAGGGGGGACAGCCCTGACACCACCCCAACAGTAGGATTTTCTATAAAAAATTATCATTCCTTTGTTCCTGGAGGCACACAGAGGCATAGCCATCCAAATCCCTTAAAACATGGAACACACGATCCTTGAAAGGACCCTCCAGTAGTTTCTGGTTCTGATATGCTTAATTTTATCTTGCAGCATTTTTCCACCTGGCAAGTTCTAGGTATCCCCAGATCATTGGAAACTACCCGCCCCTGTTCCAAAGAAATGCCTGAGATGCCATCTGTATCATTTACCTTCGGTAGAGTAGTTTGAATCTCTTTTGCCAGCTCTGGAACAGCAACAGTAAAAACACCAAGAACGAGCAGTCCTCCAGGAAGCATTCTGGAAACCTAACAAGTCAAGCCAATACCAACAATGTCACTGTTATTTCTAGATATATGTACTAAAATATTGCAGGGGTGATGGAAGTTTCATATTTGACCCTTTAGATAAACTACAGTAGATAAAAGTCAACATGCTTCACTGTACCTGTGCATTTGCAAAGCTCATACATAATGCACATGGTGTTCAACGATTGGCTGTATGTGGTCCAGTAGTGGCAACTTTCCCTTGCTCTTAGGGAAACAACTTCTCATATGTCTAGTTGCCCAGAATGCTCCTCAACAGAGCTATTTATCTAGCAGTACTTTGCAATGAACACAGATCTCATTTGTATCTGTGATGTTCTTCAGTTGCAAATTATGCATTTTTAATGCCCACTACCTACAGTGCACTGTCAAATTTCCACACTTGGAAGGGAAATACTAAAACAAATTCCACTGTAGTGCATGAACTAGCATGAAGTCCGGTATTGAATTTCTTCTCGAGGTAGTTTCAAGCAAATCATTAATTTTTCCCTAACCTATTTAGGAAAAGTGGAGTACAAATAAAAAGGGGGAAAATGTAACCCCACATTAATAACCACTCAATCTATCACAGGCAGTGATCTTGCAAGTAAACTCATGCCTTTTACAATATAGATTTTATTTTAATGGTAGTGATTAACATTCTATTTATTCAATAAATTTGTTATGATTAGTATCTAGCCACTTCACAGAGGGTGAATATCCATATTTAAAGCAGACTGGATGAACTGCGAAAGTATGTAAAAACTGAAAAACTGGCAGTCAGGATGTGGCAAGTAAATTCAGCTTAGTGTACAGACAGTATTAGTATGTACCATATTCCAGGGCTGCTGAATGTTTGTAGTCGTCTGTGTAAAAGTAAGAAGGTTTACAAGAGTACTAGTAATTTTTACAGTTAGTACTAATTCAAGTACTGAATGCCTGTTACCTGATTAGCATGTGCTGTCATCCATTCCTCATCAATATTACCCAAGTGTGAATGGTAACTTGTATTGCTTTTACTTTCTTCCTCCTTTGGAGGTGTTTGGACAGCTAGCAAGACATAATCTCTTTGCTGGGACCACTGGGAAAAGAAAGGAGTAGCTCAAAGCAATCCAATTTCAACTTACAGCATTTTAAAAACCATTAATTTACCACAAGACATAAGTTTCCACATGTTCCCCTCACCCAGGTCTTATTTACAACATCCTACAAGGAAGGGAAGGGGGCTGACTCTAATATCTTTTCCTAACTAGGAAATATCAAAACCCTTTTTGCAGTAAGTGCTCTTCAGTCTTCAATGCTGAGTTAAGCTCCACCCCACCCATCAGTTGAAAATCCATTGCTGCTCCTTGCAGTACACAAATGCAACTACAGTCCATTATTTCTCTGTTCTTCCATTTATATGTTAACAGTATTCAGATCCTATACACACTATAACTCAAGTCTGTGGTGCTGCAAGAAGGGTGGTGCTTAGAGATGTCTAAACTACTCTACACAGGAAACCTGGTTCTGAGTAGTTTCTCTAACCACTCTTCAACCTCTGAAACATAGACTTTCAGTACAGTGATCTTAGTGTTCATCTTTGAGATATATAACTGTAACAAAGCGGTTACATCCTGTTTGGACTATTAGGACATGTTCTTCATGGAACTGTCACTGAAGAGTGTTCAGAATCTTCAGCAAGCACAAAAAATGGCAGCCAAAGTGTTAACCAGGGTGTTTCTCTTTTACAATAGCTCCATTGGCTGCTAGTTTGTTTCTATCCACAATTCAAGTGATGGTTATGATCAAAAGAGCTTTATATGGCCTAGGTCCAAACTATCCAGCAGACCACATATCTCTGCATGAGCCAGTCTGGGCCTGAGATCCTCAGGAGAGGCCCTTCTTTCAGTTCCACCACTGACACAAGTACAGTTGACGGGGATGCAAGACAGGGCCTTCTGAGTGGCTGACTCTTGGCTTTAGAACTCCCTTCTCGGGAAAGCCAGAATGCCCACTCCAGTTGTTCTTCTCTCAGCAGGCAGAGTTCTGGCATTTAAAATGTAAAGTTCTTAAAGAATGGGCTGAAGGTTCTGCACTGTTTTAAAAATGAAGTGTTTCAATTTTTTTTATGTTTTTAATTGAATTTTAACTTTTTAAGTGTAGGTTTAAATTGTTCTGATACTGTGAATTCTATTTTTACTGTTCACAATTTGTATGTTTGTACCTATACTGTTCGTTTTAAAATTGTGAGCTGCCTTGAGTCCCAGTCCTGGGAGAAAGGTGGTGGTATAACTAAATATACTGTAACAATAACATAAATGTATCAAGCGTGATTCAACATTATTTGCTTTGTTTTCAAACAGTTTTCAATATGGTGCTTCTGCAACAAAACACTACAGAACTTTAAATATTTATTGCTCTGCTGTTCTGAACAACTTACAACATTGGTTCTATTAGAACTATTAATTATCTAACAATATCCCCTTCTAAACAATTTCAATATAGTAAAGCAGAACCTGACAAGCAGACTGCAGAATTTGCACATGTGCAAGCTGTGTTGTTTTTTGGAATCTGAAGACAGTTTCCTACCAGACTGTGCTTTTAGGCAGTATTCTAGATATAGTCACCATTGAACACACTGCAATTCATATCTGTATAAACACGCACGGGGTTTCATAGTTAAAAATCAAGTGAAATGCTCACTGAGAACAGAAGATGTAACTGAACTTGCATGATAATTTCTCCTTGGGGGAAAAACACGCAAAACCAGGGTCTTTTCCACACTACATTGTTACAGAGCAGTGGAATTCTGGGGTTCATAGTTTACTGAGGTCAAAGAACTTTCTGGCTGAGAATTCTAAATGCACCTCCCTAAACTGGAAAGCCCAGGATTCCACAGGAGGTTGAAAGTGGAATAACAGCACTATAACAGTGCAGTGAGGAAACGGCCTTTGTTTCTCCAGCTCTCCTTCACCATCCTTTCAGTGGAAGCCTGGGGTTTGCAGTTTAGGGAGGGGCATTTAGAATTTTCAGCCGGAGAGCTCTTTGGCCTCAGTAAACTACGAACCCCAGAATTGCACAGGAGGTTGAAAGTGGGATAATAGCACTATAACAGTGCGGTGCGGGACTGGCCCAAGTGGGGTCTTTCAGCACACCAAGAATAATACGACACTTACCTGTCCTATTAAGAGACCAGTGATAAAAGGTTTGGAGGTGGTGATGAGATCTGTGAGGTACTGTCCCACTGCTTCTTCGACGAAGTAACTTCTTCCCATTATTGCACGTATTTTAGAGCCCAGCAAAAAAAAGCTTTAAATACAAGGAGTGAGAAAAGGAACAACGTTGGACTTTAAAGAAAGAGAAATTAGTTTGCTAAGGTAAAAGGGACAAGCTCACTGACTCATGAGAATCGGCACGACTGTACAGAGAAAAAGGTCACGCTGCCGCAGCCCCGCTACTTTAGCGCACCCTCTTCCCTGCGACCCCAACAACATTTCTTTCCGAAGTTACGCCTGCAAAAAGTCCCCCTCCCACTCCTCCCCTCGTATTAACGCAGCTCCCTCCGCAGAAGCCAGAGCCGCCGCCCGCTTCTCCACAAGGAAGTACCGTCACTCTCGCTTCGCCCCGTCAAGGCTGCCTTCCCGCACCCAACACATCCGCCGGCTCCCGCCCGCTCTGTTCACTGAGGCGGCCCACAGCCCGTCATCTCCACGCGCCGCCCTTCTTCTCCCGAGTACCAAAAGGACACACTTCGACGGCGTCACGAGGCGCGCACTTTATCAATCGACCGACGCGCAGGCGAAACAAGGCACGCCGCCGCCATTTTAAGTGTGGCGGAAGTGTTTCAGCCCCCCCCCCAAAAAACCTTCCTTTTTTGTCTTGCAGGACGTATTCCGGGCAGCGGGGAAATCTTACTTGGAGGCAAAGCCATGCCACTCTCGGCAGGGACCACATCAATCTCCTGACGTGCCTCCGGTGGCGCTAGAGAAAAATTGGACTTGAGAGACCTATTTGAAGAACCATACATTTTGGAAACCTGTGAACGAGGCCATTTCCGCACGACACTGTTATAGTGCTATTATTTCACTTTCAACATGCTTTGGAATCCTGGGGTTTGCCAATTAGGGAGGGGCCTTTAGAATTCTCAGCCATAGATTGTTCTTTGGCCTCAGTAAACTACAAACACCAGAATTCCACAAGAGATTGAAAGTGGAATAATAGCACCACAACAGTGTAGTGCGGAAATGGCGCAAGTTACTGCTTTTGTCTGAAGTCAGAACCTCCTAGTTACCTTTGAGGAAGTACGAAAAGGCAAGGTTGCCATCTTATTCACAAGGGGCAATCCAAAATCCATAGTAGGGTACCTTTGTTAAGCCAGTCCAAGGGGCAAAAAAGTACCTGTAAGCCTTGAAATATCTGTATATGAGACGTATGTATCTTTACGGTTAAGTTATTACAAAAACTGGAGGGGGAGGGCTGTCTGAATGGTATCCTCGGGTGGAAGAAGGGCTCTGCAAACATTCAGATGAGGTTCTCGGGGGCCCACCACTTTCACAGGTAGGGCTGGTGCGGACTCAGGAGAGGGCCTTCCCTGGCTGCTTCCAAGCTGAAAATTCTAAATGCCCCTCCCGAAACTGCAAACCCCAGGATTCCTTAGAATGTTGAAAGTGGAATAACAGCGCTATCACAGTCTAGTGCGGAAATGGCCCTAGTGAAAACCAGTGGCTGGTCAGAGAACAGAGTCCCAAGGGAGTATAAGATCCTATTCTGCCATCACTATAGCATCGCTAAACGCTATTCTTATCCCTCCTAGATAGTTAAAAATGATGACAACTTTCATTTTATTTTATTTATTACCGATTTATAACATTCCTCCCAAGCTGGAACGTTAGCATATTAGTTCAGCTGTGCTTGGGAATACAAAGCCTTCCGTTCTACTCAGGTTATATCCCGCCCCCTCCTCCAAAATAAGCATACTTCTCAAATCATCCGAATTTATTTATATAGCTGAAAGCAAGCAGCTATGGGAGGTCTACAGCGCAGCACAGTCGTTGGATTTCTTACATCAGTATTGAGGGACAGTAGGCAGCAATCGCCGTTTCGTACCACAATCACCACTGCTAAAGAATGTCTTAAGCAGTCATCCTGCAAAACTACTCAGCGTCCAGAAAAAAAGAAAAATGCCGGAAATACACGCTTTAAGTTGAACCAATAATAAGTCTAAGAGCATTTCCACACTAGACTGTAATAGCGCTATTATTCCTCTTTCAACATCCTACGGAATCCTAGCCCCTCCCTAAACTGCAAACCCCAGGATTCCATAGGATGTTGAAAGTGGAATAACAGCGTTACAACAGTCTGGTGCGGAAATGGCCTTAGTTAATATATCCCTCACCACGATGAATGCGAAGGAGCGCTACCTTTATCCTAAGCGACAGGCGCTTTGAAAGTCTACCTTTTCTAGCTCTATGCTTGAGGAAACCAGACAGCGGTGTTGTGCGCGTGCGCCAGCGGATCTGTGCGCATGCTCCGTGGGTGCGCCTGAGTAGTTTTCCTCCTTTCGGCTCTCCGCGTCGCGGGCAGGCGTGGGCCCGGCGGGACTTGTGCTGGGCTCTCGGCCAAGCTGCCCAAGATGGCGGCGGTGCTGCAGCAGGTCCTGGAGCGGGCCGAACTGGCCAAGTTGCCCAAGGCCGTGCAGGGGAAGCTGGAGCGGTTCCTGGCCGACCAGCAGAGCGAGATCGAGGGGCTCCGCACCAGGCACGAGCGCTACAAGGTGGACAGCGGTGAGTGAGGCCGAGCGGGCTGGGGGCGCCGGGGAGCGCGAGGCTGGGCTCGATCGACCCGGGTTGCGCCCTGCGAGGCGCCAGTGCCTCCGTCCGCGGATGCGTGGACCGTGCCTGGGGAGGGGGTGGAGCAGTGCCAGGTCTCCCCGCGGCTGGGGGGGATTCAGACGAGCGCCTTTTCGCCAGATCCGTGTACAGGAGCGCCAGCCGTTTGTCTAAACCACAGAAGGAAAAGGGGGTCGTGAGAACGCAGATATGTCTTGAAAGCTGGTGAAATACGTAACTTGTCTTTATGTGGTGGTGCCCACGACCTGTATTTAGTGGAACAGGCTTTAGAATTTGTCACTCTTAATATCTAGATTTAGAAGGCAGGGAGCTGTGGTTACTCTGGCTTACCGTGAGGAACCTTGCACTCAAAGGAGCTTTGCTTCTGCCTAGAGATACGTGGGACGGCACTGTAGGTGCCCGAAGATTTACTAAGGCCAGTTCCACACTGTGCTGTTATAGCACTATTATTCCACTTTCAACATCCTGTGGAATTCCGGCGTTTGTAGTTTAGGGAAGGGCCTTTAGACTCCTCAGCCTCAGTAAACTACAAACCCCAGGATTCTGCAGGATGTTGAAAGTGGAATAATAGTGCTATAACAGTGTGGTGTGGAAATGGCCTTACTGTCCCTCAGATCCACTTCACTACTCAGTGTGAGGATGGCAGACAAACCCGGAGATTGTAACCCCACACAAGTGTTACTATGGTGATTGAATTTATTTATTTATTTATTTATTTATTTAATTTCTATTCCACCTTTTTCTTGGCATGGGACCCAAGGTGGATAAGCAGCCCTGTCGTCTTCCTTCATGTTGCATGTAGCCAGTAGGTCTGCCCAGACATCTACATGTATCTTGCAGACCCCTGCATGGAGAAGGTTGTATTTATGTGTGCAAAGCCTTCCGTCTGACTGAGAAACCTAACTGCACAGAGTTCCAAATTTTTCAGAAGCATCTATATATACCTCTGCAAAAGTCTCCCCGGCGTAAAGATTCATGCAGTATGTTTGAGACCTGGAGGTGAAACAGCAGAGTTCTTGGTATCAGAACGTAGAGCTACTAGAAGCAGCTCCATTCCAGTTCATTTACTGATTTTAGCCACTTCTGTAGTTGTCTTTTTAAAAAGATAGGTGTTTGAAACACAAGGTAAGGCTGTTTGGAGTTTCTTTTGATGCACAGTCACATCTTCGGAAGAAAGCAAGTTTCCACTCTGTAAAGAATTTACATACAGAGTTTCCAAAATATAACAAATTTTGGGCGACATGGTGAAGAGTTTAATACACAAAATAGACGGCATTTTAAAACTCTCAACGCATTGCTTTTTAAAAAGGCACTGTGAAGATAGCATCTATAGAAAAGTTCAATATTGTAGTAAACATGATGAAAAGTGCTGTTATATAGTTTAGATGAAGAATAGTATGCTGCTGTTGTCATCAGTCAGATTTGATTTGATGGCTGAATAGTAGGTGGATCCTTATTTATCTTCTGCCCAGGTCTGGCCTAAAGCACAAATAAACACATACAACATTACGCTGATGTATTTTATCAAATAATGCTGGAGTGAAGGGAAGTAGTTTGCTAGCTCCATGAAAACATGCTTTGGTATATTGCTGCTTTGGTATATTGCTTATTTCCAATATCAATGTACTCAGTAATCAGGGTTCTCAGTGTAGTTTAACTGTAAAATGCTATACTATTAAAAGTAGTAAAATAGAAACCTGAAATCTAAACAGCGGTTAATTGAATAGCAGGAGATTATAGCAGTGCTGAGAATTTTAAAAGCACTAAATAATATTAAGGCGGAGAATCTGGAATAGAAATGTATTGCCTTCTGTTGATAAGACTTTGTGAGCCTCTTTAATTGAACAGGTAGCACTATTAAAAAGACCCTCTTTTTGGTAGCCACTTATATTTTGCTTGGTGGGGCACCTCCAGAAAGACCTTAGAAGATTATCTGAAGTTGTATGTAGAGAACCATGTAATTCCTTTTAAGCCATCTGTAACTTCAGATTCTTCAGTAGTACTTTTAGGGCTTATATAACCTATTAGCCTAGTGAGTGTTAACTTTGTTTTCTATTTTTCATGGCATTTCAGTTCTTGTGTCCTACAAGTTCTTCAAAGGCACTAGGAAGTTACTTTGTCCAGAGTTAATCATAGCCTTGGGTTGAGAGTGTCCCTTATACACACAAACACACACATACTTGTGTTTTTAAAGCCTTGATGATCTGTACTTCTGTGCATCTACAGATACGCTTATAATACAAAGAAAGAGCACTCATGTGAACTGGAACTGTCAGATCTCAAGGCAAAATACTGAGGTCATGTGTTAGCTTTACTTTGGTATAGTTAAAGTTTCAAGGGCAAATCTGAGTTCTCTGTGAAACACACAACAGCTTTCTTATATACTTTCCCTTGAGTCTTATTTTCAGCTTCTGTTCAAAGCCTTCACTCCTTTTGCAGACTAAGTTCTGGGGCTTTGATGACACCACTTGTAATGAAGATGGAGGAATTTATTGATAGATGCCAGTGATATTCATACATTCACAGCAGCGCTGCACATTGCAATGATCTTTTCCAGAATAACACTTTCCGATCCATAGTTTATAGTACTTTGAGTGCTGGTAGAATGCCAACATATTCAGAAACAACAAGCCTGGTGGGTGGGAGTGAGATACCTGGATTCAGTGCAACAAATACTGCTCATATTGTGCTATATTGCACACTGGCTATTGTTCAGAGCTTTAAACTGTCAAAAGTAATAGATATACTTTTAAATTGCTTTATTAATATTGATATGTACTCAAACCACTCAGTAGTGGCTTTGTGATAATTTTTAGTTTATTAGATTATGATGAGATGACTGAATGCTTTGTGAAGTGGTGAGTTACTTTATCCAGTATATTTCATTATAATTAAAATGCTTGTAACAAATTCACCTGTGATTTGCTGAGACACACTACAGTCCATTAATATATGGATAGTAATGGACTGTAGCATGTCTCAGCAAATTTATTAAGGGTACATACGTCTTCTTCGTCGTAAGACCTCAGAGTGGCCAACAATCCACATAAAAGTGTAGGCTTAAAATCACAAACTGTAAGTATCTGAGATGATAAGGTATGCATTTCTGTGAAAATGCAGTAAAGCTATACACACAAGCAACAGTAAAAGATAAACATTGGTTTATTCTTCAAAAACGTACAAAATGAATGTTTTTGATTGGTTTCAAAAATATGTGGGACAGGGGAGTTCTATCACTGTGGTGCCACTGCCAAGAAAGTCCTGCCATGTGTGGTAGCTCTACAGGTCATACTACTCTGAGGCACCACAAGGAAAGCCTATATTGTCGAAAGTAGCATTGGTTAGTTGTTTCTGGTCAGAGAGAATGGTAGGAAACACAATCAAAAGTAAACACCTTCTTAGACTTTTCTCCAACAAGTCTGTGCTGTAGTTCTCTAAAAAAGTGGTGTCCCCAGAGTTTCTGTGACATGTTGGATGGATAATGTCATCTGTTCACACCTGGAGCTCAGGTGGTTTTCATGAGTTGTGCATACACTTCACAAAGCCTTTCTGAAGGCTTGTGTGTATAATTCCCTGAAGGAGCACATTTTGAAGTAATGTTATTGGGTGTTTTCAGAACAACAGTACTTTGAAGTAGAAAAACGACTGGCTCAGAGTCAGGAGAGACTTGTAAGTGAGACACAAGAATGTCAGAATCTCCAACAGGAACTCAGCAAGCTTAGTAAGTATAGTTATTTAAAGATTTATATGATTGTTAGATATTGATAATTCTGTCTAGTTTTGTGAAATGTTAGGATGAACAATAAAAATACTGATTTAATAATTTCAGTTAAAAAATAGTTTTTGTGTATTTCAGAAACAAAGTAACAGTGCTTTAAACTTTGCTTTAGTGTGGAATAACATTTTCATATATCGTATATTAAAAGTGGAATTTATTAAAAAAACAGTTACAAATCGAACTTACTTTTTAAATTTTATTTTCTTACAAATGGAGCTAAAAGGTCCTGAACTGTAGAGGACTCATTTGGTTTTGCCGGTTTAGGAGAATCAAGCAAAACAATAGTGAGAACAGAAGAAACCATCAATAACTGTAAAATGAAAAAAAGTATTTTGTCTCCGCTAGTCCTCCACACTGTCAGCCTGAGATGAAGTCTTTCAGTACATCAGTGCATCCCCCCACCTTGTGGTGGGGGCAGTAGCATATTTCTGCCCATTGACTGCAATAGTTTCTTTTCTAGTGACTCAGTAGACTGGCAGCCATTGGCTCACATAGTGGCACCTATCCGTGGACCACCAACTTGAGTGGCACTGCTACGGATAGTCTTACATAAAAGCATATTTTTTTAGAAATAATTTGATGGGGATAAATATATGAAATATCTTAAATATTTTATTTATTTTAGAAAAAAAATGTTCCACTGTTCCAGAAAAATAAGGCTTTGGGGAAAAAAGTTTTTCTTTTCTGAGTGTTGTGAGTTTTTTTGTGTTTTTTCCCCCTCTGGACCTTCACATCTCTATTTGTTTATCATCAGTTTTTTTGAATGAACTTGATGGCGGAGTGATTTTTCTCTATTCATTTTTGAGCTGCCTCAAATGACGTGTATAAAATCAAAGAGAAGAAAAGAAAAAGCACATTAATGAAAACAAAACGGAGGGCTTAAAGTACCTGTTAATAGGTTCACAGCATATTTATGAAAGCCTGTGCTTGCAGGAGTGTCATTTCCAGATAGTGCTAAGGCCTTACTTACTGTCCTTACTGTACGTGCTTGAGATCCAGTTGGGTATAGTGGGCAGATAGTAGATCCCAACATTGTACTCTCTTGATGGAGTAACAGGTGATATAATTTTAAAGCAAAAATGAAAATGATCGTTTTTTACCCTGTCCCCTCCTTCCAGATGAGCAGCTGAAGTCACTGACTGAGAGAAACAAAGAACTGGAAGCAGCACAGCACCACAGTGGATCCATACAGGTACAGAAAATGTTGATAACTCAAATAGATGGAGGCCTTCAGCCTTCTGTGTTACAGTTAATTAAACATTTGTGGAGAGAATGAAGTGGACTAGTTTTCCTTCTCAGTTGTAATAATTTTCTGGTAGAATTGGGTTTTAGAACAGGCTGCTACAACAATCCAGTTCCTTTCCCGTCTATGGAGAGGGAAATACTTTGCTTCTATTGTCATAAACAATAGTGTTGTACTGAAACATCAGATCAATATTCTGTTCTTTCAGTTTTCTGCTTCATATCCTTTTTCTGTTGCTGTTTGTCTTTGGGGTGTTGATTCCTTACTTGTTACAGCACTCTATCTGTTGCTTTGAATTGTGCCCTGTTGTGTCAGGTTTCATGAGACAAGCTCTGCAAATGAATTGATCACAACGAATACCTTAAACCATTCTTGTCTCAAGAGGCCCATATGGAAGTGTGTGGGACCACTGTCTAGTGAGATGCAGGCAGAAGCACAAGTCCTGTATTTGAAGAGTAGTCAGTTGTACTGATCTTCTCATGCACAGGAGATATATATATATCTTTGCTCCTTAGCCCAGACATCAGAGTAAATGTGTATGGAAGGGTGCATAGAGGTGGTTGCTATGTTTTTATTTAAAATTAATTTTCGTGACATATTTTTATTGTACCTTCTAAGATGATGTAATCTGAAGGTGGTTTACAAACAAAGCTGTATCACAAAAAATCCAGTTAAATTTCGGTTCATAAATTGAAGACAGATCTTTTAACTGGGTAAAAGTGGACTGAAGCATCTAGGCATTAGAAATGAAGAAGGATCTTACATACCTCCTTTCCTCCCCACAAAAAAATACAAGGATGGGACCATAATAGAGGACACCCTGTTTCTTATGCCTGCCAAGCTGATAGACCTTAGAGTCGCCTTTGAGCAGGGCCTCTATTGCCATTGTTAAGACCCATTCAGATGAATTCACGTGCAGGTAGTGCTTCAGATAACCTAACTACAAATCATTTGAGGTTTTAAAAATAGTCAGTAGGGCTTAGACACTTTGGTGTGTACTGTATTGTTCATGTTTTGAATTTAAAGGAAGCCAGTTGCATCTTACTAGCATGCTCAGATTTCTGCATCTATACTTTGATCAAGTCAAAATCAACCATAAACATCATTAGGAAGGAAGATAAGGTTGTGTTTGCTTTAGTAGTAATTACTCTAGAATTGACATCTCTCATTCCTCTGTTCATAAACTAGCAGCTTATAACCATGATCTCACCTGTGTATAAATACTTGTAATGGATTAAGTAGGCAGCACTAGTTTCCTTTGAGGATCATGTTTCTCTTTCTCATCCATAAAGCCTGGACCAAGTTTTTTTTAACTGTTTCATAGGAATTTTTCTAAGAATTTAATGATCGATTTTTCATAAAATTATGTCTGTTTCTACTGTGCTGCTGTAATTTTAAAGTTTTCCTTTCTACCTTTTCTTCTAAGGGTCAGTTAACTAGAGCAAAAGAAGAATTGGAGGCAGAGAAAAGAGATTTGGTCCGAACAAGTGAAAGAAGAGCTCAAGAGTTAGAGCACTTGCATGGTAAACATAAACTTTTATAGTTGAATGGGTCGTGGCCACTGAGCTGTTCATGTGTTTGAGCTGCATTTATTAAGAAGCACATGACAATAGAGGTCAAATTGGCAGAGGAAGTTATTCAGGAAGCTAAGCAAAATTTGTGAACTAATCGTAAATTTATTCAATTTTAGAACTGAATGCATGAAAGCCAAATTGGATATTGAGAAAAGATATGACTTTGTAATCCAAGCAATGATGTTAAACAGGTTTCCTCATAGATGTTAGGTGGATTTCAAAATACCGATATAAATGAAATCAAGGGGGCTTCATGCCATGTCCATGCCTTTACATAACCCTGCCAGTGAATGTTCATTTACAGGGGTGTTGGTTGTATGTAGCCACCCTGATTTCTCTGATGGCAGCAGTTTGAGAGCATGCTGGTAGAAATCCCAGAAGCCAGTTTTATACCAACATACAGAGAAGCTATTTCCTCCCACTATAGTAAATGATGTCTTGTGAGCAGTGATATTTTCACCACATTTTTTTCCCACTTAGAGAAGAGACAAGGTACTGTACAGACACAAAGAAAACTCTTCCATGTGCATAGTGGTGAAATGAAGTTTGTTGAAGAGTATTTTCTCTCTGATTGCTGGATAACACAGTTGATTTGTTCTCTTGGAGGGAACCAAGGGCTCACTTTATTGTTGAGAATGAAGAGCAAATAAGGTTCTATACATAGGGTTGCAGTTAGCCCAAACTGTTCTTTGAGTCCCAGTGGAATGGACCATACCCTAAATATGTTGAGTTTTATACCATGCTGATCCTGTAATACTGGTGGACAACAAACAGTCTGCATCCTGTTCCCTGTTATCATGGCCTCTGGAATCATTCTCCTCTGCTTTTATTTTTTATTTTTATTTTGTTTGTTTGTTTGTCTACAAAAAGATGTATCCAGTAGGCTGCCCGGAAGTGAAATTTTCTTTAAGGAAAAAGAAAAGAGATTTTCCCCCAAATCAGACTTGAGTCACTTCTTTTGCCAGATTTTGAAGGCACAGTGCCTCTTAAGGATGATGGCTGTCAGAGTTGCCTATCTCTTCTGGCCTGTTTTGAGAATTGTAGCTAGGGCCCTGGACTTCTCCATTGTTTTAAAAAAAAGATTATAAATGTGATATGGCATAACAGATGTCTTCAAAGCAGATTCGTTCTAATGTCTGCGATAACAACTGATATTTGAAGGTAGTCTCTACATTCCAGGCTTTCTGGTTTTGTTTTTGGTAGAGGATGTTAAACGTCTGAATGAGAAACTGACAGCAGCAAATGCTGCAAAGGTAGAGCTACAATTAAACTTTGATGAGCTTCAGACATCAGCCCTTTCTGTAAAAGTGAGTATTTAAATCTGGGTAGTGACCAGTTCTTCTGTAGAATTGTGGAAATGTGGTAATATTATATGCCCTGGGTATCATCTTGTTTTAATCAGTTTCAAAGGTCATTCATTATCTAGATAAGAGCTGTCAATTTTTTTTCTCACGTTATAAGGTCTGATTTAAGAGGGTTCAAGCAGTGAAGCAATTTCACAATCTGCAGGTAATTGTCAAATAGATAAATAATTGATTCAGTATTACTGTTGAAAGGGCAGTCAACTGTGACTAGATTTCTCTGCGGTTGTTTGCTTGATTTCAGAGTGGTCCTGTGCTTCACAATACAAACATTTGGTGTGATGGGATTTACGTCAGACCACACATCTATAGATATAGGATGTTCATGAAGTCTGCGTTGAATATTAGACTGTTTGCTAAGACTCTTGACAGGAATTCTGGCAGATTAATGCGAGTTGTGCAAGCACTAATTTTAACAGGACCTGGTGAAAAACTGTACTATGTTTTATGTATCCCTTTTTTCTGAATTGAATGAATTGCATGTAATATGTGGTGTTGTTTTTAGCATCGTGAGCAAAGATGGGAACAAGAAAAAGAATTGTTACAGAATCAGAACACTTGGCTGAATGCAGAACTGAAAACAAAAACAGATGAGCTGCTGCTTGTTGCACGGGAAAAAGGGAGTGAAATTTTGGAACTTAAGTGTAGCCTAGAGAACAAGAAAGAGGAGGTAAAACAAATCAATTTCTTGATTTAAATATATTTTTCATATGTCTTTAATGAATATGACTGTCCTTCTCTGGATTTATTTGCCTGACTGAGAATCAATCTGTTATCAAAGAAGTAATAAGTATATCCTTACTGCCTCAGCTGGGCTTGATATCTGAGGTTCAAATAGCTGAATAAGGATGGTTAGAGTAACAAAACACTGGAGGCCCATGTCATCCTGATAAGATAATAGTGAGAACGTCATGTCCAAGTCAGTGGCAGTTGATGGCTCCCATGTCAGTGGGGTGTTGAGTCTACTCTGAGTATTAATTTGAACTTTAAAGGAATTGTTGAAGATGCTGTGAATTATTTTTGAAGATGAGTTCAGCACCTTGGATAGTTCCTTTTAAGTTTAGGTTGGGGCCTGGAATGGATTCAGTATTCCACTGAAATAGAAGCCACCAGCCAACGCTGGAAGTAGTTTCTTTCACTGCCTCCCCCTTTCAACTTGTACATTATATTTTACCTTACAGACGCACAAAATAGCTAACCTCTTGACAGCATTTGAGGAATCTGAGGCTTTATAATGTAGGTGGAAAAGATGACTACATAGAGACATGATAGAGGCGTATGAAATTTTGTGTGTTTGTAGAGACTGACGGTTTTGTTTTTTTCTCCCTCTTTCACATTACAACTTGATGAAATTAAGAACTATGCCAGATCAAAATGCCTTCTTGAATGCATTGTACACAAACACCATTTCATGTACCTTATGAACATAAGAAGAGCTATGCCAGAGGTCTGTGTAGTGTAGCTTTCTGTCCATTTGGTGGTTAAGCAGATGCCCCAAAACAGGACATGAGTGCAGTTTTGTTTTTCTCTGTCTCCCTAACCTCTGGTATTCGTAGATGTTTTGCTCCTGCCACTGGAAATTATATAAATTGATTGTGACTGGTAACCCCTGATAGTCTTATTTTCTATGGCAGTGGTTCTCAACCTGTGGGTCCCCAGATGTTCGTGGACTTCAGCTCCCAGAAGCCCTGAGCATTGGCCATAGTGGCTGGGGCTTCTGGGAGCTGAAGTCCACGAACATCTGGGGACCCACAGGTTGAGAACCACTGTTCTATGGCTTTGCATAATCTCCTTTTAAGGCCATTAAAATTTGCAGAGTTTACATCTTTTAATACTATATTTTAACTATGCACTATCAGAAGCATTTCCTTTCAGATGATTGGCTGTGGACCTAATTACTTTATTTACATGTTGCTGTAAGGGCTGATGATCCCAAGTTTAATTAAAATGAATTTAAACGAGGACAGGTCATTAGTCATGAGGAACCTCCATCATTAGCAACAGTATATGTCTGAATAGCAGATGCCATTAGGAGTGTCGGCTGCCTTCCTGACCTACTTCTGTGTTTCCTGGAGGCATCAATTGGCTACAATAGGAGACAGGTAGACATTATCCTAATTGTGAGGTTTTATCCATAAACTTAAATTTCTTTTCATTAAAAACATGTTTCACAATCTGATAGTGTTTCTTTTGGCAGAGAGTGATGAGATATTTAAGTCTCAAAGTTTCAGAAGTTTTAAACATGATCATCATCTATGTTTGCATAGGTTTCCAGGCTGGAAGAGCAAGTTAGTGGATTTAAACAATCAAATGAAAATCTACAGAAACATGTGGAAGATCTTTTAGTGAAACTGAAAGAGGTAAATGTTATTTCTGTTGCTTTGATTTCCACCGTTGGCTATGTAGTAACCATATTTGAAGGGATTTCACACTCTTCATTGCTTGTAATTGCCCATATGGCTGCAATCATCTCCTGTAAACTTCAGTGAAATCTCTGAGGAAACATAGATACACTTGACTCAGGAGTCTTAGAATGCAGTCCAGTGCCCCAAACACCATAAGAATTGTGCTCCCACCCACAGCAAAGAGAGAGAACAGCTCTCAGGAAGGCAAACGTAATCACAGCTAGTCCAGCCATTATTTTCCATCATAAGAACATTAGAGGCCAGGACTGTGCCAGGAAGCATTTAGGAGAGACTGCAGATGGACAGAATATGAAACTCGCAACCTTTCTAGTTTCCCCAAGACTGACTACTGATTTACAAATGGTATAGGCCAGTTGCCTCCTGTTGCTTGACTTGAAGGCATTTCATTTAAAAAAAAATGGAGATATATTTCCTCTGTTCAATCCACCCTACTGAGACCTCACTGGCAGGTCTTTGGATTTAGTGGAGGCATAGTTCACACTCTCTACGTCTGTAGGTAGAATTGTGTATTACTGAGATATCTAGAGGTGCTGTAAAGATTTGCAGTAAAAGTGTTCATAGTATATCCATCCAGATGTGGCAGCATTTGGAAAGCACACTGAGCATAATGATGAAATTAAGTAGTCTGATTGATACAAGTTTAATTTTGAAAACTGTTCCAGTATGATATCAAAAAGCTGAGGATTTTACCCTTTATTCCATATCAAATGTATTGGATTTTTTATGAGTATCTGTTAGTACAGAACTGCTGTTGTGATGTAAGGGTTTCTTGGCTCTTAATTGTTTAAGTATTGACTGCAGAAATATCTTTATTTACCAGGCAAAAGAACAGCAAGCTAGTATGGAAGAAAGATTCCATAATGAATTAAATGCCCATATCAAGTTATCTAATTTATACAAGGTATGATACTAAGACGTTGTAAAATTTGGTCTTTTCCACTTAAATGTACACTTACAAATGTTTGTGCTGTGGTTGCAATTATTAATAAATGCAATATTGCTGTAACTTGTGAAAACTAAAGCCCTTAACAATGCAATACTTTGCATATCTATTTAGTAGTAACTCCTGTTCATTTAACTGAGAATTACATGTAAGCATTTAGCAGTGCTATTCTACGTGGTACAAAGCTTATTATCTGCCTAAATAAATAATTTGTTTGTACTTTTGGAAGACCATCATAATGAATTTACAAGGCATTTTGAGTACAGGTTCATTTGTTAACACCAGGAATAAGTCGTAATGATGTGTCTGGTGCACTATCTTATCTATTTTTATAAGATCGATGTCAGTGATGTGGTGAGAATATAGACAAAAATGCTTTCCGCAGTGTGGCCAGCTTTGTCTTCTTGAATGTATCCTTGGCTTATTGGAGCTAGCTGCAGAGAGTTGACTGGGTGAGTCTAAGGAGTGGTTCATGTATCCAGGTGACAAGTGGTGCCAGTTACCTTTGCGGAGCCCTTTCCAGATCCAGAAGTTTATTCTTGAGAGGATAACTGTAATTTCGGTGTAAAAGCTCTTGGGTGACACATAGTATCTAGACTCATTTCATTTGTTTCTGGCCTGGTTTTAGGATAGAACTTGCTTTATTCTCTCTGATAGATGATCTTTACCGTGAGAGGGATGAAGTAGTGTAACCCAATTGCTCCTCCTCAGTTTCTCAGCAGCTTTTGGTACCAGGCATTATGGCTGCTTCTTGTACTGGCTCCATGAAGTTGGAATAGGCACACTGTCTTAGTATTTTTATTCCTGCTGTTCCATAGAGTGATACTCCTGAATTGTGTCTTTGCTCCTTGGCAAAGTACTGTTGGGTTCTGCCAGTGCTCTCAGTGCTCTCAGTGCTTTTTAACATCTGTACAGAGCCATTGTGGTTCATCAGAAGATTTGGGATTGGGTGTCATCAGTATGTCAGCAGATGACACTCAGATCTGTTTTTCTGTTACATCAGACTCAGGAGAAACTGTGCAGAACCTGTACTGATGCCTGGAGTCAGTGGTGGGCTAGATGAGGACTCATCTATTCATACTGAATCTTGAATTGATGGAGGCCTAGAGGCCAGGTGGTTCTTAGGTCTTTTGAGTTTGGTAACTTACCAATCCTAGGTGAGGTTGCAGGTAATTCCCCCCACTTCTGTTTACTGCATAAGCCACAATAAGCCTTGGTGTCCACAATGTGGAATCCTGTCTCTTACTCTTAGTTTTGTCAATTTTCCACTGTTAGCTGGGAGGCAGAATTTGTTCTTTTTAGTATAAACATTGTATCTTGCCTTACTTTTGAGATGATTTATATTAATCAACCAGTGTTCAGAATTTCAAATTAGTTTCAGATTCTAGTTTGAAACAGTTGATTTTAAGCTTGATAGTGATGTAATGGTCAGTTTTCAAGCACAGCAGAATCTCAGTTTTCAGCAATGTAGTTGAGAGAAACTGGAAAACATACATTTTGTATTTGTGCGTGCATGTGGATAAGCTACATATATATTCCAGAGTACGGACCAAGTTTCTGTTAGGATTTTGTGATCTTTATTCACTTAACTTCCAGTTCTCCACAGTATCTCAGAAGCCTTGGCCTACCCCTTTTCCACTTCCTAGGTTTTCAGAAAGCACTGCATATTTTTATTCTTTATTAATTAGAAATAGTTCTTTGCCATTATATCTTGCTCATCCATCTGCGTTCCTCCTTCATTTGTTTATATATTTGGTTGTCTGGTGCATGTTCATCATGTTCAGAGTGCTGCTGATGACCTGGAGGCAAAAAGCAACGAATTGACTCAAGCTGTAGAGGAGCTGCACAAACTTCTGAAAGAGGCAGGTGAAGGTATGGAATACACTTGAATAATCTCAAAACTTCTTTGTGTTTTTAGTAATGTGTTTTGTTGCTGTCATCTTCTTTAAGTTACTAGGAGTGTAATCCAAAGAGCTACGTGAGTTAGCCTGAAGGAGTTATTATGTAGTCCATGACAAGGCAATGTTGGGTTAAAATTACAAATGAGAGCAATAAAGCAAGAAATAACATCAGTTTATCTGATTCATTAAAAACATTAGCTGATTCAGCAGTCAGCCTGTGATTCATATCAGGCCATTTTCAAAAGAGGTTATTCACACAACATTGGGTGAAGGTGGAGGGCTGTTACTTGGATCCAGGTCTAGGTTAGTAAGCCAATCCTGGCCAAATAATTATCTCATTGATATTGCTGAAAGAGACTATATTAACCATCATGCAGTGGGAGCTGAAATATTTGGGGAAATTGTCTGTAACTACTGTGGTATTCTACAGAAAATACTTAGTAATTCTTGGAAATGTCCTTTTTTCCTGCCATCCTCAGCTAACAAAGAAGCACAGGAGCGTTTAACTGAAATGGAACAGTCAAAGGCTGCAGTGGAAAAAGAACTGAAGGAAAAGATTAGCAAGCTGGAGAAGGAGCTGGACAATGCAAATAATTTGGTTTCAGCCACCAAACGTAAAGGTCTGGTAACACCTATGAAAGAGACCTCGTATATGTGTGAGGGATTTAGTATTGAAAATAACATTGCAGTAGTTCGTATGGCCTGAAATTTGAAAAATTATATCCAAACCTTTCTTGAAATTAATTACTTTTGTGTTATAGTGGGTACATGAAATACATTGAATAGTTACATTTCTCTCTTTTTAAACATTGTTTTGTAGGATACAGTTGTGTTTTCTATAGCAATCTTCTTGTCTGTTACTATTTTTATTGGGTTGTTTTGTGTAGATACCAGCCTGCAGTTTTATCAAAAATTTGGAGAAAGATTACCCAGAGCTCAGAAGCATACTCAGAAACTAGAAGAACCAGAAGAATTTAGTTGTGTAGGGTCGTTTTTCACAATGGCTTCATTTGAGTACTAGGTTAAACTGTGATTTGGAGGGAACTGGACAGTCTTAGCCACCTCCCGGGTTTGTCTGCTCTCCCTTCTTTGATCAAGTGCAGTAGTTCAGAAGCGTCTCCCCTGCTTTCAGCTAGCCACAACTGGTCATGTTGACTGAAAAACATGGGGAATTTAAGCCATTTTCAAAGAGTTAGCCGCATTAGTCTGTCACATACTAAAAAAAGGAGAGAGAGGGAGAGAGAGGGAGACAAAAGGAATCCATCAGCACCTTTGAGACTGGCTTATTTATCCTAGCATGAGCTTTCATGGATATCAGTGCACTTCTTCAGGTGTAGTGATAAAGTGCTGTTAAAGCCACAGGTTTTTAAGCAGAGTTGCACAGTTGTGGGAGCAGGATAGGATATGATATATTGCAGAACAATACAAATTGTGAGAGAATTTAAAGAGTGCTGTAAGATGATAGACGTCTTTCATGTAATTGGTAGTAATCTTTAAAACAGACTGTTAATATTAAGATCTGAAAACAATAAATCTGTTTACCCAAATTCAGTCTCTTTGGAGTCAGGTTTTGAAATGAAAGACTTGTATCATCTCACACCTCACTTTGAAGGAGGGTTCGGTGCACAGAACCCTCGCTAATAACTCTTCCCACAATCCCCCTCCCATTCCCTTCAGGGGTTCCCATCCCATCCCATTCCCTTGCCTTTTGCGTGCCAGGGCCAGGGGCAAGCGAGGGAGCTCCAGAGGGGAAAGGAAAGTTTGTGCAAGCTTTCCCCCTCCACATTCCCTTGCCTTTTGTCTTGGTGCGAGTTCTCAGGGCCAGGGTCAGAGGCAAGGGAATGGGAGGGGGAAGGTCTGGAAAAGAGAAGGAAGGCTCACACAATGCCCCCCCCATTCTCTTGTCTTTTGTCTCAGCACAAGTTCTCAGTGCCAAGGCCACAGGCAAAGGAATGGGAGGGAGGGCTTCCAGGGGGGAGAAGGAAGACGCATGCATACCTCTTCCATTTCCTTCCCTTTTGTCCAGGTGCCTACCTACCAGCAAAGCACAAGGGGATGGAAGGGGGAAAGTACACACACATCTCACAAATAATCAAATTTGCAAAGGTCAAACCTGCAAATGTGGAGGGAAAACTGTATGTGCACATACAGCCTCTGTGTTTTGCTTACTGTACTGATGATCATTTTAGAAAACATGTATTGTTGCGTTTGTCTTTTCTAGGGGCTGTTCTTTCAGAGGATGAGCTGGCAGCAATGTCTCCTACAGCTGCTGCAGTAGCAAAAGTGGTAAAGCCTGGCATGAAATTAACTGAGGTAGGGATCTTGTAGACAGTACTGTGCTGTTTGCAAGTTTCTCTCTGCATGTTTGCTCACAACCACATTCGCTGGAGCAGTTCGTAAACTGAATGAATATCTAGACTAACTTTAGGTTGTTCTCATACGGTTTCAATGGGTGTGATCTTTTAGGGAGCTGAAAGAAAATATTTTGTGCTTTGCAGATGGGAAACATTTGACCAATATATGTTGGACTATAGCTCCCTTCATTCCTTATGTTGGCTATGCCTGATGAGAGTTACAGTCCAAGGAACACCCATTTGTAGTTTCTTTCTAGTTTCTTGCTAAATTTAAAACCAGATTATGGTCACTGATTGTAAAGATTTAAACCTTTCTTTCTATGACTTCAGTTGAGAAAATGGCAAAGAAAAGAGATGTGATAGCTGCAAGGCAACAGTAGCTTGCCAGAATGCATGCCCCATTAAGTTAAGCAAAATTCACATGTATGAATACTGTTTTTGGCAGTAGACATTTTCAGTTAATGAGAGTAAATATTCATAGTTCCTATGTAAGTCACCTGTTGGCACAAAAGTATATGTTGCTTTTGCTGAGTAATTGACTTACTGCTAAAATAAAGCAATGCCTCTTAAGCTATCTGATGTAAGGAACCAGCATATTTTTCCCCCCAGTGTGCCAGAGACCGACACTGTATTTGTGTCTGCTGGGTACAACTGTTTCTTTCTTTCTTGGAAATTCACAGTAAACCAGCATTAGTACATGGACCACAATTTTCAGTAGCACTGGTGTAAAAAGACCTGAACAGTTTGCCTGAAACCTTTTTTTCCCCCCTCTACTCTTTTTCTCTCTTGTCAGTAGCCAAGTTATTGTCTCTTAGATTTTGATCTCCTTTCCACCAGGTACTCCATGCAGCTAACTGGGAGCTTGTTCCCTGAGTCCCACTAAAACTATAACACTAGAATATGACAATATGAGCAACAAGAATATAATGCAGCATCTCAAAAAATATGTGCTGATTTTTAAGTTGTTCTTTTGGCTAACTTTGTTAGATAGCATACTGGATAGGTTCATTCTTTGTATGCTTTTGCCCTTTCAACATAGCTCTACAATGCATACGTAGAAGCTCAAGATCAACTGTTGTTGGAAAAACTGGAGAATAAAAGGATTAATAAGTACTTGGATGAAATAGTGCAGGAAGTAGAAGCCAAAGCACCCATTTTGAAGCGTCAACGTGAAGAATATGAACGATCACAAAAAGCTGTAGCAAGTCTTTCTGCTAAACTTGAGCAAGCTATGAAGGTTAGTGTGTAGCTTAACTGATTCACATTCTGAATACCCTCTATCTTAAATGTATCAGCTGTGTTGCTTTGTATTTTAACCATGCAAGATGCTATTTGCACAAACTTAGTTTCTGTAAAATATCCTTATATAGTGTCCTACAACTTCCCAATCCCATCTGATCTTAGAATCTAAGTAGGGTCAGCCCTGGTTAGTGCTTGGATGGGAGACAGCCAATGACTATGAGGTGCTGTAGGCTCTGTTTCAAAGGAACTGGCAAAACCTCCTCTGAATATTTGTTGAAAACCATATGAAATTTATGGGGTTGCCATAAGTCAGCAGTTGGATGTCCCTGCTCACAGACCAGATTTGCTTCCCAACATACAGAGCCTTTTTATAAAATATCTTCCTTTCTGTGGGCTGTATGTGTGGCTACGTACATTTCTGTAAGTCCACATGCTTCTTTTCAGTGTGCCTTTAGTTGCTGGTAATTTTGCTTAGTCAGATGTTTTTCTGACTTTAATTTACTGATTTTATTAATTGTTTTACGTTGACGTTATCGTTTTGTTGTGTTTAAAATTGTTCTGTATAAAGTGATATACCAGTAACAAAAAAAATATTACTGATTTACTCTAAAAATTGTCAGTGAGGGTGCATATATGTTCTATTCTCATTGTTATTTTTGATAAATTAGTTGAATGTCAATTTTGAGATTTAAGAACTGTCTGAATTTGCTTTGCAGGAAATTCAGCGCTTACAAGACGATGCTGATAAAGCAAACAAACAAGCTTCTCTGCTCGAGAGAGAGAACCAGAGACTTGAGAGCCAAGTCAAAGATCTTTCACAGCAGGTTAGTTTGGGGTCAGCTTTTTCTTATAGGCTGAGACCTAATTAACTGTTCCCTTGAAAGTAAGAGACACAAGTGACCTGTTGCTGTAGGCTGAAATCCAGAATCCTGAGGCCCTGCTCAGTATCTACAAAGTGAAAACAAAATGATTTGGGCTATAGAAGTGGTGAGTGATGAGAAGATTACTTAAGTCTTTCCCCCACATCTTCTTTCCCTCCACATCTTCTCCTTTTCTTCTCTCCCACAGAAAATGTATGTCTAGCAAAGCATTAAGCACCCTTCCTCTCCAGATGTGCCCTTCCAGTAACATAAGATGTTTGACAGTGAACCTAGTCTATACCAAATGTTTGCTTTCAGTTTAAGCCTTGTTGATTTCAGTAGGAGTTAATTCTAAGGCCTGGATCCTATTACAAATCTCATTATGTTTGCCAAACTCCCATTGTGCAGGTGGATATGTTTTTTTGGAACTTACACAATGTTGGTACCCCAGTACCACCTCATGCAAATCATTCCCTCCTTTCCAAGGCCTATTCTGTGCCTCCCTTCCCTCCCCTCACCAGCTTGTAGACACTACAAGAGAAAGAGAGGCAGAAGAGAAGTTGTTCTATTGCTGAATAAAGATGAAATTTTGGGAGGCATTTCCTCTATATTAGCAACTTTTTCATTGTTGCTGATTGTCATTGTTGCCCATCTGGTCACTGTATGCATGTTACCTTCTTGTAGTAGCTGGCATGTTTTTAAGGAGAACTGATGCCTAAGATGGACCAGCGAGGGAGTAAGAACAGTGAGCAGCTGCCAGAGTGACTGAGCAGGGAGGAAGTCCAATGGAACTGCATGAGGAGTGCTTTTTGCACACTTTACTTTTTTGAATTTGATCTAGGCTCAAGCATGCGTGCTTAGAAATGAAGCCTTAAAGTAATGTTTATGTACTAATTGCAGTTACAGCCCTGTCATTTACTTACTTCAGAAATGGATAACCTGTCATTCAAGGGAGTAAAGAATTTGTAGAACACTTCATAGCTCTACAAATAAAATTATAGTGATTTTTGTGCGTGTGTGTGTGTGTGCGTATTATCAAACTGGAATGCCTGTGCATTTTTCTCCAGAGCACAGAGGGCCACAACATCTCCTTTTTAATTCCTCCAAAGGGCTTCAATATGTCATCATAGCTACAATTTTGGGCAGCTGAAAGTAATAGTGTGGTGTTTCTAGTCACCTTTTACGGTGGAAGGTGGGATTGTTTTGGTGTGGAAACTCCTATCAGTATTTTACACCCCACAGAGGGGCGTCCAAACAATTCCATGTGTATTTTCAGACAAAGACTGATTTTTTTTTCAGCTGAGAAAGATGGGATTGCCAAGTTCTCTGGGGAAGTCAATTGCAACCTGTAAAGTTTGACATGATTTCAAGTGCTGCTTTAGAATAAGGACAGTAGAGGAGGGAAGCTGACAGTGGAATGGCAAGATGGATTCTTTTCTCCCAGCAGATTACTTGATATGTTAGATGACCAATTATTCTCTCAGCTACTCATTGTTCAAGAGGAGTATGACACACATCTTAAGAGAAACTTGACCAGGAGATATGACAGTGGTAGCATTTTTCTGACATTTCCTGCTTTTAGAACAGAATCAAGGATATAAAATGGTCTCCAGATTTTTTTAATCTCTTGTGACAGGGTCATAAAATTGTCAGAATAATGGTTCCACGAAAAAGGATTCAGTTTTTAAAATTTTCAGTGTGCGGAAATAGAAAAACAGTGCAGAGTTTGATATCTAGTGTTTTTTACTATAAAATTCTTTCATCTCCTTTTCAGGGAGAACTCAGTGATGCTGTATTTTCTTCCTCTAATCTGCAAATATATTGTCTTTCTTCAATCAGCAAATACATGCCTATGTCATTTAAAAACAGAATTGAGGTGTCATTTAAAGAGATGTTCAGAAGGAAACTGAGATTCAGTTGTGCCAAGTAATGTACCCAAAATTGGAATAAAAACTGAAAATTCTTGGTGTGATAGCAAGCCACCTCTTGTAGATTTGAAGAATCGAAAGATGTACGCGTGTATTTGTTTAGAAACTTGGATTCCTGATGTGTAGCACTGTGAGTTACCATTTTATAGTAGGAATAATCTATTTTCCTTTTTAAAGCTAAGAGTGCTTTTAATGGAACTTGAAGAAGCCCGAGGCAATCATGTAATCCGTGATGAAGAAGTGAGCTCTGCTGATATCAGCAGTTCTTCTGAAGTAATAACCCAGCATCTGGTCTCCTACAGAAATATTGAGGAACTTCAGCAGCAAAATCAGCGCCTCTTAGTAGCTCTTCGAGAGCTTGGGGAAGCTAAAGAGAAAGAGGAGCAAGAAACCACTTCATCTAAGTATGTTCCCCTTTGTCACATTATTTAGAAATTCAGAAGCAAAGTTCTACACACTTTGATGTCTTTGTTTTAATGTGAAAATGACGTTTGCAGAAATACCCAGGTTCATGCAGGTTAGAAATCTGATTATGGTGATGAACTTTATTTATACACTGGAATAAGTACAATATAGCTGAAAACATAGAAGAGTCCAAATTAAAACAGAATTATCACAACATTAAAACAGTTTGTAACATACACTTAAATGACTAAAAGTTCAATAAAAACAAGATGGCAGCCTCTTAAAAGCTTTTCTTTAAAAACATTAATTTCTAGAAAGCTTTTGGAATAAAAAAGTTTTTGCCCACCAATGGTAGGACAGGAGGATGAGGTTCATTCTCATCTCCTTAAAAGGGGAGTTCTAGAGCCAGGGAGGGGCAGCCACTGAGAAAGAGCCACGTCTTGAGTCTGCACTGGCCAAGCCTATGAAGGTGGTGGGACTGAGAAAAGGCCCTCTCCTTAGGATTCCATGAGCCCATGCGGGCTCATATAGGGAGATATGGTCTGTCAGACTGCTTGGGCCTAAGCTGTATAGGGCTGTATGGTTCATTAATCAGCTCTTTGGATTGTGCCTGGAAACTGACTGGCAGCAGGGGAGTCATATGGTCTGTGTAACCTGCCGCAGTTAACCTGGTACTGTGATAGAGACAGAGACACACAGAGACATAGGCAAATCCTCTCCATTGTTGGTATAGGTAATGTTGGCCTTCCATATTTGTGGATTCTGTATCTACAGATTTAACCAACCATGGCTTGAAAATATTCACATACACCCCAGAAAAAAAAACCCGAAAAGCAAACTTTGATTTTGCCATTTTCTGTAAGGGACAGCATTTTATTGCACCATTGTATATAATGGAACTTAAGCATACACAAATTTTGGTGTTCACAGGGGGTGGTGAAACCATACCCTCGTTGATACCAGGGTTTTAGTCACATAATGTGAAAGTGTGTCAAACCTTTTGCTGTTTTTGTCTTTGTCATATCCATAACTTCTAAAAGAATTTACTTCTCAATTTTACCACCTGTTAATTTGAGATTAATGCTGCCCTTCTCCCAAATCAACAGATCTTGTGATTTTTTTAAATTATCCTGTTTTTTCTCATTACTGCTCTGAGCATCAGTCATATTCTTCTAGCTCTTATTCCTTAAAAGCTTGTCAGTCTTGACACTTGCATCTTCCCTTCAATTTAGAATTGCTGCAGAATTTTGCTTTAAGTCAAATTTGAAGGACTCTTGGGGGCATTGCTTAGATAACATGAAGAGAATATTCAAGAAGAGCTAGAAGAATCTTGATAGTCAATTAAAATATTCAACACTTTTGTGGACTTTTCTAATAACATGTTCATGTATCATATAAAAAGGGGACCTATTTTATACCGGCTGTCCAAATAGTTGGAAAACCTAGTTGGAAAGTCACAAGCTTTTTTTTAAAATTTTCTTTGGCTGCCTAACATTAATATATTAATTGATTTAAGTAAAACTGTTTTATCATTGTATCAGGATTTCAGAGCTGCAGAGTCAACTTGGAGAAGCTATCAGTGAATTAGAAAAGCTGCGTGAGTCACGCCATCACCAGATGCAGCTTGTAGATTCCATAGTTCGCCAGCGTGACATGTATCGCATCTTGTTAGCGCAGACCACTGGAGTTGCCATCCCATTGCAAGGTAGAGTCGCATCAGTAACACAAGCATGCTGGTATGAATTATAACTCAAGTAGTGTTTAGATTATTGTTATTCTGGCCACTATCACTGCCATAAAAAAGTGAATAGAGAGACAGTAGAGTCACCAATTTTGTTACTTTCTTTTCATTTGCATATATTTCTGAATACGTTGTACAGTTTGGTCTTTAAAATCGCAAAAACAATTTTATATTCACGTGTCCAGTAACACATAAGATTAATATTGTTAACAGTGGAAAATTTTAAGGGGCTGCAGGAACCGGGGCCAGGTGTCTAGCACAGCTAAGATCAGGAGCAACAGAATACCAGCCAGTCTGTGTACTTCCACATAATCTGTGACATGTGCCACCCCTAGTGTATTGGTTGGGAGGATTTCCTGAGTGACAGGAAATCCTCCCAACAACAGAAAAACAACGGAATTTTGTGGTACCTTAAAGACAAATAAATATATAATGGCACCTTTTTTTTCCTGAGCTAAAAAGACAAAGAAACTTACATGTGTTGCAAACACGGTTGCAAAATTAAATGCAGTAACAGGAGACCCAGATGTGTAGGCTCACATTGTACTGTATGCAAAATGATGTTTTAATGGAAATACAGCAGCTTGAGCAGAAACTTCGTTACTGCAAGGAAGTCTCATGTTCGAAGTTGATGTCCTCAAGTAGGGCTAGGAACGGATATTGATAATGATGGATTCAGTCTGGCTAACAATAAGGCTGCTTCTTATGTAGCTCTCAAGTGGGAAAAAGAACAAGATTGAAACTGCTAGGAGTTTTTACTGGGCTTTCCTTACTGAAACTGACTACCTTTTTGTATGATGTCCTTTCTATACTTTTCTAATCCTTCCTTTCGGGTTCCTAACCAAAAGAATAGAAACTTCCAAAGGTGCATCTGTGGACAAATAAGGAAACAGCATCTATGGATGTCAAATTTGTCCGGTTGGCAAAGTATATTCATTTCAGAAAGTACCTTGACAGTGCGGAATGAAGAACAAAACCACTGTGGCCTGAAGGACAATATGGTTGTGGATTGTTTTTCTGCATTTCACTATTAGCTGTGTAGCCAATCATTTGAACAACAAGTGGGCATAAATTAAATTAAAATATGGAGTTCATTCAAAGAGCCTGTAGCTTTGGGTGAAAACTGCCAGGGCTCAGGAAAATCTTACTCCATGGTTTCCTACTCCATGTATTTGAATGAGAACATGCATGGAGTGGTGTTATGAGCAACTGGACTTGACTTCAAATCGTTACTCAGCCCTAAAGTTCACTGTTTGACTTACCATAGCACAGCGTCAAGAGGGCAGCAGGTTGCATTGTTACCTCAAGCCTGCTGTAGGCTACACGAAACAGCCTGCTGTAGCTGTATTTGCAGCCAAAAAAGCAGTGCCTTACCTTTTTTAAAAAAAAAATGTCACTGTTAAAGCAAGACGTTCCTTTATATTGGGGACATAGACCGTCGGGGGCCACATAAAATGGAAGGAGCTTCCTGCAGCCCATGGCCCACTGGTCACTCACTTTTAGAAGTCAATACTTCTCTATTACCATTACTTAACACACAGGGGAGATGAGAGAATAAAGTGAGTTGGGCTGGTGGAGAGACTATGGCTACTACCTGAATTTGTTAGAGAAAGGATTTTTCTGTCTGCCTCAAAAATGTTACTTTTCTGTTTTATATAGCTCCAAGCACCATATCAGAGGAAATGTCTCTCACATCAACCCCTAAGCGCCTGTCAGGTACACCTCAGACCATGTCAACTCCAGCTTCTGTAACAGTGAGTGAGTCAACAGAAGCCGTGGAAGCAAAGGCTGCCCTTAAGCAGGTAGTTATTAGTCTTTCTGCAGACAATTTTGTCACAGTCACAGAAGTAACTCTGGTTTCTGCTTAGCCTGGTATTTACATTAATAAATGTCAAAATGCTGTTACAGTTACAAGAGTTCTTTGAGAGCTACAAGAAAGAAAAAGCAGAAAATGACAAACTGCTTAATGAACAAAATGAGAAGCTTCAAGAACAGGTTACAGACTTGAGGTCTCAGAATACTAAGATTTCGACCCAACTTGAATTTGCCTCCAAGCGGTAAGGGCAGTAAATGTTATTGCTAATACTCTGTATGGTGGGGGGAGGGGGGAGGGATGCTCCTAATGAGAGAATTGCAGTCTCTACTTTTAAAGCTACGCTTCTGTGACTGTAATCTCTTGTACTTAAAATCACTTCAAGAAACAATTAGAATGGACATCTTCACTGTCTGATAGGTCATTTTAAATAGCTGAGTTTTAAATAGCCCATGAGACAGAAATGAGAGTTGTTCATAGAAGTCAGAGGAGAAATCCACTATTTCGTGTAGACCGGGAGAGAACTCAAAACAACCCAGAGACGACTGAGCCTATTTACTGAGTATGGAATATTGAATAAAAGATGTGGGGGAAACCGGGGGAGAATGGAATGAGCAGATCCCTGAACAGAACACCCCACACTGCAGCGCTGATGCAGGGCCTAATTTCTTTTGTCATACCGTAAAAAAACGACAATCATATTTTTGCAGTTTTTATAGTTTATGTGCTTATCAGTTAGCTTAGCTGCAGAATCCAGAAAACTTTCTTTTCAAGTTATTTGTTGCCTATATGGAATTTTTTTATTATAGTTTTCCTCTTTCATTTTGCTATACCAATCTGGATAAAAGAAAATCTTTTCTTTGTTATTGCTGGTGAAGTTACGCAATGCTGCAAGATAACGTGGAGGGGTATGTGAGAGATAACATCACTGCATGAGAGAATCCAGAAGCTTTCAGCAACCACTCAGAAACAAGAACAGATAATCAACACCTTGACCCAAGAACTGAGAGGAGCCAATGAAAAACTAGCTGTGGCAGAGGTATTTAATATACTTTCTTTCTGTTTCTTAGAGTTTATTTCTTAATTGTGCAACACTTCTTGGAGGAAGAGTAATATAGGAATGTAGCAAATTCTAGAACTATGAGGTTGTTTTCCTTCATAGAGCTGCTTGAAATATGAATACAGCTAAGCACAAGTTATCTAATCTGTTTTTGCCCTTATGTATCCAGGTGACTGAAAATTAATCTGAATGTGTATAAAAAGCACATAACTGAGATTGCTTAGACATAAGCACTCACTTTTTCTAGTGTTGAATGTAAGTAATACAGAATCACATGTATCTCTTCAAGGTGAGAGCAGAGAATTTGAAAAAAGAAAAGGATATATTGAAAATGGCAGAAGTTCGTTTGACTCAGCAGAAAGAATCTTTAATAGCAGAACAAAGAGGACAAAATCTGCTGCTTACAAATCTTCAGTCCATTCAGGTATATTTGACTGTTTGCCCCCCCGTTCCCCTTATGCTGTCTGGTCTCCTGGTTACAGTCAGGTATGCATGGAGGAAAGCCTGCTCTGGCGTTGAAGGAGTTCCTCAGCATGATCATACTTGCTTAGGTTTTCTGGGAACAAGCAAATATGTTTCAGAAGCTTGGCAAAAAATGGATGGCAGCTGACTTTCTTTGAGCATCATTTGGCAGAGGGGCATCCTGTCAACATGTCTTATTCTTTCTAGGTGATCCTGGAAAGGGCTGAGACAGAAACTCAACAACGTCTCAATAACCAAATTGAGAAATTAGAGCGTGAAATAGCCCAGCTAAAGAAAAAACTAGAAAATGAAGCAGAACAAAGACACGCGCTTACTAAAAATCAAGATGTAAGTATTAGAAATGAAATGAGCTATAAAACAGGCAAATTGTTCCATATAAATATCTTATCTTGTGCTGTTGAATTTTTAAAAATACCTTTAGTAAAAGTTTTCAAAGTACATACGTGCAACCAAAACAAAAGAGAAACAACAAATTACATTAAACAAGAAAGACAGAGAGAAAAAACAAAAAATATTAAAAAGAAAAAAATTACTGAATGCCTAACTATTAAGAAATAATGAAAGACAATTTTTTCAAAAAAAGAGTGGTTTCCAGCTTACCTGTTGCAGATTATTTTTGTGTGCCTTTGTTTGTTTCCAACTTATGGCAACCCTAAGGTGAATCTATCACGGGGCTTTCTGCGGGTTGAGAGTGTGTGGTGTACCCATAGTCTCCATGACCAAACAGTGTATCAAATCCTGGTCTCCAGAGTCGTAGTCCAGTGCTCAAACCATAGTACCATGCTGGCTCTCCTTACATAAGTACTTAAAAGAAAAAAAATCTTCTCTGATCTCAAGTACCATTAAAATCTTCAACTACTGCTTTTCCCAGAATAATAATTACCGAATCCTACAGTCAGAATATCATACCCTTTTTCTTTCAAAAAGCATATTAAAGATCCCAATCTTTCGCAAGAGTCACCACTGATTTTTCTATTATCAGTATCATCAGTTTATTTCAATTAAGTCCAGCAATTTTATCAGCCAGTCCTATTTTGTTGCAGTCTCTTTATTCTTCCACTTCTGTGCGTATAATATCCATGCTGTGGTGGTTATATATTGTATCTGGCCATACTTCTTGTCTAGTTGATCTTTATTGAATCCCAGAAAATACAATTCCAGTTTTAATTTAACAGTAACATTCAAAATGTTATACACCATAGAATGTACTTGATTCCAGATTTTTTTGGCCTTTTGGCAAGTTGACCACATGTGATAAAAAGTTCTCACTTGTTGCTCACAATTCCAATATCTATTAGAAACATCTTTATGTATTCTAGCTTTTTTATGTCAAATACTAATGATATGCCACTTTATAAAAGTTCTCTTTAAGGTTATGACTTAATATAAATTTAATTCCTCCCAACCACATTTTCTCCTGTTGTTCTATCTGTACATTCTATGCAACATTTTGTGCCCACTTTATCATAGAATCTTTAACCAACTTTTCTCTAGTTTCAGTAAAGTTTATACATTGTGCCAATCAAATGTTCATCATCTGAGCACAACTGTTTCTCAAAGTCAAATTTAGTCAACTGGAAATCATACAGTTTTTATCCACTTTTTGTCTCTATCTGTTTATAAGAGAACCATTGAAAACTATGACTTTGAGATGTTAACTCTTCATTTGATTTGATTCTGTATTGTTCCTGCTCAGATTCCAGAAGATATTGGTAAATTGCCGATTTTTTTCCTTTGTGGGTGTCTCCTTCCCATAAAAAGCTTCTTGTGATGATGTCCACAAGAGTGTTTTAGGACACAGCCTTGGTTTATAACTATTCCATATTCTTGACAGAGCTCTTCTTGCATTGTGATTGTTAAAATCTAGATTAGCTTTATGATACCACAAATGTACATGCACCCCAAACCTCAGTTCATGCCCTTCTAAACCAAAGAATCTCTTATTTGTCAACACATTCCAGTCTTTCGGACAAATCAAACAAGATGCAGAGAAATACAGTTTCATATCTGGCCATCCCAATCCCCCTCTTTGTTTAGCATATTGTAAAATTTCATATTCTACTGTAGGATTCTTCCTTTGCCATATAACCTTTGATATGTCACTGTGCCGTTGTTTAAATAATTCATTGTTAATCAAAATCATTATAGTCTGAAATGAAAACAGCATTCTCTTTAAAACATTCATTTTGATCACAGAAATTCTGCCCAGTATCCATCTTTGCACTTCTTTCTTAGTGTCATTCCATATTTTAATATAATTGTTTTTTAAAAACTTATTTGTCACTCATATTTGTCAAAATAATATCCAAGCATTTCATGTTTCTCTTATTTTAAATCTTGACTTGTCCATCAATTGTGCTTGTTCCTTTCTCATATTTTTTGTTAACATCGTTTTTTCTTTATCTTAAATCAAAGCATGCCTCCAAATTATTTTAATTTTCCTAAAAGCACTTCTATACAGACAATGAGATTTTCTAAAATTATCACTAAGTAATTTGTGAATGGTCTTAACTTGTACACTTCCTTTTTTTATTCTCATACGTTTTATTCTTTCATCTGTATTGTTCTTGTGGACGCTTCAAAAGGTAGGATTAATGATGAGGGCAAAAGTAAACATCCTTGTCTTCTATGCTCTTGATTTTTCAACATAAATACAAATGTGTCTGAATTCATTCTTGATTCAAGAAACCTGAAGCATTTTTAATTAGTTTATATATGGAATTTTTTTTCAACACTTTGGAGAAACTATTTCATGAATACACACAAAAGTGAAACTAAATCCAAATATACTTTTCTGCCTTTCCCTTCCCAAAAAAGTCTACCTGTTAATGGTACTGTCCAATTCATGCACAAGAAATTTACAAAACTGTTTCTCCTCCCAATCATTACTCTTTGGATCCAAGATACAAAGGCCCTTTCCACGCAGGGTAATTAAAACGATGTAGAGCGACCTCTAACGGAGGTCGTCTACACCGTGGAGTGCACTGGGGCATTTATAATTTTGAGGTTCTATACCTCAAACCGCCCTGAAGCGACTGGAAGTGGTGGTGCCGCATGTTTTTTAAAAACCACTTTTCAAGTGGTTTTTATAAAACACGAGCGTGCAGCCCCGTTCCACCCTGTCACAGCGCCCTGGTGTAGATTTGCAGGCACGCGCAAGTGTGTGCCTGCAGATCTGCCAGGGGGCGGGCTTCCGGCTGGCGAGCTTCTCCGGTTGGTGGAGAGCCTCCGCCAGCCATAAGCCCCCATTTTGGATGCCGCAGGACGCTGCAGGAGGGTAGAGCAGCGAACTCATGCTGCTCCTCGTGGCGACGGACTTACCCAGCTTCTGGTAAGCTCCATTTCTGCACGTTTTACCCTGTTTCTCCCTCCACGTGTGGAAAGGGCCCAAGTTAAGAGAGGAAGCAGTCTTAGCTCAGTGTTAATTGAACTAACTAAAAAAATTACTTATCTTTTTTACAGCGAAATATACTTAAAAGGAGAACTCATCTTGGCATGAGGTTACCAACAAGTATCAAGATACTGTATCAGAGGAATATGAAGTGGGGTGTGTGGTTGAGAAAAGTTGCTTCCATATTAAAAATTAATGAGAAGAAACTGTACAAAATTGCCATATTTGGTATGGCAAATACAGAGCTTACCTCTTATCATATTCAGATCATCCTCTCTGTTAATGAAAATACCTAGTATTCCAAATAATTGTAGCAGGCTGAAAAGAGCCAGCATGATGTAGTGGTTTGAGTATTGGACAAGGACCCTGGAAGATCAAAGTTTGAATCTTCACTTAACCATGGAACTCAGTGGATGACTTTGGGCAAATCACACCCAGCCTTAGAAGATGTTGATGCCATGCCTCTGAATAAATTTTGCACTGTATGATGGGGTCATCATAAGTCAGAGTCAACTCAAAGGCATGTAATAAGAATAAAAACAGGAAACTGAATCCACCTATAGCAGTTTTGGTTTTTGTGAATGTAGACAGGAGTGTTTGGCTTCAACTGATAAATGTCATAGGTTCAACCTTTTAAAAATTGGTTTTGTACATTTTTCTGGGTGAAAACAAAATCATGCTCTTAGAAGTATGTTTATAATCAGTCTATTGTACGTGTGTTTTTGAGAGAAGGGTGAAACTATATTCAGTCTGTGTTAATGGCTCATGTCAAAATTCTTCTCCAAGCAGATCTGATTCTATTTGCATTACACTTTCATGTCTCTGACCCTGAAATTTATGTGTTTCCTTTCAGATTCATTTATTGGATGCTAAAAGACAGCTAGAGACTGAAATGAGTCTTCATGTTAACACAAAAGAACTGCTGAAGAATGCCCAAAAGGAAATCACAACACTGAAGCAGCAGCTTCATAATATGGAAGCTCAGTTAGCCTCCCAGTCATTACAGCGACCTCATGGTCAAGGTAAAAATAAAAAAATGTGGCCATTTTGAACATGTGCAACCTTTATAGGGCATTCAGCAGAAACAAATGGCTCTCTGCTAAATCAGACACACACATTCCTAATGAATTATATAGAACTTTATTTAATCATGAATGATTTTTCACGTTGACTTGGCACCTGAGTGAAACTAACTTGGATGCAACTCACTGACAGTGAGGGGGTTTTTTTTGTACATAGTCCCTTTAGAACGGGGCAATGACGTGTGGCCCCCGTGGGCTTTCCTTTGACCCTCTCCCCAGACCCCTTGAAGCCACAAGTGAAAACCTAAAGAAAAGCTCCAGAAGCATCCAAAATTTGAAAAAAAATCAGCCAAAAATATCTGAAAATTGGCACATTTTTCTGCGTGTTGCTTATTGTTATGTTTTCAGCTGGCTTTTAGTTTCAGGAAAATGGGGGGGCAAAAACTGAGTGTCTTACCCTCTGCAGTTGTCACTGTTTTGCACTGAAAACATTTAGATGTATTTATTCTGAAAAGTTATTAGTGCTGTGGTGTGGCATGAGTGGTGTTAGAAGTGGAATGTTCTTCTGCTCCTGTGTGTATACCAAGAATGTCAAAAAATCATGAGATTAACATGCTATTTCATGAAGATTTATTTAATGATGGTGATTTTAATTTTGATACAATAATTTCAATTTTTAGGGCAGTCTAGTACAAGTGAAGATATGGATGATCTTGTAAGTCGATTGAGACAATCTGAGGAGCAAGTGAATGATTTGAAGGAAAGGCTAAAGACTGCCACAAGTAATGTGGAGCAGTACCGAGCTATGGTTGTGAGTCTTGAAGAATCTCTTAACAAAGAAAAACAGGTAACATGTCATCAGTACTATCTAATACATACAGTCCTCCCTCCTCCATATTCACGGGTTTGACTTTTGCAAATTTGATTATTTGCAAGAAGTGCGTGTGCCTCCCACCCACTTCTCCTCTCCCCATCCTCTTGCATTTTGCCAGGCATGGAGAGAGAAGACAAGTGTGCCCAGGCAAAAGGCAAGGGAATATGAGGGGAGGCATGTGTGCGCGTTCCCCCCTCTGGAGCTCCCCCTTCCCATTCCCATGCATATGGCCCTGGTTTTCTTATATCATCCAGCAGTCTTTCAGCTACACTGAATGCCAGCTAACTTCTAAGCTCTTTTGAAAGTGCTGCTCTTGATTTTGTAAGGTTTTTTAAAGGTCTTAATAGTCTGGAATAGATTAAGAAACACATATTTGGATATTTCATTCAATTCTGTTGGTTCTTTCTTTTCTCTCCCTCTCCTCTCCATTATGAAGCATAGAGTCCTGTGAGTCCTGGTCCTGTGAGACTGGATATTTTAACTGTATACGACAGAGATTGTAGAACACTCTCTCCAAAAATGTTTGTATTACAGCAGCCTCATAATGCCTTTTTAAAGAGCTTTTGGGTTAAATTTATTATTTTGATCTTACATTTTTGTGGAATTGATTCAGTGAGTCTATTTTTAGTTGGGACTAGCAATTATGTTTAGTGCTAGGAGTTAAGTTCATGTCAGCCCCTATGAATTTATGCTATAATGTGTCTAACCTTGAATTTTGCACATTTTTCTGTTCTATTTGAGCAAATTAGTGGGAAATATTAGTGGGCAAATTAGTGGGAAATGGGCATTCACCTGTTTCATTGGAGCAATGGAATCTACCAAATTATGTAGTTTTTCTCTTGGTTAGTTTATATCCTTCCTTTCTCCCAACATGGGATCCAAGGTGACATGCAACCTTTTAGAAACACAGTATATAAAAAGCTTTCAGTACAAAAGTTAAACACAAATCAAATTTCTATTTAAAGAAACACTAGTTAAAATGCAGGTTAAAAGCAGTTTTTAAAACACAGGTATAAAACATAATAAAACAGAGACAACATTCCCCCCTCAACATTAAAAGCTCAGTCTGCCACCCCATATTAAAAACAAAAAGCCTCCTTCTATAGAAACATTGTTACCTGCCAGCAGAAAGACAGGAAGGAGGTGTCCAACCAACCGTTTTGCAGAATGGATTCCATAGCCAGGGAGCAGGCACAGAAACACTCTCTCCTCTGTCCCCACCAGGTGTGCCTGTGATGGTGGTGGAATCAAGAGAAAACCTTTCCTTGGGCAGGCTCGTTTAGAAAGACACATTTTTTTCAAGTAGTCTGGACCCAAGCCATATAGGACTTTAAAGATCACCACAAGCACTTTGAATTTTGTCCAGAAACAAATCAGCCAGTCAAGCTGTTTGTTTATAACTTGCCCAGCCAACAGCCTGCCTTCAACATTTTGGACCCACTAAAGTTTCCAAACAGTTTCCAAAGATAGCCCCACTGATTTGTTGCATCAGTGGAATCTATGCTGTGTCAAACAAAGATTGAATTAGGTGATGCAGCAGCGGCCCAACCCTGCTTATTGTTATTATTCAGTGGCAGTGTGTATTGTCCCCCTCACCAAGTTGTGGATTATGCCAAAGACAACTAGTACGTCTGTCATAGGCATTTGCTTCTCCATGATCTTTCTCTGAGGATCTATACGCCATGCTATAGGCAAAGCAGTATAACTTAGAATCTTTAGTGGAAATCCCTGAAGCTAACAACTGCTCTTTGGTCTGATAAAACGCACAGTATTTTTTTTTATTATTTATTCACTTTACTTTATATCACCCACCTTACCCCTGCAAAAAAACTCAGGGCAGCTTATGTGTCTTGTATTCAGAACTGTTTGTCCTTATTATATAGGTGACAGAGGAAGTTCGGGCAGCTGTAGAAACCCGCTTGAAAGAATCCTCCGAGTATCAGTCCCAGTTAGAAAAGAAATTGATGGAGGCAGAAAAGGAAAAACAGGAGCTTCAAGATGAGAAGCGGAAAGCTGTTGAGAGCATGGAACAACAGGTATGGCCGTATAAGCTTTCTGTGTCGTATCCTTTCCTTTCATTGTTAGATCAAAGGAAAGCTCTATAGCTTTCATGGGCTAGGTAGGAACCAGTTTGCAGTTGCAGTTTCATTCACTCAGCAGTAATTGTAAATAAAAAACTTCAAGTGTTTGATTCATTCTGTTTCTAATACAGCTTTCTGAGCTGAAGAAAAACCTTGCCAGTATGAAGTCTGAAGTCCAGGATGCTCTTCAGAGGGCAAGTGCAGCTCTTAGTAATGAGCAACAAGCTAAACGAGACTGCCAAGAGCAAGTAAGTATCTAAATATCTCAGGTAGCATATTGGTTGTCTTAATTTTATGTTGAGTTTGTGTGATATGGCAGTAAATGTTCACATGGTGATTGCACAATGTAGCAACTCATTTTTGTTAGGTTGAAGAACTAATTGGATGTTTGATGGTTTGATGATATGCGGGAAAAGATATATAAAGGCAAACACTGATTGTCATTTTGAGTCCTTCAGTGAAAAAGAGCTCTGAAATAAAGTCCCTCAGTCAGCCAAGGAGGTTCTCTATGTGGAAAGGGTTTGTTTCTCAGGGAAAGCCTAGAGAGAAACAGAAGAGACAGATTATAGAATCTGGTCAGAATGTATGATCTAGACTGGGGTTGAGCCTTTGGTGAGAGTGTTGCCAAAGGACTGTTTATGATATTTTATGATACTTGCGCTTGTATGAGAGTTTAAAGATATAATGAAACTGTCTAAAAGAACCCTGAAGGAACTATGTTAGCTTTGACTTGCGTATGAACTCCAACACTTTGTTCTGTATGCTATTTTAATAAGTATTATTAATATTTTTATGAATACTGAGGGGTATACAGTATTTAAAGACACACAAGAAAACATACTACCATAGAACTATAAAGGGGTTCTAAATAACCCTTGGAAGGCCTCACCCTGTTACACCAAAATATTGGTCCACTTTCCTGGCATAGAGCATTTTTTGCAAGGTTGTGTAGCAGTGGCATGGAAAGCATGAAAAGAAAAAAAAAAAAAAAAAGCCATTTCTACTGAGAGAATGCAGTTCTGCTGTCTCCCAAGCTGCTTTCTCCACCTTCCTTGCCTTGCCATCACGATGCCCATCACCATTTTAGTCCTGCTTCAGCTGCCTGCTCTGGAGCTATTTAACTAGCCAGCAGGATTTTAATCTGTTTTGTATTAATTTCGTTTCCAGATACGAACCTGTAATTTGGGAAATATATGGGAGGGGAAATGAGTGATCAGAATCGGTAAAGCTTCAGAAGTGGTGATATGTGTATTTTATTACAGGCCAAAATAGCTGCAGAAGCACAGAATAAATATGAACGAGAGCTGATGCTTCATGCTTCTGATGTTGAAGCCTTACAGGCTGCCAAAGAACAAGTTGCTAAGAATTCTGCCATCAAGCAGCAATTGGAGGATGCAGCCCAGAAAGCAGAATCTGCGTTGCGAGAGAGCAAGGCCTCATGGGAGGAGCGAGAGAGAAGCCTGAAGGTATCCTCTGGTTCCATTGCCCCATACAGTGTGTATAATCTTTGAATTCATGTTTCTTTGAAGCTTTTGAGTTGACTAGATCATTCTTTCCGGTAGGATGAAGCTTCTAAGCTTGCATCTCGCTGTCAGGACTTAGAAAAACAAAACCGACTGTTGCATGAGCAGCTAGAAACTTTAAGTGACAAGATGATGTCTTCAGTCAAGGAAGGCATGCCAGGTGCATTGAATGTGTCTCTCAGTGAAGAAGGAAAATCGCAAGAGCAAATAGTAGAAATTCTCCGGTATGTTTCTGAAATATTGTATAAATATATTTAATATTTGTGTTGATATCCAGTACCTACCCTGCTTCATGCTATAGCAAAAAGAAGTTGTGGTTACTTTGTTTCTGTTTGAAAGGGATTAATGATGTTATTCTTACTCAGAGGAAGAATTTGATGAAATGGAGACATTTTATGGCTATTGCAGTTGTTAGAGATCGGGGACTGAGACAAAGTGGCAAATTGTATTTTCCCTCTCTTCTTGCTCTACCCTTTGTCCTGTTTGGCAATTATGTCCATTACTGGAATTTAAGAGTAGTTTTTAATCAAGCTTTCTTCCTCTTCCCCTTTTTCTGCCTCCTTCCACTCACACACTCTCTCCCTCCCTCCCCCACTCCCATGCACAGTTCCTAAACTATGATCCCACTTCATGTCATCATTTGACCTATTAGTATCAGGGTAAATTCCAGCATCTTGCAGCTACACACACTGTTTTCTAGCTTCTTTTTAACATTTAGCAGTTTTTGTCTTTGGGGAAGGCATTTAATATCCAGATGGACTACTTTCCGTTGCAGGTTTATACGTCGAGAAAAAGAGATTGCAGAAACAAGGTTTGAAGTGGCACAAGTGGAGAGTTTACGCTACCGGCAAAGGGTTGAACATTTGGAAAGGGAGCTTCAAGAGCTTCAGCAAAGTCTGAATGCAGAGAGAGAAGGTGCAGGTATGTATGCACACATTCCGATTGATGAGTCATCCTGCAAACATTCTATCATATTGACAGGTGTACCTTTTGTTAGCAATGCTGCAAGCATTATTGGTAATATCTGGGTAATGGAAGTTTCTTTCTGTTTTTGCTAGGTACAAATGACACTGATCGGTGAAAATCATATATGTCACCTCAGGCCTCCTCATTGTTTGCAGTCACGTAGGGACGGGGGTGATTCGCCCTGGGCAGCAATGTTTTTGGGGTGTCCTGGCCCATAGCCATGCCCCCGTGTACCCTGGCCGCACCCCTGTCACAATGTAAAACAGAGTATTTTGTTTGTTTGTTTATCCATCCATCCTACTTTTGAGACTTACAAATTGCTAATTTGACATTTCTCTGCCCTCAGTCATACAGTCTAAATAGAGCAGCCCTCAAGTATCATTCAGGATAACAGTGAAGCCTAGTAGGTCTAGGAACTGATCCCTGTTGTCCCTGCATTTTTGGCAATAATGATTTCTGCAGCAGAAAATGTAATATAGAGTAGCATGTGGAAAGTTTATGCATCAGTGAAGTAACAACCACAGGCTAGGTAAGACACACATATGGCAAGTGTCTGTACCTTATCGTATCCTAAATACTTAATAGGAACCTTCAATTTTATGGTTTACACGTATCGTACATTTTACTTTTCATTCTCTAAAATTGAAACTTTCACCACTTTAAATAAGAGGTGAGGTATTCATTTCCCAAAGAAATGGAACAACCCTCCAGGTTTGCACAGGTATCTGGATTGCTGTATCGCTTTGAATTTTAGGTGACAGCAAAAACAATTGCCCAGCATGAAGAACTTATGAAGAAGACTGAGACCATGAATGTCTTGACAGAAACCAACAAGATGCTGAGGGAAGAGAAAGAGAGATTGGAACAGGAACTGGAGCAAATGCAAGCAAAAGTTAGTATGCGTTGTAAAATTAATCTTTCAAAATCTTGAAATAAATGGCATTCTACATCTGTAGTCCATCTTAACTCAGTCTTCATACTTGGATGCACTGAAATAAATTTGTGATTCACAATCCCATCTGAATGCTAGAGTTCTGGTACTCTGATGCAATTAGAAAATGATTGGTTTGTTCTTTTAAATTCATGGGAATTAATGAGATCCAGTTGTTGGTTGACAGAAGAATGTTATGACTGAGCAAAAATTTTCAGTCTGCTTAAAACATATTTAGCTCCCACTGTGTCCTACAGTCCATAAATCTCTTGAATGGAAAAATGAGAGACCCTTGAAGATTTCAAAGCAAAGAGTTACTGATTTTACTGAGATATGTTAAAATCTGCATACGGAGATGTTGATGTTATCGGAAAATAAAAACATCCATCCATTTCTCAACATTTCTGGGTTCAGGTGCGTAAGCTGGAAGCTGACATCTTGCCCTTGCAAGAGTCAAATGCTGAGCTGAGTGAGAAGAGTGGGATGCTCCAGGCAGAGAAGAAGCTTCTGGAAGAGGATGTCAAACGTTGGAAAGCCCGGACTCAGGTGAGCTCATCTTGGATTCTAAAATAGTCTCTTTAAGCACTGCTACAACATCCAGGCTGTTTGTGCAGAATCAGGGCCTTATTCCAATATACCTGAAAAGGTGAACTATATGACAAAAGGTCAGGAAAAGTAATATGTATAAAGTAATAGTGGGTTATTAAAAAATAAGAGGAGGAAAGTATACCTTTAAAAGATTTTAAAGGTTTGTGGAGGGAGACCAGGGAAGAAGTTAAATATTTTATCTGTAGGACTGTTCAGACATAAAGAAAAAAGGTCTGAGAACATGGGAAGCCTGATATGCCGATAGGAAGAGGAGTCAAAAGCCGTGTATGTTCCCTTTTTCCTTAGTATAAACAAGGTCCCTTTGCCAAGCAGGCAGTTGCAGCCTTATCCTGTCTTCCTTCAACAGCAGCAGCCTCTACAACATGACAAACTGCTTTTGAAATGAAGCAAAGTCTTAAAGTAGTTGATGAAATGGCAGGATTCGTCTACTGTTTTTAGTTTCCCATTCAAAAGTAACTGACATAAAGCTTTCCCTGAGGCAAATACTCATCTCTGGATTTCTTCAGATTCTAGTTCATCAGTTCAGATCCTGAAGCGTTCATGTGCTTACTTTGTATTAATTGTAGTTCCCAAAAGGTACTTTGTACTACTTAAATGTCATATTTCAAACCAGTTAATTTTTGTTAATTGTCAGTTGGAATCACTTACCATATTTTACCATATTCTGAAATCAGGCATGGACTCATAAGTGAAATCTGGCAGCCTTACTATAAGCATCAAGCTTAAGATTGCTGAACACTTTCTTCCAGCACTTACTGAGCCAGCAGAAAGATACAGATGTTGAAGAATATCGAAAGCTTCTTTCAGAGAAGGAGGTGAACAACAAACGCATACAGCAGATGAGTGAAGAAATAGGCAGACTTAAAGCTGAAATTGCAAGGTAAATTTTTAAAGGAATGTCTTAGAGTCAGAGTATACTCATATGATTGCAGATAGATGGAATGCTTATTCCTCCTCCTGGTAAATACGAAGATTTTGTGTAGCATGTTGTTCGCAAAACAGTTTGGCTTGTTAATTGTAACCATCAGAAGTTGGCCGAGATTTAACCAGATATTTAACTCCCTGCCAAAGTGATGTTATGCTTGCACTTTCAAGAAGAGTCTTTGTGTCAGTAGCAGAGTGTATGATTTGCACATATATTTTGCCAAATTCAATCCCTATCATTCCCAGTTTTGTTGTTTTGGGTTTTTTTTTAATATATATATCTTGGTTCAAGCTTACATCTGAAAAGACAAAAGATTACAAACTGACTGGTAGTAGACAAAGAGCATCTATCTTAGTGGTGAACATATCTTTTGTTGTTGTTGTTGTTGTTAATAAAAGCACAAGTGCAGTTCCTGGCATCCACAGTGAATTAGGAGTGCTGGGAAAACTACCTAAAGGCTTTGAGAGTTTCAGCAAGACAATCTTACAAAATTCTTCTCATTTCCCTATCCTGCTTCATCCTTCTGCTGCACCACATGGTGTTCCTGAAGTTTCCTCAACCCTAAGAAGAGACATTGTGGAACTGGACACAGAGCTCTTGGGGAAGGGGAAGGTGCCAGGAACACCCTGTTGCTCATTTTTCTTGTCTCTCTGGATCCACCTAATGGCATCAAATAATGGCATTAACAACTGTTACAAGGCAGGAGCAGGGCCATGGTTTACCCTTTGATTGGTATGGAATGGTCTTGCACCCACTGTGCATATTCTGTGGCCTCACCTATAGCTACATCTAGTTTGAGAACCACTGCCATAATAAGTGAAAATCCCCTTTTGAATTATCATTGGTGCTGTGGTGGACTTAAACTAGTTGTGTATTTTTATCACCCCAAACCAACAAATCCTGATTATCCTCAGAGTTTTCTTTTAAACTTTTTGATTTACATTTTTCCTCAGAAATAAGATACAGCGATAGAGCTGTGTATTTTATATCCCCAGAAATCAATACAGTAGAGCATAGTGTTTTTGTTGTCTTTTAATATATTTTAAGGTCAAATGCATCTCTGACAACAAGTCAGAATCTGGTTCAGACTCTTCGCGAAGATCTAGCAAAATCAAAAGCCGAAAAAGAAGCCCTTCAAAAAGAGTTAGAAATTAAAGTGGCAGACATTCAAGAGAAAGTTAAAACAATAACCCAAGTAAAGAAAATTGGACGCAGATACAAGACTCAATATGAAGAACTGAAAGCACAGCATGACAAGGTCAGTTTTAACGTATAAAAAGTAAAAGCACTTTCTGGTCTGATTTCTTAACAGCTGCTGGTTTTTCAGTAAAAAAAAAAATGCAGATTTTAATAAGCCTGTCCAATAGTCATGTCTGCATAACAGCAATAATTGTAATGTACTTTATATTAGCTTCACTTTGAGATAAAAGCCCTCAAAAACTTTATAAAACTTGTGCCATTCCCCAACACAAATATTTATTTGCTGGTTATCTGAAATTTTAGGTGATTGCAGAAGCTTCAACTCAGTCTAATGTAGAACAGCAAGACCAGCAGGCTTCGGATAAGGAAGTTCAAGAGGTGAAAGAAGCGCTAACCCAAGCTGAGGCCAAGATTAAAACCTTGGAGGGACAGATTGAAAATTTACAAAAGGTAAGAGAGGGTCTTCTGTCGTGGTTGTCTTTCTTGTGAATGCTTAAGTTCCACTCCCTGCTTAGCTGTGAAGTTTGGCCAAGTCTGCATGCTTTTAACTGAACATGTCTCAAAGAATGGTTTTGTGGATAAAATGAGATATTCCCGTGGGAGAAGTACAAGATAAAAGAATAGGACATAGGGAAAAGTTACTAAAGATTTAGTTCCGTAAGTGCTGGAAAATGAGCCATCCCAACAGGAGAAAACTGCTTTGACTTATCATGGTGGCAAAGTTTTTTATGCTGTTGTTATCCTTGGGTTGTATAAGATCTTTTCCTGAGAAATGTGTGGTGCTTCACAGGCTCACCAGCTTTCAAGAGTAAATATTTTATCTTAATGTTACGCTCTCTTTCTCAAAGACTCTGGGAGAGAAGGACAGTGAAGTGAAAACTCTTCAGGAACAAGTGGCCCAGCTACAGTCAGAGGTTTCCCGCCTCCATCAAGATTTACAGGAAAAAACAACCCAGGAAGAACAGCTCAGGCAACAAGTAGCTGAAAAGGAGGAGAAGACTAAGAAGACCCTTCTGGCAGCCAAGCAGAGGATAGCCCAGTTGGCAGGTGAATTGACTTAGTTTCAGAAAGTGTTTGCCATTTCCGGTGCGCTCTGATAGTCAAGCTTAAAACCTAACTGCTTTATAAAGAGACAAAACTTTAAAAAGTAGGAGCCCTTTTATCACATTCATGAAGTGGTCTGAAAAAGTGGTGTGTATGGTATTCTTTGTATGGATATCCCTCTTTTTTCATCTGCTTTCAAGCATTCAGTTCTTAACTGCTGTTCTGGGAAATGTGGGATAGCACTATCCAAATGCTGGAGGACTACATATTACAGGATCAGGAATTGTGCCAGCCCACCTGAAAATCATACATTGGATATCCCATACATTTTCAGTAGAAAAAGAACTGTATGCCTTTTCTTGTAATGGATGTAGCTTATAGTAGTCTACCAGATCTCAGAAGTTTTTCTTCTCTTCTGAGTGTTCTTCTTCTCTGAATAAAAGGAAAGGAGAAGAGAAGCTTGTGTCAGTTCTCTGTTAGGCCAGAACTGTTGTTAGCAGGGTCTGTTCTCTTATAAGGGGTAGGTCCAGAGCTGGGCGCCAGTCCTCTTGTAGAGCAAGGGAAAGTTTGAGTGAAAGTTCCAATCCAGGGTGGAAGTACCAATTTTGTTTTAAAGTATGAGGCTAGACATCTACATGTCAATACATGTAGGTTCAAGAGTATAAATCTTATGCTATTGAGGTCACATGGTTTGAGCCCATACACAGGCTTCTGTGCAGATCTTCAGAAAGATGGGTAATGAATGAGAACTGGTGAGTCTGATCCTAATCATCCTCCACTCTTTGCCCGTGAACACTTGTATAGTGCTATTTTAAAAATGCCTTTGAATTATTTGGTTTCCTGGGGCGGGGGGAGACAAGTTCTTCATGAAATATCTGGCCCCGGACTTTCTCTGAAGCAGTTTTGTAAACAGGTACACAGGAAAGAGACTGACCTTTCTATTCCATAATTAAGGTGCCAAAGAACAACTGACTAAAGAAAATGAGGAGTGGAAACAGAAGAACAACACTTTGGAAGAGCAGAAGACTGAGATGGAAGTGCGAATGAGCGCACTTAAATCACAGTATGAAGGCCGCATTTGCCGCCTAGAGAGAGAGCTACGAGAGCAGCAAGAAAGACATCATGAACAGCGAGATGAACCTGCAGAATCTACCAATAAGGTAGAATGTTTGTGCAGCTTTAGCTTTCTTTGTGGATCTCAAATTCCCATCTGCTAAATAGGCTTCTTACTAGATTGATGATTGCTATTGAAATCTTTTGTATTTCATGTTCCTGTCATTACGTACATTGAAAGGGATGGAGATGTGTGTGCGTGTGTGAGGAAGTACTGCTAACCTAATTCAGATGAGAATTAGAATGAGAAATTTATCTGATCAGTTCAGATTACTAAAAAATGGCTGTGTGGTATATCATATCATTAAGGCATGTAGCTAAATATTCTGCATTGTTTACTGCTTACATAGATGAACCTATAATAAAAACCTGGAAGTAAATATTTCAGTTATTTCAGTATAATGCATGACTGAGAGCTGTCTCTCTAGTACTCTTATGTGGAAATTTTAACTCTGTAACTTACCACAGCATTTTATCCATCAGGCTCCAGAACAGCAGAGACAAATCACACTTAAATCAACCCCTGCAGCAGGTGACAGAGGAATGTGAGTTCTTGCTTTATGTATCCTTTTTCTTGATCTTTCCAACCATTACTTTAAAAGCTGCATTTATACACAGAATTGAAGTGTATTCAATTGGTGCTTATTACACCATTAATTACTGTATATAATCATGTATAATTCTAGAAAATTTAGTCAAAAAATCAACCCCTCCAAAACTGGGTTGACTTATCCACAGGTGAGTGTAACTGCTATACCTTAACTCTTGCTAAAAAACAAAACAAAAAACAGTCCCTTTCAAGACAAAGAGCTTAGTCCATCCCAGGGTAACCTAAGAGAAGCACCAGGAAAGCTCCTTCTTTGATAAGAGTTAACATTGTAACTTACTTACTTACTTACTTTATTTATTTATTTTAAAGCTCCATCTCCTTTTCTGTAGAGAGTGGCGAAAGGCCTTTGTGAATGCCTGGGCAAGAAAATGGAGGTGCTGGCAGCCAGAGTCACCTGGCTAGTCTTCTCACATCGTGCTGGCACCCCCACTGCAGAATGATCTTTGAATGTTCCTTGATTTATCTATGGGTCATATCAAAATCCATAATCCCCAGAATTTACCCTTGTCTTATATATGAGGTCTACTCATACAGGAGTGTAAACAATACTAAAAGGAGATAATTCAGTTAGTTCTTCTGCATGATTCTTCCTCTCATTCACTAGCCCTACCTCACTTTAGAAAGAATTGTGATTTCCTCCCAAAGGGCGGGCACCTCTGTAGGGATTAGGGGGCAATTTTCCCTCAATCCACCCCTCCCCCAGCTGTACCTGCCAATCTAGTTGCATCAGAATTAATGCAATATCACTTTCAGTTACCATTTGAGACTGATGTATGACTGCGGCAGGGGGCAAACCATCATATTGACCTGCAGTTTCAGGCATTTGGTACAGATTTCAAAAGAAAATCTGACTCTGTCCTCTCATCCAAAGGCAGCTGTTTTAATTCAAAGCTTAGGGACTTAGTCACAGTTGTTTTGAAAGTTCAAGTGTGTAACTTCAACGGGATTTTCTTATGCCTGTACATTTTTGTATGCTGAACACTAGCTGCTGGAGAACTTGACCAGGGGAGTGATACTGCACTCATGTTTTGCTTATAGGTTTCCTATAGTCAATCTGGTTGACCACTGTAGGGGAAGAATGTAAGACTTGTAGTGGGATGCACCATGGCTCTTTCAAAAACGTAAGAGCCATGCTGGGTCAGACCAAGGAATCCAACATTCTGTTAACATAATGGATAAGCACTTGCAACCATGCCCTTATGTTTTGTTTTTGTTCTCCAGCAAGAAATTTTGGTACAGCACATTTGTTAAGGATTTCTGGTTATCATGTGCAAATTTAAGACCTATTGTTGTGGGGAGAGTGACAAAGAGAGGTCTAGATGCTGTTGTTGAAGATACTTGTGTTGTGAAAATATCATACAACTAACAAACAATTTGGGGTTATTTCTAGAGCTAGTACTTCAGATCCACCAACAGCCAACATCAAACCAACTCCTGTTGTGTCTACCCCAAGCAAAGTGACGGCTGCTGCAATAGCTGGGAACAAATCGACTCCAAGGGCTAGTATCCGTCCAATGGTTACTCCTGCTACAGTAACAAACCCTACAACAACACCAACAGCCACAGTTATGCCAACCACACAGGTGGAAACTCAGGAAGGTAATTTCTGATCAAAAATCATAATGAGCCAAGAATCTTGTTCCTTAATATTAAAAGAATACTTTAAAATAAATAAGTAAGTAAGTAAATGGGTGAGGGTGGTATTGTATAATGGAGGGAGGTATCTGAAATTAGATCACAATAAAATGTTGACCTCCTATTCCTCCACTATGCAGCTTTTTAAACCAGTATATAGTTAAAGAAAGGAAAACTTGTATCACACTTGGAATTTGCTGTCATAAACGTAAGAATGTCGTTATCTTTGGATGACCATCCACTTCCCTAAATTAAGGACTTTCTGCAGCCTAAGTACTCTTCTTCAGCTTTCAAAATCTTTCTGTCACTTTCTGTATGCTGTTACTTACCATAATTCAGAAATCAGTTTGACAATATGGCTAGATCTTTTGAATCAGGAACTGAAAAAGGGTAAGACTGTTGTAAAATCGTTACATATTTGTCAGTTATACCATTGGATCTCCACATTTGCAGGCTAAGCATTCATGGATTTGATTACTCTCACATTACAGTATTTGCGACTGCTTCTGCTGCAGCTCTAAACAACTTTTAACAGGGACTTAGATAACACCAGTGTCACTGGAAGGAAATCAAACTGGCAGGATGGATGGGCCTGACTGCGGGCACGTTCCATCACACACCCAGGCAAGCAGGAGAAAGGGGATAGGATGGGAATAGGGCAGAGTGTGCATTCACTCACATGCGTTTGCTCACTCACACAGGCAGGAGGGAGGAAGGAGAGGGGACGGGAGGAGGGAGGGCCCCCACATTCCTACACTCACATGGATGGGGAAGGGCATGATACAAGTGTCTTCTTTCTCCCTCTTCCCACTCTTTCATCCCATCCCCTTCCCCGCTCCTGCCCACATGAATGAGCATGTGGAGAAACACATGTGTAGCTGGGCCCAGCATCCCCACCAGCACAGGTATTTTGTGTGTGTGTGTGTGTGTGTGTGTAAAATACAGTTTGGACGGCTTACAACATGTGCAATTTCTTCTTCAAATGGGTTAATTATGCCTGTGCAGTGTATCGTTCAGAACCTTCTAGAGCTGTTATGCAAGCATTTTGGTGGTAGTCCCTCCTCCACTGGTACATATGACCAGCCATGTTCCCACTCAAACTCTCATTGCTTTTTTGTCCACCGCAGCAGCAGCATTGAAAGGAACAGTTAGCTGTGCATTTTGGTTTCAATTCTTAGGATTCCTGATTTAGACTGCTTACTGTTTCTCAGCTTTCTTCTTCTCTTTGGCTCAGCAGCTTTACTTGGTCTGACTTGGACTGTCTCTCTGCTTTCTCTTGGCTTACCCTCTCACAGCTATTCTGTCTGCATTTGTAATGCCATCCACATCTTTTAAATAGTATTCCACTGTGGGGCAAAGATTCCAAATATCAGTGGCCACTCCTGTTGCCTCTTGTGCCTGGGAGAAAATCACAATATTGTGTCCTGCTTGCACAATAAGGCAGGGACTCTGCAAGCCTGTAAAAACCGCTCTTCATGCCTGAAGGCCCTCCTCTATGAGCAGGCCTTGACTTGTCCCCATGCTCCCTTGATGTCCAGTAGATCCTTAGTTCTGCCTGCTTCTTCAGTGCTGACTCCTCCTTTGTGCACATCATGAGTTGTATCCAGGCAACCTCAACTGAGGCTGCTGCAACTGAAAGCACCAAGCCCCCCACATCCGATCCTGTAGCTGGTACCAGCGCGTCAAAAGGCAAGGCTTCCCATACCAAGGTTGTTTTGACACTGGGATGCTCTCATGATCTCGAGGCTGCTTCTCAGGTCACCAAGCACAGGTGCAACAAGAAGAAAAAGGGGTCCAAAAGTCTTTCCCAGCCTCAGTTGCCATCTTTGGTCACATCTATGGTCACGTCCGGATCAGCAGCACCAAGCCACCTGCAACCTCATTCCTCTGTGTCTTGATCTCTTCAATCCTCAACTCTATGCCACTCTCTGGAGGTTGTCCAGGTATTGGCCATGTCAGATTGTGAGGTAGTCAACTCTCCCTCTTGTGGGCCTCAGCTTTCTCTGGATCTTCCAGTTCAATCTGAGCCATTTTCTCCACCTGTTTCAAGGAATTTATCAGAAGAGTAAGGATCTCCTTACTCTTCACAACAGTCAAGTTCCTCATCCCTATGCAGACACCGTCAAGCTGGTGGCCTGGAGGATCGATCCTTAGACTCCTGCTCTGCACTGCCCCATCGAATCCTAGTGGCTGCTCTGAGGCCTCCCACTCAGAGATCCTGCACCTACAAATGGGGCAGGTTTCCTTCATTCTTGGCCACCTGACACACACCCCTAGATGGAGCCTGGATTCAGCATGTTTTGAGACTTCTTCCTTTCTTTGCGTGAGAAGGGCCTCTCCCTTTCATCCGTCAAATGCTACGTGGCTGCAGTATCCCATTGGTTCCAGTTGATAGACAGGCCTTCTTGCTTCTAGTGCCCTTTATTTAAATGCTTCTTAAAGGGCTACAAGAACCTGCAACCTCCAGTTCATGCTGTTACTGCCCAATAGATCCTGGAACTTGTCCTTTCACAGCTCTCCTGGGGACCGAGCCAGCAGCAAATTGAGACATCCACCTCTCAATGTGGAAGACAACCTCCTGGTTGCAATAACATTGGCCAGGCAAAGTTGGAGAGCTTTGTGCTCTGTGTAATGATGCTCCCTATCTTTGTTTCCACAAGAACAAAGTCATTCTCAAACTAGATATTTTGTTTCTTCTCAAGGTGGTCTCTGTTTTCCATGTTAACAACATCATTCTACCTGGACTCATGCCGAATCCATCCTCAGAATTTGAACGGACACTTTGTTGCCTGGATGTTAGAGCATTGGCCTTCTACATTAACAGGACAGCTGACATTCAAGTCTCAAAAGATTTTTTATTTGTAGCACAAGAAGGGACTGCCAGTTTCTGCTCTGTCTTTCCAGATGGGTCTCCTCTGTGATTCACTTGGCCTATGAACTAGTCAAAAAAGACTCTTGTGACTGTGTGTAGCCACTCCACAAGAGGTGCAACTGCTTCTTTGGCCTTTCTGAAGGTTGTTCTATTGGAGGACATTTGTAGGGCAGCTAACTGGTCACGGTCTCTAACCTTTATTACACACTGCAGACTAGACTCCAGGATGAGGGCTGATGCTGCCTTTGAGAGAGCAGTGCTATATTCCTGTGTTGCTTGATTCACCCACCACTTGAGTTAGATAGCTTGCTAGTCTCCCATTTATGAGTCACAGAGACCATGAAAAGAAGAACAGGTTGCTCACCTGTAATATTGGTTCTTCTTTGTGGTCTCTGTGCCTCACACATACATGTGTGGTACCCTTCGGAAAATTCTAGAGCTTAGTAGCTTGGCAGGAATGTCTCCCCCATGCCTCTACTGAGCATGCTCAGCCCGCCAAGCAACGGTCTCCCTTCAGTTCTCTCATCCACCATCGCGTACAGAGGTTCTGAGCTTTGTGGCGTTCTTGGCATTCCTTTGCAAGTCATTTCTCTGGTTTTACGACTCAGATTGGTATTTCGGACTTCGTCTTAGCCTTTCGGACTGGTTTTTGGCATCTTTGGTATTTTCCCCCTGTTTTCGGGACTTCTAATTCTTGACTTGCCCCCCCCCCCCATCTTCGGCTTCAACCCCTCTTGACTCTTCGTTTTCCCTTCTCCACCCACCTAGACTTCTATGTTGGCCCCCATTAAACCTTGCATAGAGTGTGGTCGCAAGGACACTTTATCGGACAGGCACAGCCGGTGTCTCCTGTGTTTGGGCAAGGCTCATAACACCAAGGTCTGCCCAATCTGCAGAGACAGAGACCTGAGATCATCAAACAGTCAGTTTCTAATTACTTAGAAAACAATGCCGTAATTACGAAAAGTCAACATGGATTTCTCAAAAATAGGTCATGCCAGACTAATCTTATCTCTTTTTATGATAGAGTTACTTGCTTGATAGATGAAGGGAATGGTGTGGACATAGTATATCTTGATTTCAGTAGAGCCTTTGACAAAGTTCCCCATGACATTCTTGCAAAGAAGCTAGTAAGATGTGGGCTGGACATGGCTACTGTCAGGTGGATTTGTAACTGGTTGACTGACCGTACCCAAAGGGTGGTCACCAATGGCAGATTCTCATCCTGGAGAGAAGTGACTAGTGGGGTGCCACAGGGTTCTGTCCTGGGCCCGGTGCTGTTCAATATCTTCATTAATGACTTGGATGAAGGAATAGAGAGCACGCTGATCAAATTTGCAGATGACACCAAATTGGGAGAGGTTGCTAATACGCCTGATGACAGGATCAAAATTCAAAAGGACCTGGACAGATTGGAGATCTGGGCCAAGGCTAACAAAATGAACTTCAACAGAGAGAAATGTAAGGTCCTACACTTAGGCAGAAAAAATGGTATGCAGAAATATAGGATGGGGGACACGTGGCTGGCTAACAGTACGTGTGAAAGGGATCTAGGAGTCTTCATAGACCACAAGCTGAACATGAGTCAGCAGTGTGATGCGGCAGCCAAGAAGGCCAACGCAATTCTTGGTTGCATCAATAGGAGTATGGTGTCTAGATCGAGGGAGGTATTGGTACCACTCTATTCTGCATTGGTTAGACCTCATCTTGAATACTGTGTCCAGTTCTGGGCACCCCAATTCAAGAAGGATATGGATAAGCTGGAGCAGGTCCAGAGGAGGGCAACCAAAATGGTGAGGGGCCTGGAAGCCATGCCCTATGAGGACAGACTTAGAGAGCTGGGTATGTTTAGTCTGCAGAAGAGAAGGTTGAGAGGGGACATGATAGCCATGTTTAAATATTTGAAGGGATGTCATGTCAAGGAGGGAGTGGGCTTGTTTTCTCCTGGTCTTGAGACCAGGACAAGGAGCAATGGATGCAAGCTGCAGCAGGGGAGATTCCACCTGAACCTCAGGAGGAATTTCCTGACAGTCAGGGCTGTCCGGCAGTGGAATGTGCTGCCACAGAGTGTGGTGGAGTCTCCTTCTTTGGAGGTTTTTAAGCGGAGGCTGGATGGCCACTTGTCGGGAGTGCTTTGAGGGTTTTCCTGCATGGCAGGGGGTTGGACTGGATGGCCCTTGTGGTCTCTTCCAACTCTACATTTCTATGATTCTATGACTTTACCTCGCAGACTCTGAGGAATCGTCTGGCCCGTCTCAAGTCGCATTGCTGGGAACAGTCTCTGTCGGCACAAGACTCAGCCCTGTCAGCCTCAAAGATGTCCAGGTCCACCTCGAGCCGACCTGCAACCACCCTACCATCGGGATCGATGGCTGCCGACCCAACTACGTCGACGGTACAGGCTCGGTACCGTCACATCGGGCTCCGCCATCAGCCCTGCTGAGGATCCCCAAGATCTCTTCGGCCTTAGCTTCGAGGGAGGCCCCTGCGGGTTCGCAGGGTGCTAAGCCGTCCAAGACGTTGACCACAGCTCAATGCAAGCGGCCTGCCCCTTCGGAGCCAACTCAGGAGAAGAAGAAGAAGAGGAAGGAGAAGCACGGCTCTCCGGCTAGACCGGCTCCTCCTCCGACTCCTCCGACTCAACTTCATGAGGATCCCGAGGAGGAATCAGAACCCCAGGAGGTCCTGGAGGTTTCTGATACCAAAGAAACTGTTGGCTCGACAGTGCCTCTCAACCCGCCTGTCTTAACAGCCGCGGTACCTCCGCCCAGACGCCCTCAAATGGCGGCCCACCGAGAGCCTGTTCCGGTAGCTCCCCAGGCCTCATGTCACCACCGAGGTTCCTTGGGTAGAAGCCCCTCTTCAGTACCGGAATGCAGGGTCACACAGCCTTCCC